>JAMXBB010000001.1:56603409-56771290 GCA_024138015.1 Lumnitzera littorea
CCCCCCCCCCCCCCCCCCCCTTTTTCTTTTCCTTTTGAAATTTGAGTAATATATCTATACTTCTTAGATATACAATTGGAAAGTTTGGCAAAAAAATATACTTGCTTTACATATACATACATAATTAAATACACATATATATACACATAGATATATAGTCTACAAAATTATTCACCTATATACATATGCATATATATATATTTATATAAGTAGTAACCATGAATTACGGATAAAGATATCAAATTCTATACCTTATAATGTCGTACAACAAGAATTTCTATAAGTAGTTACTCACCTTCTTATATTTATCCTTATATGAGTACAACTTCTTTCCTTTTCCATGGAAATCTTTTCGGGCTTAGTTTTTATTTTGGATGTTGGTACTTTATCATTGTTGACCTTATCTCTTCATAAACACGTAAAAGAAAAGATAGTAATTTAGGAGTTTTTTTTTTCTTTTTTTTTTTTTTAAATCGAAAGGTAGTGATTTAGGAGATTAAAGCTATTAGTTTGAACAAAATTTAGTATTTTGGGTTCTCCTCTCCTCTCTCTCTCTCTCTCTCTCTCTCTTTACGTTATAGTATATGTATGCATGATCTTTGGTCATAAATTTGCTAGGGACGTATAGCTTTATGGTCTCCATGTTCACTACTTCAATTGAGGCTGTTTGCAATATTATATCTGTATTTATAATCTTATTTGTTGATTTAATTATTTAGCCATACAGATAGAGATGTATATATGAATGTGGACGTAGGATTATTTACTATTATATATATGTTTTTTTTTAAAGCTATCTTAACATTAACAAAATACAAAGGAAAAAAAATATGGCTATTTGAAAGAAAAGAATAATTAATTTTAATATTGCCAGCTATTTCCTAATGTGTCTTCTACAACTTCTTCTTGAACGTCAGTTCAATTACAACTTATTCTTATTATACATTACATGTAATGAGTAATTATGTGTATATAACTATGTTTCTAGCATGTCTTTTTATTTAGAAGACATATTTCCTATTTATTTTTATGAGCTCATCACATATTATATACAATTATAAATTTTGAGTTAATTTATGGATATAATTATTATATATACCAGGTATAGTCATAAAAATATGTGTATACTCATATAGTATATTACATTATATTATTTTATTTTATAGTCTAATTAACTTATCTTTAGGTTTTTGGCGCATTCCGAGCTTGGTTTTAAGGATTTTAATTCTTTTTACCCTATATTGAATAACGATATTTTTAAGGCTAAAATTGGGATTTTGGATTATTATTTTCGAAATCTAAGTTCATTGGGCTATTTCAACTAACTTTTCTATTATAGTCGTAAAGTTTAAGTTCAATTGAATAAACATTTTTTTTTTCATAGGCATTAAATCTAAGTTTAGTTATCCTAAATGTAATTTTAGGGGCTTACATAATCTTCTCCCTACATTTAAGTTGTATATTGGCCCCAATGTAATAATACAATGCAAATCAAAATTCAAGTGAGAGAAAAATAAAAATAAAAAGGGATTGGAATTTCCTCAATTTTTTGGCATTGATATTGAAAAATGTAAAGTCCATATCTTGAGTCCAATTGACCAATTATATACACAAAACTTTCTTTGTATTAAAAATGCACTAAGAAAAAAAAAAGTTAAATTAAACAAAATAAAGCTACAACTGATTTAAGTATCAAAGTGTTAATTCTCTATAAACTTACAAAACATTAAAAGTAAAAACAGTTATCTAAAAACTACAATAGGAAATAAGTTAAAGGTACAGTCATCCAAAATAAAAAAATCAAACTAAGTCTTTTAGAAAAAAAGGATAAAAGTGCAAGAAATGTTCATTGTTTATCTTTGTTGCCGTCCTCCTCTTCAATTTCATATTCTCTATTTGACCCCTCATCTAAGTCAAGCTTTGGCATAAGTGGTGGTAATGGTGGCTAAATTTGTAGATGAGTCATAGTCTAATCATGCTTCTTCAAAGCATAATCCACCTTATACATTAAAATCCTTTATTTCTTTAGTATCTTTCCTATAAACTTTCTTATTATCCTAATGATTGAAAAAGATGAATGACATCTCTGCTATAAAGATGGGGAAGTGGCTTTATTGGCTGGCTTAAGTGAAACTTTAGGTGGTGAAGGGAGTTGCATGACTTTGATTGGATCATAAATGAAAGGTTTTGCAAAAATAAACTTAGATCACCCATAAATTGCCTAGTTTTAAGAAACTAAGCTATCCTGACAACCAAGTTGATGGGTCATCTGTTAATAATGCTGGACATATACAATATATTTCTTTCATTCATGATCCCCTTGCTATGTCCTCTACTTATAGAATCTTTAGCCAAAAAATAATGGATTAGCCTTAAAGCAGGATCAATCAAATTTGAGGCTTTTGACTTCCCTAGGTTATAAGTTCCTCCTTCGATTAAATCACCCTAGACAAAAGATTTAGGTACTCTTTGGGGCAATTTATAGGGTAACTTCATTTACTACCTCACCATGAAATAATCAACTAAGTATAGTTCCATATGGATGCCAAGATCATCAATTGGCATCTAAAATGAATGGAGTTTTGTGTACCTCGAGAGAGGTAGTGCCTAACTTGAAGGTACTAAGGAATTCTAAGGTTAGCTCTTTATATATTGGCTTATTAATAGTCAATAGTTGGTCCCATCCTCGAAACTTAATCAATTGGCTTCATAGCCAGCCTGAGCTAATGCTTCCCAGTTCAAGTATGTGAACTCTCAAAATTCCTTCTTTGACAGGTAGGAGTATCTTTATTACTATCGTGAGAGGTGAAATTGTAGTAGTGGATGCGTATGGAGTGGGCTTAAGTTCTCGTAGCATGTATGTTTTTCTCTTGGCATTTTCTACTTTCAAAAAGAAAGAGGAATTCAGTTTGGATAAAAAGAACAATTCCTATGATAGAAACAATAACTAATTTAAGAATTTAATAAAGCTCAATTATCATTCATAGTTAATTACTAGTTTATCCAACTAAGCACTATGGGTAATGGTTGAATTAACAAAAAGATTGTATAGTATAATGTTATTTTAGCTAAGTTATGGATTAATGTAATTATAGGATTGATTTCAAAATTAAATCTTAGTTTTATGCATGATCTCTATTAACAAAAGTATTAGCATATACAAATTCTTGAAACTTGTTCAATATTAGAAATTCTTGAAATAGTGATTTACCATATATTGAAATGCTAATTTCTCAAGACATGGATTGATGAAATTAATAGACTAATGAGACACTAATTTTTAATCTTTAATTAAACCTATAATTTCATAATCTTGATTGACAATGAATATTGTCATTCAATATTTCATTAATTGAAAACTTGTTTTTCTCACAATTTAGCAATGAATTTCCTAATTCTATCGTGAATTTAGGATATGTGTTAGAATAAATCTATATCAACAATTCTAAAAATTCATGGATTTATACAAAAATTGCAAATTCAACAAGTCTCTACATTTCAACAAGAATTATGTACATTACACTACAAGAATGATATCCACATCAATTTCCATCACTTTCTCTCATTTTTCCCTCACTTTCTCATCCATTATCTTTAACACGCATGCATTTTTCATGAATTTTCCAGTAAATAATTAATGGAAAACACATTTCATCACATTAAAATTTCTAAATTACTCTTAGAAATCAAGTTCTCTATACATGCATTGAAGGATATTCTTCATAAAACCCTTATTAAAAATCAAATTTTTACATAATCCATCTGCAAGTCTAAGAAAACAACTTAAGAAGGATGATGTACATACAATGATTTCATCGTGTGCAGTGTTAGATTATGATGTTTTGTGAAGATTTAGGAGGTGTATAGAAATAGAGAAATATGAGAAAAGGGTTTTTTAGGAAGAGAGAGTGTGGTTTAGAATGAAGATAGAATGTTTAACCTATGGTCTTTGAAACTATATTAGACTACGAGTACGATCACAGTTGTGTAGTTTGGCCGTGGTATGTGTTCTCTACTTTTTTTCCGTACTTTATACGGTCTATAGGCGAGGTCCTTGCCTATGGTCCTCTCGTTCGTAAATTCTTTTGAAATTCTTTGTGAAAATATTTATGAAGGGAACACAAGCCAAGTCCCTATGTATAGACTTTGCCTATGTTCTTCTCTAAGTCTTAAATTTGCACGAAACTGATTCCTTTGACTCGGCTTTTGTAATTCCCTTGAAAAACTCAAAATTGGTATGAATTAAAGCATAAGGATTGATATAAGTTAGTCGTGGATGAACACACGACGTTCGGTATCATGCAAACCAAGGTGGATATTCCCAATCGCGAGATGATCTAAAAGGTAAATGATGGTCGAAGGTTTGAGCAGGAGTCCTCATGCATTGATGATGGATATGACGCACCAACGCCTCATATGAGCTCTAGTCATGCTTGATATTATGCATAACTATGGTTGGAGGGCACTTGCCATTAATCCATGCTCACGATGGATTAGATAAGAGTAAACGAGAGCATGCTGATAAAGACTTAGTTGGAGCGCTGTTATTTTATGTCATTGGCTTGACAGTTGGATACATTCCTCAATGCAATTCCTTAGCTAATATTTGCAACACTTAATCGGTTAAAAAGCATGCTGATAAAGAAAATACCAAAAGAAGTAGTAGGGAAGAATGATTATAAAAATGTTAAAATAATTGGAAATTAGGGTTTTTACAAATTCTAACTAAGTTACTCTTTTTGTTCCCTAACAATGCCTCCAAAACCTAATGGGGAGTATACTACACTAATAAGCAAAAATATTAAGTTAAGTTATAGTATAGATTAAATTGGATGTTGAGTCTGAGTGTCAATCCCATAGGGAACCGTATGTGTGAGAACCTAAGTTACTAGCAAATTGGCCTTAGATCTAATTATCTAACTTTGGTTCCCTAACAACACCACCAAAAACCTAAAGGGATTGTTATTAATTAGGAAAGATGAATAAGGGTTGATAAAATAAGAATAATAAAGTAAATAAGAAAAAGTAAAACAATAAAACTAATCAAATAAACAAGCATGATTCAATTAAAATAAAGAGCACACGATCCTTAATAAATTGTTGTTATTTACTCTTTAGTTTCTTACAACCATTCAATCTCAATTATTCATTGGACCGTGGAGATTCCCAATCCTATTCCTATGGAATTCAGATTCTGAATTAGTTAGACTCATGTCTCTAACCTCTTCTTAATGTTAAGACCTTCTCTATTCGAATCACTTTTGAATAGAGCATCTCAAGATCGTATTAAAAACTTGGATCTTGCTATTAGGTTGCTCTAATTCGAAGAAATTTAGTACCTAATCTCTTAGTGTACTAAATCCCTTCTAATTACACTTGTTCGTTTAACTAATGGACTTACATCTCTATAGTAAACTCAAACCTTAATTAGAAGCCTTGGTAAATACTAATTGAAGACAATGCAATCGGTATAATTAGATCTTCAAAGAACAATATCATTGATAGAATAATAAATTATCGAAAAAAGAAATAAATTTTAATAACAATTTACTAAAAGAAATTCAAAGAGACAACGTAATTAATGAAAGGAAGAAGGAAATTGAGAAAACCCCAACAATATTCCAACCTATAATTCTACCTAAGCAGGTTCTCATTGAAAACCTAAGCCTATAAGTCTATTTATAAGGAGAGGGGCTAAGTTTACAAAGAGGACTTAACAAAAATAGAAGATTTGCTCATCATAAAATGTCTACGTCTTAAGTACATGGCTATGGAGAGTGGGCGTGTTCTTGCTTTTCACATGAAAACTTCACAATTGATGAAATTGCTTAACGTAGAGAGCATAAGTGAGGACTATGGTCATGGACCTTGACCATGGTTTTTTTTGGGCTTCATTCTTTGTTCAATTCTTGTTCGCGATCAATACTTTTGCTTCAAAACACTCCAAAAATTGCTAAAAACTTCAAAATTTTCATGAAATGCTTTAGAAGTTCTTAAAAGTGAAATTTAAACATATCAAACTCAAAATAACAAAAAATTAACATAGTTAAAGTATAAAATAACACTAAATAACTATAGAAAATGTATGCTAAATTCCTATTATCAAAGGATAAATTCAGTAAAATACATTAAAAAGTGTCATTAAATTTGGCACACTAACAGTTGTGAAGCCATGTATCGCTTAACTACTGAATAAACCATCTAGCAAAGGAAGATAAATATGTACAACAGTAACTTCTAGAACTGAAGGTAGGGGAAGGATCCTCAGATAGGTTGGAAGCTAAGCTAGGTGACTTAAAAAAAGGTTAGAGAATCTTTTAGTCAAATAGTCCAAGTTGTTTGGGCTCCTAAAATAGGTCAATATATCTTTCTAAGACAAGCTTGGTAGCTTAGACGAGGGAAGAGCAGCTTGGTGGGTGATGAAAGATAAAGCCTTAGACATATGCTTGCATGTCCTCAATCATTTAGCTACTAAGGACTCGAGCAACTAACCCTTATAAGCCTTGAAGCTAACCTCGGGTGAGTGGTCCAACGCTAGTTAAAGGCATTGAAGAGGTTGGATTCCCATCATAGGCTACTAAAGGTTACTTAATGAGTAATCGATCAAAGGAAACTTCATCAGATAAGGTTGATGAGAATAGGAAGAAGCAATACCCAAAGTTTTTTGGGGTTATGGACTCAACAAAAGATACATCATATTATAGATGATCGTTGACAGTTGAAGTAGTAGTGAGCTCTGTAGGAGACTACTTATGGTTGTAGTCTTATATTGGTCATTTAACCTTCCTCATCAAACCCTAATAGCCTATTCTAGTGTGATTGGACCCCTTCTTCCCTGTTGTCTTTAGAGTTATTAGTACTTGTACAGGTTGCCTTCATGAAACAAATAACTTGAATGAACCTTAGTTTTTACATAAAAAATATGCTTGAATGTGACTGACATGATGAATTTGTATGGTTGCAATGTACTATATTTCACCACTCACTCCTTTAGGCTTTAACTTTTTAAGTGTTATTATGTTTGCTAGTGGTCTATTTGTTAAGATTTGAGGCAACTTCTATGTTGGAACCAAGATAATGCTAGATAAAGAATTTCTAATGTTTAGATGCTTTTGCTATTAGTTGTTTTTTATGTTGAACCTATGGAAATGGACTTCGAGGATTTGGTTTTAGATAATATTGTTTTGATTAGTCAACTTTTTTAAATTAAAATTAGACAAAGATTAGTTATGTGGTTTAATGGTTTTGTAGCCTCAATGTGTTTTATTTAAGAAAAGATATGTGGTGAGTTGTTAGTCCCTTTTAGGTTTAAGGGCATGACATTAACCTAAACTCAATAAAGAGAAAGAGAGAAGTGGTGGTATGGAAGAATTCGAGGGTGGTGCTTAATATTGAGGAAACAATATTAATGATGATACATGTTTTAGTAGATTTTGTGCTACGGACATTAATTAACAAAAAATTTCTTTTGCAAAAATCAATCATTAGGTTTTAAGGAGTTAGTTACATTGGATTCGAATTGATCTAAATACAAGCATTTTTAACTCATATGAATGGATAAATTGTCCTTAGGTCAAATTAAATAAATAGTAATTTCTTGAATTTATTGAACCGAGTATGTACACTAAAAGCTTAGAAAAAACATATTTTGCCCAAAATGCCTTTTTTTTTTTTTAAATTTATTCTTTTTGTGTGTCTTCTACAATTTTTTCTTATAATTTTTTTTTTTGGTGAGTTAGAAGCTAAAAAGCTAACATAAAACCCTAAAGAAAAGGATGAAAATTAGGCATATGGATCTAAGAATCAAACACATGTTAATCTCTACATAGTTGTTATTGTTTCTTTAAAAAAAATGGTAGATAGCCAAAAAACATATATGTTTAATTTACATACATATTAATAATATGAAATGAAAATTTGTAACAACTTTAAAACAAATGAAGTTGCAACACTTAGGGGCAGGATCTATAATAAAAATAATATTAGGCTTATTATGTAAATTCTTTATTTTTGAAATTTAGGTACATGGTCATTAGAGACTATTTGATTCCCATGATGCATCCAAATTTGCCAACTTATCTTAAACATATTGCAATTGAAGAACTGTAGGCAATTTGGGGTTCTTATTTCTTTCCACAAAAACAAATTATTCATCTCCTTTATTTATGCAATGACCCTACAATTATTACAATTTATGGATAAGGAGTTTTTCTCTTTTTTTTTTTTTCTTTGCCCTTTGTGGTTACCAAAAATGTGAAACAAAACACACTTTTATTGATACTCCAGTTAAAAACAAAGAGTACAACAACTAACAGAGAAAGATTTTGGCCCATTAAGGGGTGCCACACTTTGTCTAGTCAGATGGTGAGCATTGAGCAATGACTTTTATCCAGAACAGTACATACTCTTTTGATGAAGTCCTTAAAGGCAAACCAACATCATCCTATATATAAGGAAAATACAAGAGAAAAAGATCCACCTCACCATTCAATATTTACACAAGATTGTCATTTTGACGCATACAGTAAAAAGAGGTTTACATAATCGAATAACAACTTGAACCATAAGGGTTGTGCCTGATTTCCAATGCAATACATGATGGAAAAGATAGTAAAATACAAGTTTCATGTACTATACGGTTGTGCTAAGTGTAGCATAAGATTAAGGTAACTTTTAATTTGCAATTCTTTGGGAAACTTACAATAATACTTCGCGGTACTAACATAAAAACAAAGTAATTTTTAACCAAACTAAGCGGGCCAATCATAAGTAGCTCTCTTGATTCCTCACAATTTAATAGGTATATTTGAAAAATTCTTCCATAAGACCTCATTTTAATTAGTAAGTTATGAAATGAGGAGTGCAATAATATTGGATCCTACACCATTCCCCCTTCTTCGTACTCTTGCAAGCCTCCTCAAGATAGGCTCATGATAAGCATTGATTTTACATGAATTAAGCATTTGTTTTTGCTGTTAATTGTATGTGCTTCGTTGATTTTCGTGTTAAATATATGGAAATATGACCATTCAAGGAAACTTAAGTGCAAGGACAAACAAGTGGGGGGACACTAACTCAAAAATGAATATAAAACACAAATATAGGAGGATTCAAATGCCTACATTAAGTGTGCAAATGAGATTCAGGAGAAACTTTCCCCAATTATAGTGGACATGTTCCTAAGCATTTAAATGAAAATGAAATCCCTTTGAAGTCAGAAGTTTATTTTGTGGAACCTCATTCGAACAACCTTCCCTACCATTCAAATGAAGCACCCTATATGCACCAAAGTTCCAATCTGTAGAACTTCATATGAATGACCCTCTTGGTTATTCCAATTAAGTTCACTAGGCTGTTTGAATGAAGTCCTTAGGATGTACAAAAATTATAATCTATGAAACTTCATATAAACAACCTTTCTACCTATTTCACTGAAGTCTACATATTACGATCGAACCAGATGCTGAACTACATTATTTCTCTAAAATTCTGGACACTTAATCTTAATTAATTATTTTCTTTTACCTCTTTATATATGTTAAAGCACCAGTTGCTATAGTTGGTACTAGATTAGCATAAATTAGTAATCTTTTATGAGTGTACAATTGTTCTTGCTAGATTAACTCTAGTTATTATTATTTCTTGTTTCTACCTTTTTTTTTTTTTTTTTTGGTGTTAACATCTTTAATCTTCCACGAATGGAAGATTCACTATTTTTAATATTTTCCTCTTTTGTTTTACTTTGGATATATGTAACTAAATTTTTGTTTTACTTTTAACTACAACTTGATTTTGGAGTTATTCTTTAGAAGATTGTTTGTTTATTGGTAACAACATCTACGAGGCAAATATTATCATGTTTTATTATTTAAGTTTAATTAAATACATAAAATATTTATTAGATATATCGATTCTTAACAAAATATTTAATGGACTCAATGGAGTTAATCGAATGACTTCTTCCTATTTACAGAAGTTTAGGGATTCATATCAAGAAAAAGAAAATGTGAAAGGATTTAGCAAGGAAACTTTAAGAACCACATTTATACATTCAAAAATTTAAGCAGTTTCCACTCCAAGTTAAAGTCCAAAATAATTATTCAAAGGTTACAAACAAAAATACAAATAAAAAATTAAAATATAGAATGGAAAATCACTGATTAAGCATATATTAATGGCCGACTCTCTACCAGACCTCGATATTCAAACTCTTAAGGTAGGTTTCGTAGAATATTGAATCGCCTAGCAAAGGGCATAAGGTATTCTGAATCAATCCCTCCCATGTAGAACATGTACAGCTGTCCACCTTAAATTTGAGCACCTCAAACAAAGCATCATCTTTTTTCATGGGGTTTCGCTTTTGTCCCCAGGAAAATTTCATATGGTGGATTGGTTCGGCATAAAAGGGAACGATAGTGCTCCAATTCTGCATAGTGTGTAAAAACTTGAAACATTAAAGCTTCACATCATTATGGAACAAAAATGCACACGAATGTGCTTTTTTGTGTATGTGAGTGTAGGAAAATTGAAGTAATATGCAGAACAATGTTTGAAAACGTGCGAGTTAATAGTAAAGGAGATTATGCATTAGTAATACCTATCTCCTACGCACATGAATGCTAATTACCAGAATGAAAGGGAGAAGATAAATATATAAAATCCTGTGCAGCAATCATTCAGTTGTTCAAATGTGTCATCCATCAACAAAAATACAATCCATGAAGAGAAAAATGAGACCTACTTATTTCTCTACATTACCAGAAGTGCAACCCCTTCATGCCAATAGCAGCAGCAAGTGAAGCGATCGTTTGCACAGAACTTTCATTCCACACGCTAAATACTAGCATAGGCTAGAAATGTAAGGGCCCCGTTTGTCACTGACCTTGTCAGTGGGACTGAGATGCCAATTGAATCAATGGATAACATTAGCAAATTATCTTAGTTTGGAACTAAGAAGATAACCTGACCTGCAGTAGTGGAATTTTTACCTAATAGATTTGTCTCAATAGTTTTTATTCACAACCAAGCAAGCAGGTTTTGCAAGATGTGTTTGGCTTCCAATGAACAAATTGATCAGAAGCTAAGAAGCTGATGTCGCTATGTTGATCATGGCTATTATTTACACAAAACCAATTGCTATCTTTTGTCTATATAATATTTCACTAAATGTGACAGACAGAAGCATTCGTAATGAGGATAAGCTTGGGACCGACCTAAAAATAATACATTGCCCACCATCATGAGGGTAATCAAGAACCTTGTGAGTCATTATGATGTAAGCTATTGTCAACAAGAATATGAATGCAGAAACACAAAATAACATGCAGAATGGAGCAAGAAATACGCAATAAAATACATGTAGGCAAAACATAGCAAACACATAAAAACAGCAGGCAAACACATGAGAGCAAATTGCTAATGAGCAATTTTCCTTTTTAACCTCGTCTTGAGGAGCAATAGTTATTTTATTGTTATTGAAGGAAATGAACATGATATCCAGAGAATCACATCAAACCAAGTCCATATTGATGACATTTGCTTTGTAGTGTCATCATAAGAGGCAGTCAAGTATTTTTCCAACCTAAGATAGCAATATAGCTTTCAATAAAACAAGATCATTGCCAAGATGACTACAAAGCAAAGTCAATTTGAGTCAGGAAAGAAATAATTAAATAAGAAATTAGGGACAAATATCAAAAGATAAACATACAAAATTCCCCAGAGAAACCTCTAACATCACTTTTTGATCATGTTTGACCTTAATTGATGGTTGATCATATTAGCATCCTAATGTGTTCACAATACAAGATTAAAATTGCTCTTCTTCCTCTTACACAAGTGGCATCATGATGTTAACTCATTGCCCTTCCCATACAGGATTCCATCCACTAATATTCCATTTTAAAGAAGTTTCAATACAAAGAAATTCTTGTTGAGATAAATTTGTCATGAAGTAAAACTTGCCACTTTGGCAAAAAAGAAAGGAAAAAAAGGTACGACTTGCCTCCGTTATGTTTCCTCTTTAGCAATGAATCTGCCAGCTGATTTAAAGTAAATCTCTCATCAACAAAAGCTTCCGAAACCCTTGATCTCCACCAATTTGCATGATTGGAACATTTGTAATATGCCTCAAAATATCGCTTGACAGTATAATTTCCACTTTATTCATATTCCATTGTTTATTGTCGATTACCCCTTTGACTATCATGCTTCTTACCTCTTCTAGAACTTATAAATCAATTATCCTAACAGAAATCCAGTGTCCTCCTATCCAATCATTAGTGCTAGAGCCTAGAAATTTGCTAACCCTTCAAGTTGTGTAGAATCCTTAATGGAGGATGACCAAGCCTATCTAAAGAGTCACTCATCATTTTACCAGGATGTTTGAGCTTCATTGGATCCACACAAGGAACAGGAGATTGAAAAGTTCCATACATTAGAGTCACTTTACTCAAATGGCTCTCCTATGGCATTCAAACAAAGTGCATTAGAGAAAGCGAGACTCAACTATTGAGCACTTTGTTGGAACGTGCCAATGGACCATGCAAATGAAGTGGCCCCTAAACAAGAAAATGGCTACTAAGCCACCTCAACATGGCCCACTTGAAGCCACTACTTAGGTTTATCAAATGGACCTGTAGCGACATTTAGACGAACCCATTCATCCAAACAACCCAATAGATCATTACAATGAAGTCCCTATTTTATTGCCAAACTGAGTTTGTTTTGTAGCTTTTATTTAATTACAATAACCTAATAGATTTTTTCCTCTTTGATCCTGTTCTTATCAACTTTAGTTTTGGCCTACTGAGTGTTTACGATTCTGTACATAGTATCAAATTGGTAATAATTCAGCACAATTCTTGTTGGTACAAAATATCCATCATAATGATCCATATCCTCTGAACACAAATTTCCAAAACATCCACCATAATTATCCATATCCTCCTAACACAAATTTTCCAAATCAAATGTTCAATGAATTTGGTCTGTCCAACCATCCCAAGTGCACCATATCCTGTACAATAACAAAACCAATCATATGATTTGCAAAGCTTCTCTACTTAGATGTCACTAAATTGGTGAACGAGTTGGCTTAGCTTTAGTGTCAATAAATAAAATTTTCTCCCATTTATTTGCATGTAGTTATTTTTCATTAAATTTTGGAAACCAAGAAGATACTGCTCTCATGTTCTACCAAAGCTTCACATCAAGAGCATCTCTGATATCTTGTGATCCCCTTGCACCCAAATCACCATCATAAAAATAGATACTGATTCCTTCCCAAATGAACAAGTGGAATAATTTGGCATCCTCTTTGCCACGCCATAAAAAAGTAGTAAAAACTTTACCTAGTTGCCTCATGAACATCTCGATAATGCCTAATGCATGTACTAAGTAGATGGCATTGAGGAAAAGACATGGTGAATGAGTTGAGAAGTATATAGAAGACAAATTCGTGAATATTGTCTTCTCTTTTAGCATTAGCTCATTAGCTAAATAAGTTTTTTCATTTCTAATAGGAATAGCACCTCTGGACTGATCATGTATAGTCAAGCCAAAAGAATCCAATAACTCACGAGAAGGATAATGATGCATAACCCCATCCAGGATAAGAATTTCTATTCCAACCTCACGTGTAGTCAAGCCAAAAGAATCCAATGACTCACGAGAAGAATAATAATGCGTAACCCCATCCAGGATAATAATTTCTATTCCAAACTCCATAATTTACGTTACTATTGACCTGAATATTTAGCTCTTGTATGCACTAATATTGTCTTTGGAACTGTTGAGCAGATTTGCTAACTCTCTGGGTAAGCATGCTTACTTGCTAAGCAGTCATACCATAATTTTGACAACATTCAAACATACCAACCTCAATTGTCCGAAACCGAGCTCTCGAATCAACCAAGATCCGACACTAGTCTAAGGCAAATATTCATTAGTGACTGATTGGTCGAGGATTGACCTGATCTAGATCAGGTCGGCTCTGATCGTATACCCTCTTTTATTCATTTTGTCCAAGTTGTACTATAATCCAGAGCGACCGGCGACCATGCAATGCATATCTTCTAGCACAACATTCTTATAGGATTTTTTACTTTTCTGTATTAAATACTTTTTATCTCTTTTATTTTTTTTAGTATATTTTATGTATCCTATTTGTAAAATACTTTTATATTTTTTCATACATCTAAAATAATCCTAATAGCATAAGTATATAAACCCTCACTTAATGTACATAAACAATAACTTTATTAGTGGAATTTATACAAATTCCTTTTTGAACAACCTTAATATTCTTAATACTCTTTAACTCTTATCTATTTTTTTAATAAAGAATAGTGGCGAATGATCTTTTAGTTTGAACTAGTAAGTCATATCCGATGAATTGTAAGCCGAATAAAATCAATTGATATATCATATCCAATTGGTAAAAACCTAAACTTTACTAGCTTTTCTTTATTTCCTTTTGTTTTCTCTTTATTGTGGTACTTTTCTATATGTACGACCTTAAAGACATCATCTTCCAATATAAAGGTGATTATTTATTTTCACAAAAAAGTATTATTTGGTTACTATTTATATTTTTTCTATTAGTTATAATTAGTTGTTTTTTATTATTATATTGTGGGTAGTTGTTTAGTTGTTGGAGATAATGTTGGAAATAATTTGTATTATCTAGGAGCACCAATCTCTCAAGATTCTATACTTATCCTAGGTGCTTAGCAAATTTGTATATATTCTTTCCACCATGAGAAATAAATTAAGGAAGTTTCAATTCTTATTTTTTCCTTCATGGTATCAAAGTACCAATTGATCCTCCTTTGACTGATTAAATTGTAATTATGAGTGGAAATCTCACTATACTCATTTGTACACTAAATTCAAAATATCAAATTGGAAACCTAAAAGTTCAAACCGATATTAGTTAACCTTAAGTAATATTAGCAACAGATAATTAATCTCTTACACTCTAAATCATACAACATAAATTGAATGGAGTGAATTTTAGGGAGTGGTTTTAGTTAATTAAATTAGTTATTCTTGGCAAAGGGAAAATTAGGTATTTGATTGGTTCAATTACAACACCAGATAAGGCTTCAAATGAGTATAGTGTATGGATGGTAGAGGATTCCATGGGGATGGCATAGTTGATAAATTCCATGAAGTTAAGGATTGTAAAGACATTCCTTTTTTGTGAGACAACGAAGGAAATTTGGGATAGGGTTTAAGAATTATACTAACTTAGATAACTCTTCTCAATGCTTTGAATTATGCTCAAAGCTTCATCTGGCTATCCAAGGAGGCATGATTGTTATAGGATATCATAATACCTTAATGAAACTTTGGCAAGAAGTTGACCTATTCTATGAAATTGAATGGAAGTGTATTGAAGACGAAATAAAGTATAATTCCTTACTCGAAAAGGACTGTGTCTATGAGTTTCTACACAAGCTCAATTCAGAATTGGATGAGGTTAGAGGAAGGCTAATGGGAAAACAACCATTTCCTAACATATAAGAGGCCTTTGTAGAAGTAAGGTGAGAAGAAAGCCAGCATCGTGTAATGTTACCAAGAAAAACACCCTTGCCTAAATCTGCCTCAATTACAAAGAAGGAAACTGTAGTAGAGATTTGTGCAACTCTGAAGGTAAGTCAATGGTGTGATTTTTGTCAACAGCCCTTCCATACTCATACCACCTATTGGAAATTAAATGGAAAACTAGAAAATGCGAAAAAATAGGTGACAACAAAAAATTTGAAGCCTTCCTCCTCAAATGCTAAGCTAGCGCAAGTGGCAAAAAGTAGGAGTAAGACCAGAATTTGGGGTTAAGGATAAGCTTCACCAATGACAAGATTGCTCTTCTACAATAGATATTGAGTCAATCACAACTCACTCTTGGTAATACTCAATCTAAAGATCACTCTTCAATTGCTGCAATAGCACATAAAGGTAATTTTGTGAACCCATCTCATGAGTTAAGAAAAGATATATGGATCCTAAATACGAGAGCTTCTAATCATACGAGTAACTCTACTAATTATTTTAAACAATTAAATATGTGCAAGAATAAGATTTTAGTTACCAATGGTGGCCATACCATTGCGAGAGGGAAAGGCACTGGTCATGTTGGCTATCTAACTTTGAAAGAAGCCTCATTTGTTCTAGATCTTCGTTATAATCTAGTTTCCTCTAGCAATTTAGGTGAAACTATGAAGTGTAGACTAATCTTCTCTTGTGATGGTTGTGTTATATGGGATCTCGCTTCGGGGAAGATGATTTGCAGTGCTAAGTGTTGATAATCGAACTTCATCCTTTAAATTCATTTGGCTATTTGACTAACGAGAAGCCAATTAACTCTATTCTTGGCAGACGTCGACTAAGATAGTTTCGTATCTAGTTTGAACTTAGAAAAAGTAACATGAACGGTTATTGTCTAGTAACGATTCTATTACATAAACGCCTACTATTTCTATATTTTAAGCATATGCTTAATTATAAGGTTTTCACATATTCCATGATTAATAATTAATTACTGTTTTAAACACTTGACGTTTGCCTATAAATACAGAAGAGAAGCATTGTAAGAACTCTCTGACATGATCTTTAACTATCTATTTTTTTTCTCTCAAACATATTTACCAAATTAGGTATTGGAGCGGCTACACTGGACTAATTCTGGTACCACTTAGTTTTCTGTGTTTTTGCAGAAGCAAAATTTCATCCTATAATCACCTAACAACACTAAGAGAGCAGAAGGACTCTACTATTTGTCTGAAACAAAGTCTATGTTAAGGTTTGAGAGTCAATCTTTAGTGTTTGTTCAAAATAAATCCAATGTGTGATGTTATGGCATGAGCACTTAGAGCATCCTAGCTTTTGGCTACATAAAGAGATTGTATCTAAATTTATTCATCAATAAAGATTTTTCTGAGTTTCAATGAAAACATTATATCTTGTCTAAATTTTCAAAAAGTTCATATCAAGTTCAATCTTATACTTAGTTACAACCTTAGAGTGACATCTGGGTTCTAACCAGAGTAGTGACATCAACTGGCTATAACTGTTTTGCTACCTTTATTGATGTTGTGTGGGTAACCTTTAACATTCCAAACCATTTTATGCTCCATTGATTAATCTTTTCTTTACCTACACTAATCATAAAGCAATTATCATAAAAAATTAATCTTTTGTCTTGATATAACTTCACGGTCCTCTAAAAGACCCATAATCTTCCCAATGTTTCTCTTAATTCCATTAAGAATCAAGATGCAATCATCCAACAATGCACAATGAGACACCACAGATTGACTCGAGTGGAGAATCTAACACTATGATTAGAATTACACAACTTGCTTAAAAATTTAGAAAGAGAGACCAAGTAGCAATAATATTTAGCAAGTAGACCTCCTCATAGGCCTCTTGAAGAGGTAAAAAAATCATGGCATTCCCCATTCAACAAGATTGAAAACCAGTGTTTACACATCAATATGTCCACAACAAAATCAAAATCTGCATATAAACTCAAGTCTCTCAACACGCCTAACAGATAACCCAATTCAATCTGGTTGTAAGCCTTCCCGATGTCCAAATAAGGAAAAGCTATCCATAATGATGCTATAGAGGATCCAACATCAGCCCTAAAATGTGAAGTCTATTAAGAATCACCATCACGTATGATGCTATGAATCTCAAAGGTTTTGATCATAACCAAGCACAATCATCCTCCTTTGCCATGTGAATGATCATCTAAGAGTCCAATTCTGAAATTTCCTTTTAACCCTAGGGAAAAGAAAATTCTTTGATTTCTCTCACAAATAGCCTTCTTTTCCTTGAAACTTCCCTATAAGGGTTAGTTTATAAGAAGTCACCTATGATCTCTCCTCTTATTCAAAATGAATAGGGGCATATTATTTACAGAAAACTACTATCTTATGTCCATAGGTTGCGAAGATTAATTTGCCTGACAACACTGCAGCAAATGATCTGTTTGGTCGACCAAGGTTTGCATGTAAATGCATCCCTTGGAAAATTTAGAAATATCAAAGGACAATGGTTTCATGGTGCTATAGCAGCATAATAGCTACTTCTGCAACAAGTACAACCGATGGAGGTTGCAAGTTTTGCCGCAAGTTTTTTCACTTGATAAAATTGCTAAAGCTGCAGTTCCCTCTCTTCTGGTTTTAAGTATAGAGATTGCCACCGCCATTGGATGGCCATAAACCAATGGAATTAACACAAGAGACTATGGAAAATTCAAGCTTCTCACATCATTCAAAAGTTTAACGATATCAAGTGGGTCACCATGAGAATGCATGTCATTAGAGCATTATTAGAACACCATATTTTGCAGCAGAGAAGAATGCTCAAAAAACCCTAATATCAATATATGCTGTCAAAGTCAAAGCATTTCAGTATCTAACATCCCTGGAGGATTTGTCTCAGAAATCAAAATCATATAGCCAGCTCTTCCAGTTCTATCCTGGTCTTCTACAAGTTCGTTGGACATGAATGCCTAAAAAAATTTCAACAAACAATTTAATCATCTGTCTGCACCACCATCCAGCCCCCTAAACCATTTCCCAAATAACAAAATTTAAAAATCTAGAAGGGAGGAAGAAGAAAAGGGGAAAAAAAAAAATTCAAGTACATGTTGGAAGTCAGCTGAGCTCATGTTCTTTTTGATCCATATGACATTGTAAAGAAAATCACAAATGATACATCTCATCTCACACATCAACTTGAAATAACTTCAAACAGAAGATCAATAGCAGTCAAGTAGAGATTTCGCATCACCTCATCCTATAAAATCACACAGATACATGTTGGAAGTCAGCTAAGCTCATAGTCTTTTTGATCAATGTGTCATTGTAAAGATAACATCACTAGGAAAATTACATTAAGATTCTAAGAAATATTTTCTATGTAGAGTGCATAAAACTTCCATAATACAACTGCAACTCTGCAATACTTGGCAACTTTGAATGACTTTAAACAGCAGATCAGTAGAAATCACATACGGACTTTTGCATCACAGCATCTTATAAGATCAGACAGATATAAGTTAATTGCTAGTAGATCATTTTAATGAAAGGGATCGAAACAAGCAAAGAATGTTTTTATACATCAAACAAAAGGCAAAAAATAATAAAAACTTGAATTAATTTCTCCCTAGAGAAAAGAGAACTTCCACTTGTCTGTTGAGTGGCTTTGCTAATAATTTTATCATAGTCATGATATTGAATGTACATGTTAATGGGGGAAAGAGCATTTGTCAAGTGGATGAAAAAACCTTCAAATCTGGAAAGATGCCGGTACAACTAATGGAAGCCAATTAATAGCGACGTGTTGGGAAAAGAAAGGAAAAAGGGAAAAAAAAATAATCCCCACCTCAACAAATGAGACTGGAATCTAAATAATTGATCTTATGTGTACAAGTCTAGTTCATAGGTTTTAAGTTTGGGTTAATGACAAACTTCATACCTCAACTTGATAGTTTTTACAATTTAAGACCTTGACTTTCGATTTGCTTACTCCATTGGACCTTGCAACCAAGGGAGCTTTGGCACGTCACTTACCACATTAAATAACTCCCAAATGCTACATATGCATTTTTAAACAGTATTTATGCCATGTGGCCTAAAAAATTAAAAAGAAAAATGCAATATCTTATTAAAACATAACCACTAAATTAAAATAAGTTAAAACAAACAAAATAATGAATATGTTTTCCTGGCAATTGGTGTTGTCCAGGTACATAAAGACAAAAAAAATGCCAAATTATTCAGTAACCACAGTCTATTATTAACATAACTTCCTAAGAGAGTAGAAAGTAATTGCAGTTGACATCAAGTAACATTGGTATAAGGGAAAAATTGCTGTAAGAAAATACTCACAGAAATGTAATTAAGAAAGAAGTCATAAAATAGCGAGAATGCAAAAGCAATTCCAAGAAATCTGCTAGATGAAAGCACGGCATTCTTTTGGGGTAATTAAGAATACAATATCATCACAGTTGTTTTCTACAATGTACCTCTACATAGATTGTTTAAATGTCCCATGCATTTGATAGTAAGGCCAATATGCCAGAAAATATGTGGAAGCCATTCTGTAATGTGGCGTAGTACTTAAAGCAGCAGATAATGTAACCTAAACCCATAACAGAACTTAATAATACATTACCACAATTTTCAAGAAAAGGACAATCAAGTATATTATAGGTAAAAGGTAAAGATAGATGTTAAAAAGTGGAAAACATCACCCATTAGCAAAATGTAGGATCATGAGATGATGCTAATAACTGAAGCCTCAAAAAGAAGTTTAATAGAAACCCAGCAGTAATACAGGGACAATCGTTTCTTCTAGAAATTCTATTTGGACAATCATAAAGGATTGCACTGACATAAATTCAAACAAAATAAGTAAAAGCTCCTAAACTAGATCAACAGAGAATGAATGCAAAAATGTCAAAATTGAATAAAGCATATGTTCTCCCCTCAAGAACTTTATGCTCACTTACTTGAATTCTAATATCAACTCAAGAGGGACAAAATGAGTATGTACCTGTAAACCCAATCAGTATAAAAATGGAATGAACTTGTGCTTGACTTTGTATGAATACTCTAAATAAATTTCTCCAAAAGTGTCCACCATCACAGCCTCCTCCAGTTTAGCCTTCTGCTCATAGTATAATAAACAGACAGCGACGATGAAAAGCAAGCTCAGAGGAGCTCGGAGAGCAACACAGTACGTGACAAACAGAAGCATTGTAGATGCATATATCGGATGCCTAACCCACCGATACGGTCCAAATTGCACTACAGCAGTGGGCACAACCACTTTCTCAGAATACTTAGCAAGATAGAATGTTGAATTATATTGCATCAACAAAGTAACCATCATCATTATCCATACACCCACATTATTCCACCCGCCCGGAATTTGATGTAGCTCAGGCCCTTCAAAGGCTGCAAGCCAATGACCAACCATGACACCTACACAAAACAATAATCTCTGCCATCTAGGTGGATTAATATCCCACTTTGGGTCATGTTCCCTAGCAAAATAATCACCATACAACCTTCTCCTAACACTAACGTTGAAGAAAAAGAAATAATGGTATACAAAGAAGAACACAAAAGGCCAACCTTCAAGAAAACCATTGAAATGAGCTGGAGGCACAAGAGTGAGCCAAGTAAATGCAGAAGTGACAATAGCAATTTGCTCAAAAACGCTAGCATTCCCTCTCACATGTTTTCCCAAACAATACAATCCGAAAGCTCCTAATCCTACAGCCACAAACCATGGCCAGAGCATCCAAGTCCAACTAAAGTACATCCAGAAGAACGGGTTTAATAACATATTCACAGTCCATTTCGTGGCTGCTGTAGAAACAGAGAAAATTGCAGACCATTTCACAACATCTAGAGGGGTAAGTTGTACTAAACCCGGTTTGAAGCTATTAAAGGTGAGGTTTTTGAAGGGTTCTAGAAATGGGTTTTGGTTGTCCGTGCTTGTAGTGTCGGAAAATGAGGATTTGAGTGAAGGGCTTTTCATAATTCGCGAGGTTTTGAACGAAGAGTGCCTTAAAATGGTGGTTTTTCGCTGTTGGCATAGAAACCGTTTGTGTAAATGTCTGAGAGAGGAAGTGTTGCTACAAGCAAATGAGGATGCAAGGGGGGTAGTTTGTTGGCTGTGGAGAAGAGTCGCTGTGGCCTCCATGATGGTGGGAAAAGCAACGGTAGTAGACTACTAGTACAGTAGTAGTGCTTGATCACTTCTTCAAGTTTGAAAATCTATTGACTCATGCAGAAGAACAAGTGTTGTTCGCGTTCGCAAACATGAATTTCCGGACCCGGAACCAATTTTCGAGTCAAGTTCAAATGGATGGACGCAGGCTTTTTGGTTTTTTACTTATGCGGAACAGGAACTGAGTGGATGACCATACCCTTATGGAAATACATGAACAAATTCAAAGGGTATACATGAACATTCCCCTCAGGGAATTAGCTACCGACAAAACCCCTATTAGTCATAGAAAAAAGGTGTAGAATGTCTATTGGGAAAAAAACACACACAAACACACAAAATAAAAAGGATGAACTTTGACTTCAAAAACACGTGAAAGGATCAAATGGAAAATTTTTTCACAAATTATATTTTAAAAAATCTAAATCACCCATAAAGATGCAAAAAGTCAATAAAGATCATTTAACAAGGTGAAAAGAAATAAAAGCTTAGAAAAATGACAAGAAATAATAGTTTAAAAAGGTTCATTAAAAAATCATGTTTTTAAAACACCATTTTAAGTTGAGCATCTCAACTTATATCTTCAAGTCACAACTTAGCGAACGTATTTTTGGGATTAGTTTGTCAACATCTATATTTTAAGCTTTTTAATAAAAAGGAATATTTTTTTCCCTTTGCATTAAACTAAGTAAAAGAATGTTTTTCTTATATATGCACTAAAGAGGACTAAAAATGATTCTTAGGCTTTAAGCTCACTAATATCATGGGTTGTCTCTTTGCACTAAGTGCCAAAATCCCAAGAGTCAAGTCTATAAATTTAGGATGGCTTAACTAGATTTGATGTGGTGAGTTTAAAATAATGACCATCAGACTAACCTATCTATTCTCAACCTTTCTTAAGAAAGCCCATGTAAGAATTTATGAACAGGAGGACTCACATTAGTCACTGACTATTCACATGATCTAAGGGATGTCATCTTATAAATACTTAAAAGTCTTCTCATTTGAAAAGAATGTTGAACCTAAGGTTCATATTTTGATTTTAATGAGAATAAAACAAAATAATTAGAAATTTGAATTAATTAAAAAATTGAAGTTTGCTTGCAAATTCTTCATATATCAATTAACTCCTTATTCAAATATACTGGAGTTAAATTGCATTAATGAATCTTGAAAAAAATATGATATTTGCATGGTTGTGTTGCGTACTTGTAATGTGAAATTAGGAAAGAAGTGGATAATTTAGAACGACCGACTTGACTGTAAGATAGTGAGCTGGCTTGATGGTATAAAGCTTTAGAAAAGAAAGTTGGATAGCTTCTATTCTTCAATTTGGCCTAACGGTGAGCTAAATGGTGTTGGAGGCGATGCACTTTTAGTTTTCTATCTTGATAATAAGGTATTGAATCGACTTGACAATAGCTAAAACTCAACTTGCCGTTAGAGTATTAAATGTACTATAACAGGAAGAATTCTTAGAGATGGTACGAATGCTCAATAATCCAAATAAGGACAATTAAAAACTGATATTTTTCTACAACTTATAAACATTCTTTGGCCTACTAACATCCAATTTAGCTCTTATATATTAACTTGCAATTTATTAAGAGAGATAAATAGTGTACTGCTTATGAGTTTACTTGTTGCAAAAATCTAAAGAGAAAAGTACTACACTTAAGACATTATTATGTACTTGTGATTGTGTGAATGAGATTGAGGTGTATTGAGTACTTGTATAGCTATTAGAGCATTCAATTAGTGATTAATAAAAGTGGTGAAGAGTCCTCGATTAAGGGCATTATGTGTCCATGAAGAGTAGGGGGCATTTCGAACTTTACGTTATATTTGGACTTGATTTTTTTTATCCATATCTCTTTTAAAATATGCATTTATTGTTGTTATCTCATTTTCTTATTCACATGCATTATTGCATTTATTGCTTAATTTTGAAGAGAACCTTAAGTTTGTCTTTAATACTCAATTCACACCCCTTCCCCCCATCCCCCCACACTCCTCTTGAGTATTAGCTTAGTGTTTCAAAGAAAATTTTTTAGAATTTAGTGATCATAAAAAAGCTATTCTATAATCAGCTATCATCTTAGAGGATCGAAAAGAGCTCAAAACAAAAACACATAGCTTCTCTTTAAGAAATGTAAGGTTGATGGTCATAGCTCCTGTACCCATTACATACGTATTTGAGATCCGTAAGATTGCCTACATCTCCTCTTTGTCTCTTTCTCTCCAAGTCATTTTTAAGTATCATTACCATGTCACTCCTCTAAGGCTACGTGGTGCTTAAGACTTACGTAGCATTTATAAGATTACTGCAATCGAATCCCATCATCTACATTTCACTAACTTCGCTGAGAAAAGAGTAAGTTGACAACATGATCATGGTACCCACCAAGAAAGATGACAACTGACCTTACCTATAATACAACCTATGGTCATCAAGAGATTCATGAAGGTACTAAGTAAACTATGCTACCATTCGAGGATGTTAGTCAATGTAACCATGCATAAGAAGTTTGATTGACAATGTGCAAATGTTGCTTAAGCTATAAGAAACATATAAGAAGTTGGATCAATTTTATTGCAATGTTCACTTAATTCATGCCTCACATAGCTATTATCACTACCATACAATAGGGTGTGGCTTTCCTAAACCTTAGTATAGTTGTGCAACAATGAACCGCATTAATGATGTAACTTCCTAATCCCCTTACTTACTATTAAAGAGTACATTACTCGTAGGAGTGAAGAATGGGTCCCTACAACATACCTAATGCCTAAGTGAGATGAGAAGAATCGACCTTCAGCACCCCTCACATGGTCTTGAGTAAGAGGTTTAGCCGACTTAACCTATCAGATCCTTAATTGTTAACCAAGTGTTGAGGAAGTTGACCTATCTGTATGCCCAAGCTATCGAAGTCCATAGATTATTATCTTATCATAACAAGGTAAGGTTGAGCTAACTAAGAGCCTAAAACCAACTCTCTTAACTTATTTTATAGATTACCCTCCATAAGTCTAGGCTTATAGAGGTAACGATGCTAAGCTACCCTTGAGCCCTACTACTGTTGATCTTATCCAAACAAGTCAGCAACCGTTATGCGCAAAATCTTCTAGAGTCTCTTTAGAAGACACATATCCAACAAACTTTGAATGTACAACTGAACATCAAATATTCTCTTTTTAGAAGGATTACAAAATTGTTCTTACTCTTCTTTTACATTTCTACATTTAGTTTTTACCTTTTTAGTAATTTCATGTATTAGAGTATAACCTTAGACATCCGAATATAAATGCCTTCTAATAAGTATTTGTTGTAATAAGTTATCCTTTGCTAATTAATAAAATTTACCAAGTTTTCTCCCTTCTCTATGTTGAGAACCTTAACCCTAGCTTAAATAAATCCTTAAGCAAGGTTATGTAGCAAGTAACCCTTCAATCTGGACCGGTGAGTCACATTTGCGAGCTGTAGGCCATGTTGAGCTTAAATAATGTGTCATATTTGTTGAGTTACTCATGAATTAGCTTAACCTATTTCCTACACTTCCACCTCAACTCCCTTTTTTTTTATTCGATAGTTCTCGAAAGACACATCTATCCTATGATGAGACCTCATTATGAGCTCCCATCATCTTTAGTATTAGAGTACAAGATTCTGAGTAGGGCCTAAAGTTTTAAGTAGCATTGTGTGTGTTGCTAAAAGTTTAATTGCAGTTGTGGTTCAAGTTGTTTATTGTTGTTGTGTTTTGTTATGTTCTATTTTCGACTCTTAGAACAGAGTAGGGAGTTGTTGAAATGAAATAGTAGTAGGAAGTTAAGTTGTTTCTATAAGTGTTTGTTTTATTGGCGAGGTGGTGGTAGTGTTGTGTCTAATGTTGTTGAGAAGAGTAGTAGTAGCACCTATTATATTGTGAATGTCGATTTTACTGTTATAGAAGTGGTAATGGCTGTCAAGTAGTGATTGTTGTGTATTAAGAGTATGATAGGGATCATAGACTAATCACTTACTCTTGAGCTCAAGGACTTGCTAATTTGGTTCGTCAAGCTGTCATAAGAGAGTTAAACTGTAAAGAGTGATACATTCTGCATCCCTACCTACCAAGCTATTCCATCCCGATGTCTCTCTATCTATCTTATTGTAGAAACCCCTAAGGTAGCTGACTTGTTACCGAATTGACCCCTTGTTGCCATATCAGTCTAAAGCCAAGCACTGAATACACCTATTGGTGAGCTAACACACACAATCGAAGCCAAGTTGTCCTACTTCAGAGTTAACAAGCTGAGGCTGATTAGAAGAATGATCATCCACTAGACTAACCTTTCCAAGCCCTGAACAGTTGACTTGACTTGCTCTACTTAGATCTACTTAGTAAACAATACCATTGGGGACCACAAAAAGAGTAGTTAACGTATGTCTATTTTCTAACATTCGTACTGTCCTTTTTGTACACGAATATTCTTATGTTTGCTTTACATATTTTCCCTTATAAATTCTATATTTTCTTTTTTCTAGTAAGAATCCTTTTGGTAATTTACATAAACTTAGAATTTGCCTTAATTGAGCCAATATAAATACTTATAAAATGTAATAGCTACAATAAGTAACATTGAATTTTCAAACATATTTTCCCTTGTAAGCTAAGTATTCTTTGGCTTACTCTCGCTTGCTCTTGCTTACTCTTATCTAGTTCATTGTGAGCATAGGCTAGTGGCTAGTGTTATCTAGCTACACTTGTGTATAATATCAAGTGCGACTTGAGCTTATATGAGGCATTGATATGTCATATCTACTGTCAATGCATGAGAACCCCTGCTTAACCTTCAACTTCCATTTAACTTTTGCACCATCTTAAGGTTTGGAACCACCTTTGGTTCATGTGATATGGGTAGCCGTGTGTCAATCTTTTCGATGACCCGTATTATCTTGGTATCAAAGCCTAATTACATTCAAGCAAGTTTTTGTTACCTTATGTTTTGAGTGATTTGCTATTGCTAAAGGGTATTAAGGAAATTGTTTGTTGTCATCGTGAGTGTTTGAGAAGTGTTTAGTGTTGAAGAAATTTAGTCTATATTTTCCCCTGTTTTGGTGTTTACAAGACAGAATATAAGTGTTTGATTGGTCTAGTGTATGCTGGTTACTATTACTGTTGTTATAATAATTTTTGGTGTGTTAAGTATTGCCTTATTGCTGTTTAAAGGAAGATTTTTTAATTGTGTTTTAGTTATTAATCTATTATAGTAGACAACTATGTTTGACTCTAGTGTTTAAGGAACCCTAAGTAACTAAGAGAGTGGTGCTTATAATGACTAAGGTCAACAAGGGAGTTTCATACCCTAATCTATAGGCGAGCGATTGGATAAGCTTACCAACCTCGTGACTAGCTTGATGACTGCCATAAATGAGGACAGGTAGTGAGTTAGAAATGACCCTTAGAGAGGCTAAACCAATGAGCTACACGAGAGAGGCAATGACTAATAAGGATGAGCTAATCTCCTAGTTTGACCACCTCGAGTTGGAGGAATAAATAGAGTTACTCGATGTGGACTCGCATTGGAAGAGATTAGAGAGAAGGATAAGGAGATGGGTGATGAAGAAGAGGAGTATTATGAACCTAAGGAGAGGAATGCCCGAACTCCTAAGGTCGAAGGGTTGAGAATGTAGATCTCGAGCTTTTCTGGTGGTGCTAATGTCGAAGACTACCTACATTGGGTAGATAAGATTAAGAAGTAGTTTGACTGTCATGAAGTATCTGATAATGCTAAGGTTAGACTTACTGTATTGGAATTTATTAGCTACGCTACCCTATGGTGGAAGAATTTGCAAGCCACCTGAAGAAGTAAAGGAGAATGTGAAGTTAGGAATTGGGATGAAATGAAAAGAGTAATGAGAAGAAGATTTGTTTTGAGTTATTATTTGTAGGACACATTCAAGACATTATAGGAGTTGAGGCAAGGAGGATTAAGTATTAATGTGTATGTGAAGGAATTTTAAATGTTAATGATCCGTTGCAAAGTTGCCAAGCTCGAAGACCAAAATGTATCCTGATTCATTAGTGGGTTGAAGTATGAAATTAGGGATATTCTAGAGACTATGAATATTGGTACAGTTAATGGGGCAATCTAAGTTGCCTAAAGGATCGAGAGGCGTCGAGTGGGAAGATTCCAAGCTCCTATCAGTCAACCTACCCCTAGTCAATCTGTTTTAAGCAAACTTGTATGATTATAACTAAGTAAAGTTGTTGAGATTTGACCTACTCTAATAGCCAAAGTAAAGGAGAGAGAAGTGACAAGGAAGTTTGAGAAAGGACAAAGCTCTAAATGGAAGACAAGTGAGATTAAATGTTTTAAGTGTCAAGGGTTTGGACATATAGCTACTCAATGTCCGAACAAAAGAACCATGGTGATTAAAGAAGAAGCATCGACCATTGAGGTCAACAACATTGATGAGGAATCGGAAGAGCAGAAAAAGACCAGACAAAGCGGACTATCCAAGGAGAAGGAGATTATTTACAGTGAAGAAGGAAAATTCACTCCCATAACCATGGTATTAAGGTGAGTGATGAGTGTGAGCCTAATGCTAGAAGATGAGCAATGAGAAAATTTATTCCATATTAGTTGTAAGGTAAATGGGTCATTGTGTACATTAATTGTTGATAGTAGTAGCTATACCAATGTAGAATCTGTATTTTTTGTCTAGCAATTGAAGTTGCCAACTAAGCATTACAAGCTACATTAACTTAGTGATAAAGGAGCCTTATAAGTAAATAAGCAAGTGGTCGTGACGATCTATATTGGAAGCACCGAAATGAAGTGCTCTATGATGTATTGCCTATGAGTACATCTCATATTCAACTTGGTGGACCATGGATGTTTGATAGGAGGGTTATGTATGATGGTAGGAAGAACACTTATTCATTAGAGCATGAAGGAAGGAAGGCGAAATCGAGCCTTATGACAGTCAAGTAGGTTCAAACTATGCAGACTCAATTGAGTAGAGTTCTAAAGAAGGAGACTTTAGTGATTACCTAAGCTAAACTGAAGAAGGAGATGAAGCTTGAAGAGCTGACCTATCTATTGGTCAAAAGGTTACTTGAGATGAGAAAATTAAGAGAGGAGCTGTTGCTTGTCGAGGTAAAGTCTTTACTAGATGAGTTTGTTGACTTGTTCCTCGAAGAATTGTTGAAAGGTCTACCTTCAATTAGAGGCATTGAACATATAATAGACTTATAGATGGGAGCCACACTATTGAGCAAACCAACATATAGATTGAATCCTAAACCGACTATTGACCTACAAAGATAAGTTGATTAATTGATGAGAAGAGGTTATGTTCTAGAATCTTAAGTCCATATGTTATACTAGCTTTGTTAGTGCCAAAGAAGGATGGTACATAAAGGATGTGCATTGATAGCCAAGCTATAAATGAAATCACCATTAAGTATAGGTACCCTATACCTTAGCTTAATGAGTTGCATAAAGCAAGAATCTTTTTGAAAATCAATCTTAAGTTTGGATACCATCAAATTAGAATACGAGAGAGAGATGTGTAGAAAATTGTATTCGAGACTTGCAATGGATTATATGAATGGTGATAGGGATCAAGGACCGATCACGTACTCCTGAATTTGAGGGCTTTCTTAAGTGGTTTACCGAGTTGTCCGAGGTGAGTTAAGTACCGAGAAGCAGTGCTTACCTCAGTCTAATCTATCGTGCTACTTTGCTCTCCATACCATCCAGGATACTGCTAAGGTGACCGATTGACGTATTGAACTGAACCTTTGCTATGCATTAGTCCAAGTGCTACATTTGAATACAACCATCCCTATAGTGCTAAAGGTGAGCTGATAGTGATCAAGAGTCAACCATCTGAGGCTGACCTCGAAAATGAGTTGCCTCTGAACCATCCTTAATCTAAACCTAATTGACTGAGCTACTGAATTGCCATTATCAAATTGACTTGATCCAGATCTACCCCTCTTGGATCGTTGTGTTATTGAGACTACATACAGTAAAACACACGTACACTAGCCTTTTCTTAACATTCATACTATTCTTTTTTACAGTGAATATTCTTTTGTACGATTACATGCTTTCCCTATATATTATTCTCCTTTTCTTAGTAGCTACATATCCATTTATGTAATTTTTTGTTATTTAGGATTCACCTTAATTGGGTCCTATAAATACTCGCATAATGTAATAGTTGTAATAATTAGATAAAGAGAATACATTGAACTTTTACCCTCTTGAGCTAAGTGTCCTTATTGCTCTTAAGCTACTCTTATCTAGCTTATCTGATTGTAGACTAGTGACTAGTGACGAGTGACTTTCGGCCATATTTGTGTGTCATATCAAGTGTGACCCATAGTGCATTATATCCTTTGTCAGTGTACTGGAACCACTTCACAGCCTTCGACTACTATTTACTCTTTAAGCCATTTTGCGGTTCAGACCCACCCTATTGGTTACACGTGATATTGGGTCCATGTATTCATCCACAGAATTCGTATCAAATGGCTTGTGATGCCATTTAGACTATCAAATGTGCTAAGGATGTTCATCAAATTGATAAACCATGTGCTCCAAGAACTGATTGGGAAATTTGTTGTTATATATTTTGATGACATTCTAATCTACAGCCTTAACTTGGAGACTCATTATGAGCATCTCCAAACAGTTTTCTGAAAACTCTATGTTGAGAGGCTTTATGCCAATTTGAAGAAATGTGGCTTCTGTTGACTTAAAGTAATCATTATAAGATTTGTTGTGAGTGGTATTAGTATATGAGTTGATAAAGAGAAGGTGAGGGCAATTACTGAATGGCTTATGCCGACCTATTCTACTAATGTGTGAAGCTTCTATAGCTTGACATAATTCTATCACCGATTTATAAGAAATTTTAGTACTATTGTAGCCCCGTTCATTGAGTAGTCGAAGAAAAATGTTGAGTTTAGATAGAGAGAGAAGGAGTAAAGGAGTTTTAAGGAGGTGAAAACGAAGTTAACAACTAACCCTATCTTAGCTCTTCCGAGTTTTGACAAGTTTTATTTTAAAAAATAGAAAAGCTTTTTAAGAAAAGTTAAAAAGTGAGGGATTAGAATTATTTTTTTCTTTTCGTTTCTTTTTCTTTCCTCTTTTCTTTTCTTTCTTCTTTTCTTTCTAAACTTTCGGTTGTAATGGATTGGTACAACTTTATCCTATGTCAAAAGTCAAATTAAAGATAAGATAAAGCAACTTGACATTATCCCATGCAATCAAATAAGTTAAGATAAAAAGCAAGCTTAATTAGTTTTTCCTTTTCCATTTTCATTGTCGGTTCTAGTCTCCTCTATATAAACATATTTTCACTTTATTTTCTTTTACAAATTTCAAATGCAAATCTAATTCTCTTCTCCTCTCTTCTTAGTTGACAAAAAACTAACCCCCTCCCTAGTCTTTTAAATTCTTCATTTTCTTCCCTTTTACACTATCATTTATCATCCTTATTTTACAACATATTATCCCTTCTCCATCTCCACTTTTTTACTAGCTTCAAGAGGAAACTAGGAAGACTCATCTTCAAGAATTTCAAGAGAAAGAGTAATCAAAATATTACTTTTGCTATAATTGTTTTCTTCTTTGTGATATAATTTTTGTGTATTTTCTTTATCTTAATACGTACTTTGTAGTATTTTATATATAAGGAAATATGCTAGTAGGAGTTATATGTATTTTTAGTATTTCTTTTAGTGGAATGATATGTACATGTATTGGTCTTGTGTATCAAGTGATACAAAATACAAGTTGACTTAGGTATACAATTTCATTCTTTTTGTTTATGTATTATGTATGTAAACACCTAAATATACTTATTTATATGTATACATATACGGTTTCCTTCTATGTAGAGTACATGTAAATATATGTACTACTAAAAAAACAAACTTCAATACATATGTATGAATATATTGTAAAATAATATAAATATGTATATACGAATAAATAGTAAAATATGGTAGTATATGCATGTGTATATACGTATATATTATTCTATTTCTCTAAGGTTCAAATAAATATACATATAATATAGTGTGTGTGTGTGTGTATTAGTACTTTATTTTCTTAAAGCATGTAAATAAGTATAAATATATATATATATATATGTAAGTGTATATGCTGGATGTGAGCTCCATGGAAAAAACAAGAGTGGTTTTTTACTATTTTCTATGATTTAATTATTTTAAGATGTTATATATATGTATTAATATTATAAATTAGTAAAAATGCAAAAATTGGATAAAATAAGAAAATTACATCATGAACCAATTGGAAATTGCCACGTCAACCTTTCTAAATTTCTTGATTTCAAGCCACAAATTATTAAAAAAATAATAAAATAATAATAGTAAATTAATTAGGAATTATAATTATAATAAGAATTAGGATAATTAATGCTTTAGGCTTACAGTTGTAAATTGAAGAAATTATCATAAAATGGCCAAAAAATAAAAATATTTGGAAAATATAATAATTTAGAAATTATTTAGGCCTATTATTAAAATTAAAGTAAAACCCAGTAAATAAATTCATAATTAAAAGCATTTGGGCCTAAAATGAAGAAATATGTACCATCTTAGGCCTATAATAGAAAATGCGAATTTTAACTTCCAAAATAGACCTCGCTATGTAAAAGTACATCTGAAAATAATCAAAATTAATTATAAGATTATAAAAATTGGAGTTAAAATGAAAAAAGTTACACGTGATTAAAAAAAAGCTCGAACTAGAAATTATTTAAGATAAGTAGAAAATTTAGGTAAATTCTTAAATAAATACTTGCATAGAATAATTATTTCACTTAGATACTTACTATCTTTCATATTCTTTGATTATCAGGTGATCCTAACGAGGATATCGATCTCCCTATCAACTACTACAATCCTTCAATTATTACTATAACTAAGTAAGTACTCTTGATAATTCTATACTTGTTTATGTTTGTTGATAATGGTATTTAAATATTATTGATAATTTGATTTATGTATAGGGTTTGAGATTTGCATCTGATTGTTGTTGTTCGTTTATAATGTGAAAATACTTTAAATTGAGATAACGAATTGATTGCTGCATTTTAGGAAACTATAGAGAATTTAGTTATCTGTGATATTGATTAGCTACTTAATAATCAAATTTAATTATACCTAACTTTACTAAATTAAATTGGATTATGTATAAGCCTTTATTGCATAGTAAATGTTCTGATTGTTGTATCACAAGGAGGTAGCAAGAGGCCATATAGGGTTTGATATATATATATATTAATTGTTTAATACGATGTACTTGTACAACATGACATTACCCTGACCCGTAGTATTATTAGGTATTGAAGATACCAACCATCTAACTAAGGGTTGAGTCTAGAGACCTCAGTTTAGGAGTGAGTATGGATCGTGGGGCCCTACTTATAACCATAATTGGAGCTTAGTTTTTGAAACTGGAACTAAATAATTGTTTTCTTGTGATATGAAATGTGGAGTTTCATAGTTACGTGAGTTCAAGTATGGTACTTGGATTTGACTAATGCCGTATATTCTCCAACCTTAACTTTAGAGGGGATTAATTTTGAGTTCAATATTGTACTTGGTCAACTGTATGTATTTGTGTGGCACTTTACTTAATCATTCATTCATATGATTGTAACCAATCACTTAACAACTCACTTATCTGTATGGTTGAGAGATAACTCAATAAGTATTATACCTTACACCCTTATAGGCTTTTGATGTAGGAGGACCTTTTTACTATTCTTAACCGAGGCATACTCGAGGTCAATCTAGAATTTTATTGAGAAAAGTGTGTAGAAGAAAAGAGCCAAGTGAATATATATATATAGGGGGAATCTTGTCTCGTATTTCAAAGTTACTTTTTATTATGATGTTTAGAAGTCACGTAAGACTACTCTCTTTTTTATTGTAGTTTAAATATTAGTGTTTTGAGACTTAGGATCTTGTACTTCATATATAGTTATAATATTGCATGAGAATTTATAATATTATATTTTTTATGATATAATCTTTATTTGTATAACTCTTGGGAAACTAGTTAGACAGTAGTCTCATATGTTGTATAAAAAGTTATCGATTTGAAAGGAACCTAATTTATGGTCTTTTGTACGATATACAACAACTTGCTATGACTAGGCTTCTCCCTAGGTCGTGATAGGTAAAGGTGGCATCAAAGTATGGTCTTACATAAGATAAATAAAACTTGACCTTAGACATTAGAATAATCTACCCGGTCAGATTGAGAGGGGTAGAATTGGGATAATTACTTAAACTTTAAGACTTAATTAATGAGCTCTATTATATGTATCTTGTTGATTTTGATGTTAAGTCTCAAGTTGTTGACAAACTGGGTCCTATTTTGTTTTTATATTAATGAGACATTACTTAAGTATAGGCGTTGACTTTGGATCCTATGCGAAGACTTAGTACTAGAAGGTAGGTCATGTACCTTGAATGATGTTTTTGTCACCTAGGGAGCTAACCTTAATGCTTACTTGCAAGATTAGAGACTTTATTTGGCTGTTTATACACTAGATCTAATGCCAACAGGTATAGAGATGATTTAATTGTTAGAGATTGAAGAGATTACTAAACATACGCCCAAGTTAGTTTTCTTAGTTTGTGCTGAGCCTTGACCAGAGCCTCTTGCATTTGCCCAGTAGTGAATAGTCAGTCATAGCATGGCCTTAGCTATAAATCACCACCTTGATCATAGTTGGATCATTGCCTAGGATAATGCTTGAGCTATGGCTAACATGTAGGCTAGCATCGAGCATTAGGTTGATCATCCTTAGGGGATTGAGTCAATGGACCTAGATAAGGTATCAAGGTTGAGGAGTTAGATGTGCTTTTGGATGCCCCTATCCCTCATGTTGAGCCTATTCGGGAATTGACCTCTATCGAGGATTTTGAGTATTATCAGGTTGATCTTGGGCTCTCTCCTATATTATTGGTTTGAAGTGACCCTACTAATGAGCTTATCATCTACTTAAACCCCTTAGACTTCTAGTTACCTAGAGAGTAGGCTCAATAAGTTGCTAGTGAGGAGTCGAGCATATACTCTAGTGTTGGCTCTATTTTTTCTACTTTAGGATTCAGATTTCATGGCAACATCGATGTAGAACCATCTTTTCTCCCTTAGTAGATAATATTGATGTTTGTCTTTGTAGGCTGATTTTTGGAGATGCTGTTTGGAACCAGAGTAATCACACATGCTCTTTCTATTGTATATTATGGGATCATGTGTGATCCTTTTGTACTGTAAGAAATTTTCTTATAGTGAGGTTTTGATGTCTTTCGAGAGTTTTGTTGTATTAGAGAGCTTCTTGTGTGATGAGGACATATGTATTAGGGAAAGTCCTGTTGTATTTTGAAATTCTACATTTGACTTGTGTTTGTATTGTTGTATAGATGACTTGATGTACCTAAAGTGGAGTTCACTTATTTGAAGTGACCACTAAACAGATGTAATCTCATTTTGCTGATAAGAAATGAAAGATTGTAGCCTTCCTTATTATTGTTATTGCATGTGTTTATATCTTATTTTTATTTTGTGCTTGGAGTTTCCAAGTTTATTTAATTACAACTTGCTATTTCTAACTTAACGTTGGAAATGAATTTCTCAATTAAAATAGGTGCAGAAGGAGACCCCAAGTTAATCGGGCCCCACTTGCTCAAGAGGGAGAATTGGGTGTGCTATAGGATCATACTAAGGAAATTCTGGCTACAATTAATGTACAAAATCAATTGTTAAGGGCATATTTGGCCTAGAAGCATACTCCACCTATTTATGCTCTACCCTTGATAACAATTCGAGAGGTTCCTTTGTTACAACCACCCTTACCGCCTTTACCTTCGTTGCCTCCACCTCCTCCACCATCAATTGGCCTAGTAGGAGTTATGCCTTCAGCATACCCTAATTTCAAATAGTAGCATAGTATCCTATTAGAATTCATTCGCTGTAATAAGTATTTTGAGGGTGTTGCAAGTTGGTTCGATGAGGTTGAAGACTGGTTGAATTAGATAGAGAGATCATTCAAGGTATCGTCATATCTCCAACTTACTTATGGTACTTACCCGTTAAAGATGCAGGCACGTACTTGGTAGGAATCCAAGTAGTAGAATTTAAGAGGCCTAATCAAATAAGGAGTCTTTAGGTGCGAGTTTTTGGCATACTACTTTCCCTGAAGTTTAAGGATAGAGTATAGTGAAGATTTACTTGATATTGTAAAAGGGACACGTATTGTTGAATAATATGAAGTTAAGTTCAATAGATTGCTAAAGTTTGCACCACTAGAATATCAAACCAGTGATTGGTTAAAGATGTAGATATTTTCCCAAGGATTTGAGGTTGATATTAAAAGGAGACTCTTGGAATTTAAGCCTAAGAATTTTGTTGATATGATGGAAAAAGTAAGAGTGTTAGATAATGTAAAAAGATAAAGTGAAGAAATTGGCAAGCGCAAGGTTAGTGTGTTTGGTAAGAGTCCTTTTGAATGGCCAAGTGGTAGTAGTAGCAGCAATAAGGTAAGAAGATTTCTAAGACCATAAAAGATACTTTAAAAGAAGATTGTTGGTAGAGCAGCCAAGTGTTGGAAATGTAAGGGAAATCATTACTCTAAAGACCGTCCCCAATTGCAAGGCAAGTGCTTCTTTTGTGGTGAAGGTTCTTACCAAGTAACTAACTATCCTAAGAAGAACACTACTACTTGCTTCGCTTGCAATAAGTTTAGAAACTTCCCCACTATTTGTCCATAGTGCATGCCTGCTACTATCGGAGTTACCAGGTTACCGCCAGCTATTGGATGCCTTACTATTGGAAAAGCTATTGGAGGATCAAGTATAGGAAATACTTGCCCAAGTGTAATAAATATTGCCAGAGTATACCATTTCGAGGGCGATTAGAGATATGAAGACTATCTAGGTGAAGATCTAGAAGACAATGAGGAAGTTGAGGATTTTGTCGATACTTAGCTCATAGCAGGTATGTACTTTAAATTCTTTTTGTTAAGTTACTAAAAGTGTATTGAGCAGTGCAAGTTCTAATGAAACAATAGTAAGTGACCAGGATTTAAGAGTGTAAATTTATATTGTTAAAACATGAGAATAAGACTTATAATTGTAATTCAGGGAACATTGACATAGATGGGCATTTTATGTATACCGTGTTCAATATAAGAGCTATGTACTCCTTTATAGCCCTTGAAGTGGTTAAGCAAGTAGGTTTAACTACAATCACCATTGAGTCCAATTTTTAGGTGAGGACTCCTACGAGAGGCATTGTGGTCATAAGGGAAATAGTGAAAGGATGTCTCCTAAGAATTCAGGATTTTGATAGTAAAGTAAATATGATTCGTCTTGAGATGGGTAAGTACGATGCTATACTAAGAATGAATTGGATGACAGGAGCTAAAGCCATTGTTGATTGTTAGGAAAAGAAGATAGCGTTTAAAGCTTCCAAAGAGACAAAAGTTGAGTTTTAAGGAGATTTTACCACAACAAGAGTACGAGAGTTAAGTACTCTAGAATTGATGACAAATGTCAGTTGGTTAAATGTTCTTGAAACCGATTCAAAGAAGTTAAACGTAAAGGAAATTCAAGTAGTAAATAAGTTTCTTGATGAGTTACTTAGGTTACCACCAAAAAGAGAAATTGATTTTGTCATTGATCTAATACTGGGAATTGAACTGATCTCAAAAGCCCCATATAGAATGGCTTTGATTTAGTTGAAAGAATTGAAAAGGCAACTACAAGAGTTACTAGACCAAGGATTTATAAGATCGAGTATATCACCTTGAGGTACACTAGTATTATTTGTTAAGAAAAAGGATGGATCACTCAAGCTATGTATTGATTATCGAGATTTAAATAAGGTAACCATAAAGAACAAGTATATACTTCCATGGATTGATGATTTATTCGACTAATTGCATAGTGTAAGTTTTTTTTCTAAGATTGATTTAAGATTAAGCTATCACCAATTGAGAATTAAGCTTGAGGATATTCTAAAGATAGCCTTTTGAATACGATATGGCCATTATGAATTCTTTATGATGCCTTTTGGTTTGATGAATGCGCTTGCATCATTTATGGACTTGATGAATCGTGTACTCATACCACTTTTGGATAAGTATGTGATTGTGTTCATTGATGATATTTTACAATATTCTACTACATTTGAGCAGCATGATTAACATTTAAGAATAGTATTGTAGACACTACAAGAGCATAAGTTATATGCCAAATTATCTAAATGTGACTTCTAGTTGAAGGAAATATCCTTACTTAGACATGTAGTATTGGCCAATGGCATCTTTGTTTATCTAAAAAAGATTAAGGCCATAGTAAATTGGAAAAGGCTAGAAACAGTGATAGAAATCCAAAGTTTTCTTGGATTGCCTGGATACTATAGAAAGTTTGTCAAGGATTTCTCAAGAATCGTAAGACCACTTACTCTGTTGACACCGAAGAATGTGAAATTTGAGTGGAATGAAAAGTGAGAAAAGAGTTTTCAAGAGTTGAAAGGCAGGTTAGTATCTATCCTAATTCTCGTGTTGCCAAATAATGATGAACCTCTCATAGTGTACAGTGACGCCTCCAAGAACGGATTGGGTTGTGTCTCAATGTAAGGCAGAAAAGTTATTTCCTATGCTTCTAGACAATTGAGGCCCTATGAATACAACTATCTGGCACATGATCTTAAACTTACAGTTGTAGTGTTCGCATTAAAATTATGGCGATACTATTTATATGGACAACGGTGTGAGATCTACACTAATCACAAGAGCCTCAAGTATTTGTTCACTTAGAAGGAATTAAATATAAGGCAAAGGAGATGGCTTAAGTTAATTAAGGACTATGACTTAGGAATAAATTATTGTCCTACCAGAGTGAATGTAGTTATTGACGCTTTAAGCAGAAAGAATTATGCTGAAGTTCTTTCTCTTCTCACTGATCAGAAAGAGTTAATTAAGGAATTTGAAAGGTTGAATATAGAATTCTCATGGTGAGAAGTAGATGTAGAATTTTCAAATTTAGTAGCTGAGTTGACCTTAATGGAAAGAATTCAAGAAGCACAGCAGAACAACCTTGTTTTGATTCAAGTAAGGGAAGAAATGGTGATTGGAAGTATATTGATTTCAAAATAGATGAGCATGAAGCACTTTGTATGAACAACAAGTTATATGTACCTCATACCTTAAAGCTCCGGAAAGAGATTTTAAGTGAAGTTCACTATTCTAGTTATACTGTCTACCTTAGAGGTACAATGATGTATCAAGATCTAAAGAAGACCATTTGGTGGAACGGTACGAAACAAGATATTGCTAATTTTGTATTGAAATGTGAAACTTGCTAAAGAGTAAAAGCAAAACATTAGTGACCAGGCGGATTATTACTGCCATTATCTATTCTTGAATGGAAATGGGACTAGATATCTATGGACTTCGTGAGTGGTTTACCAAGGACAATGGCTAGTTTTGATTTGATTTAGGTGATTTTTGATCGACTCACTAAGTTAGCCCACTTTCTACCAATTAACATGACCTTTTCTTTGGAAAAGCTAGCTTGAATTTACATAAAGGAAATAATGAGGTTGCATGGTATATTAGCAGGGATTGTATTAAACAGAGATCCTCAATTTGTGTCAAAGTTTTGGGGAAGCATACAGAAAGTCATGGGAACAAAACTATAATTCAGTACAACATATCATCCACAAACAAATGGACAAACAAAGAGGATTATGTAGACTTTAGAGGATATGCTAAGGACATGTACCATTAACTTCAAAGGGAGTTGGGATGCTCATTGTCATACCTTAAATAAGAGAGTTGTGACAGCCCCACCATGTAAACTAGCTTAAGCTAGAAGTTAGCTACTTTAGAAGCTAGAAGTTAGCTTGGTGTAGTTTACATAAGGCATTTACTACCTCTTTGCTTTATGCCATCCTATTCTAAGTCTAGTAGATATTAACCTGTGATGTAACTTTTCAAAATAGCTTTGAAAAATAAATTTGTGGCTCAAATGACCGAGAAAATTAAGCTTTACAAATCATTTCCAGTATAAAATCTCAATTTCAACAAAAAGTTTTAAAAGTAATATGATTTAAGAAAATAGAGCGATTAGTAAAGGGTTTATAAAAGGTCACAAGTTAATAAAACATAGTAAAAGTATCCATAATTGAAAACTAGAAGGTTACTAAAAAAGACCCTATTAGTTTCCCTATAAGTTAATAAAGTCGACAAATACATAAGAATACAGTTCGTTAGTATTGAATCTCACTCCTCGACTATGTTCTCTAGCCTTTTGGAACTTGGTGTAATACTGATGAGTCTATTAGAAACCTGCAAAACAGCTATAGGGAAATAGGCGATAACTTGCTTAGTAAGTGGGATGAAGACAATAGCATATATCTATTATCAAACAACCAAAGTTTTTAAGTAAGGTTAATTATATGCAATGCATGTTCAAGTAAATGCCATCGTATGACGTCGACTGATTATTGTAAGATTAAAGAAATTGCACCCACTTTAATATGGGTTTTGAGGAGTTTGAAGTCGTGCACTTCAGGGATCAAAACCAAATCGAAGCTTGTGCAATAGAGAAACATGCTTCGCTAAAGACTTCACTTCAAACCACGATCCCCAACCTTACCACGACCTCCTCTCCTACCACTTAGTTTGACTATGGGTAGGGAAAGGACCACTTCTACTATTCTCATCAAAGGGTCTATGTTTGGCTCAAGATTTCTAATCATTTCCCTTAAATGGGTTGTGATGCAATTCCGATTAGTAGTTAAGTCGAGTTTGAGTTAAATTGCTTTTAGGGTGATCAAGTAATTTTATACAATCTTGAATAGGTAATACCTTAAAATAACCAATACATAAAGTCCGGCACTCCATAACAGCAATAAAATATCCACTCATATGCATTGCACGTACATAGGCTACTACTTAGAATCACATACATAGTTTCCAAGTATTTTTAAACAATACTCTAAAGTATGGTGAAGTATTGATCCTACTTACTTGGAACTTAGTTGCTTGCTAATGTGGTTGTTCACTTGTCCTTGTGGGTGATCCCTTGATATTTATCTTGATATAATACTTTATTCTGCATGTAAATTATGAAATATTGCTAATTTACTTGTCTATATAAAAGAAATTATGTTGGTTAGTCATTTATTTATTAGCCTATGCCCTAAGTATTGGTAGTTTAGAATAGTGTTATAAGTTTATATTACCTTTTAAGCTATCCCCTAAATCAAGATGCCCTTGAAATATTTATTGGAGAAGCTTATGAGATATCCTCTACACTACATTGGTATTGAAGTTCTCCATAAATTTAGCCGCTATGTCAATCTCTAAGGTTGGTAATTCCTTAAGATTTTCAATAAATACTTTCTGAGCTAAACTTTAAGTAAAGCCACCCTTGAAGTTCCTAAACCAAAGCTTCTGAGTTATCCCTTGAGCCATATCAGGGTTAAGTTTTTTAACAGGATTATCTTTTGAATCATTATTTGAGTTTGATAACTACCTGAGATTTCTTATGAATTACCTTTTGAAATAACTTTTGAGTGTTCACATATTTATAATGACCCCAAATATTATTCCGAGTTACCTTCTAACTAAGTTGTTGCACCTACGAGAATGTAAATTTCTTAACATATACCCCTTGAGATATCATTTAAGTTCAATTGGCTTCTTAATTTCAAAGAATTTACCCTTTGAACTTTCCTTTGAGACCCACAGCTTCAGAGTTCCTACAAATACTCCTTTTGACTTAGCCTCTGAGGTTCCCTTGTTTCATCATTCGCTCATACTCTTACCTTTGATTAAGCTTCTGAGTGAATATTTAATAGAGCATGTACCCCCTAACTTCCTCTGAGATACCCTCTGGCTCTATTATCCGTAGGTTTTTTTTTTTTAAAGAAAATCATCCTCTGATTAAGCTTCTGAATCCCCTACTCTTATATTTTATTCATAGGCCTTGCTTTTGACTCATCCTTTGAGTACCATTCTAGTGCAAAACTTATTCACTGAATCCTCTATGCTATCCTCTACCTAAGTTCAATTTTACATACGCTTTATTGATTCATCCACTTTCGCCCCACATTCTACTAAAACAAACAAAGTAACACTCCAATCCATACTTCATAAAATCATTACATCCAAAATCCTTCTATAGCACATCATCATTCACCAATTTCTCCAATTCCCATATTATTAAACTATTCATATAAGTTGATTATACTTGATTTTGTTAAATTCTCTCAACAAAACCCCTTCCAATAGCATCCATACATTACAAAATACATTAATAACTAGTAAAGCTTAGAATCCAAGTGAGGTCATTAAGAGAAATACGTTATTTTTCTCTCAAATCACTATTTTAAACATAGTTTAGGAGTAAAAAATCAAATAAAAATTAGAAAAAAATTTGGTTGAAAATCTTTACATAGCATCTTAGCATCAATAGTGGATAGTTTGCAAAAAAATTTAGAGCTCAAAACTATGTCATTAGATTTATTTCAATATCGAAAAGTTTTTGGTTTCGTCAATCTTTTGAGTACGTATGCTGTAACAATTAAATTTTTACGAAAAATTATTTTTCCTTAATTTTACATTTGAAAATATGTAAGAATAAATTTTTCCAAATTTTTTGAATAATTTTAATACTTTTAATAATTTTAAGGAATTCGGCCTGAAATTGGACCTCACTAGAATTGGAAGCTCTTGCCACTACTAGCACCACTACTATTGTCAATAGAGCTAAGCACTAGGCCTTCCTTTAGGCGGCACTCTTGGTTTGTTTCTAGTTCTTGTTTAAGCATCTAAACTCTAACATGCTCGATTGTGCATCGATTTTGAAAATTTTCCTTGATTTTCCTTTTTGATTAATTTGACTCACTCAAATTTTCCTTAGGTCCTAACTTTCTTGTAAAAATCAATTAAGAGTGTTTCTAGATTTTACATAACCAACTAGATGATAAAATGAATTCTCTCTTCCTCGTCTCATGATCTAGTCTTAAATAATTAAGGAAATTGCATGCCAAATCATGTTTCAAACTGCCACACCTGTCCAAGCTCACTCTATACGCCTGACATAGTAAAGTCCCTACTATTGAAGAGTTTTTTTTTATAATATTATAATTTTTCTTTCTTTATTTTACCTTAATTTGCACTTAATCGAGTGTTTTGGATAATTATGGGAATATATTATTATATAAAAATTACATATGGGGTATACATAATTACTCTACATGTATATTGTTTATGAATTAATGGAATCTATTTTATGCATTTACAATAAATAATATGTATATCGTTAAATTACACTAATTTAGCTATATTATTTTTATTTTATTATATTTCTAATAACCGAGTCTACGAGGCGTCCTCGTTTAATGTTTTGAGTTCACTCATAAATTTTTATGTCATTTGGGTTAGTTTTATTAACGCTCTAAATTACTTGCTCGAATAACTACGTGAAATTATGGGGCTCATACCTATTTACCTTTGATTGAATTTGTGTATAATAACAACTACCACTCTACTATTCAAATGCCACCATATGACACCTTATACGAATGAAAGTGTTGATTGCCATTATTTTTGGATGATGTAGAGAAAGTGGCATTAGGACCGAATCTAGTACAAGAAGTAGTCGATAAGATTGCTGTCATTAGGTGAAAAATGAAAGAGGAACAAGATAGAGAAAAGAGTTGGGCTGATCTAAAGAGAAGGGAGTTGGAATTTCAAGTAAGGGATCATGTGTTCCTTAAAGTGAATCCAATTAAAAGTATACATCGTGTAAAAACTTAAGGTAAGCTAAGTCTAAGATATATTAGTCCTCTTGAAATCTTAGAGCGAGTTAGGAATTTGGCTTATTGGTTAGCTTGACCACCTAATTTATCGAGAATCTACAATGTGTTTCATGTATTTGTATTAAGAAAGCGCATTCTTGATCCCCAACATATTGTTGAGCTATAGTTGGTAAGTTTACAAGAGAACTTAGCATACGAGGAACATCCAGTAGTGATCGCGGACCATAAGATATGAAAGATAAGGAATAAGGAGATTCGATATGTCAAAGTATTGTAGAAAAATCATGAGCAAGAATCAGTGACTAGGGAAGTGGAAAATGAAGTGAAGTGTCGATGTCCACACTTGTTTGAAACACTAGGTATGCCTTTCAAGTTTTAAGGATAAAACTTATTTAAAAGGGGGAAGGATGTAAACCCTATAAATTTTTAGGCTAGACCTTAGATTAGATCCAAGTGCCCTAGATAATTCCTTGAGTCAATAAGGCTAAATAAATTAAAAACTTAATTACATTATAAATCTGAACATAAGACGAATAAGAAAAACCCTAATATACTAATCGAAACCCTACTCATGTACAAAAACCTTGAACCTTGTATACGTGTAAAAACAAGAGATTGAACCTGAACCTGAACCTGAACCTGAACTTGAACTTGACAAAAATCCTAATCTTATAAAACATATAAATTTACCCTAATAGTGATAAAATCTTAAGGTGGTAAAAATTATTGATAGATACATATAATCATATCAAATGGCTAAAGAGCCAATAGAGATAATTTTTAAATACTAATAAATAAGAAAATAATTACATAAATTAATAAGATTATAAATATTATCCTATGATTATTTGTGGCATCACATTTATGTATTTATATGTGTATATTAGTTTTATATTGATTTAATTCTACTATATACTTTATACTTATGTGTCATGTAGTATACATTAATTTTGTACCTATATCTTTCCTCTAATTACATTATATTTTGTTCTAATTCTATTCTTAAAATTACTCATTTATCTACACTTAGAATATTTTATTTTATAAAATAGAAAAGCTTTTCAAGAAAAGTCAAAAAGCAAGAGATTAAATTTTTTTTTCTTTTTGCTTTTTTTTTTCTTTCCTTCTTTTGCTTTTCTTTCTTCCTTTCTTTCCAAACTTTTAGCTATAATGGATTGGTACAACTTTATCCCATGTCAAAAGTCAAATTGAAGATAAGATAAAGTAACTTGACATTATCTCATGTGACTAAATAAGTTAAGATAAAAAGCAAGCTTAATTACTTTTTCCTTTTCCCTTTTCACCGCCGATTCTAGTCTCCTCTATACAAACATATTTTCACTTTGTTTACTTTTACAAATTTCAAATGCAAATCTAAGTCTCTTCTCCCCTCTTCTTGGTTAACCAAAAACTAACCTCCTCCCTAGTCTTTTAAGTTCTTCATTTTCTTCCCTTTTATACTAATATTTATCATCCTTATTTTACAACATATTATCCTTTCTCCATCACCGCATTTTTACTAGCTTCAAGAGGAAATTATGAAGACTCATCTTCAAGAATTTCAAGAGAAAGGGTAATCAAAATATTTCTTTTGTTATAATTGTTTTCTTCTTTGTTATATAACTTTTGTGTATTTTCTTTATCTTAATACGTACTTTGTAGTATTTTATATATAAGGAAATATGCTAGTAGGAGTTACATGTATTTTTAGTATTTCTTGTAGTGGAATGATATGTACATGTATTGGTCTTGTGTATCAAGTGATACAAAATACAAGTTGACTTAGGTATACAATTTCATTCTTTTTGTTTATGTATTTATGTATGCAAACACCTAAATATACTTATATATATATGTACATATACAGTTTTCTTCTATGTATAGTACATGTAAATATATGTAGTACTAAAAATACATACTTCAATACATATGTATGAATATATTGTAAAATAATATAAATATGTATATATGAATAAGTAGTAAAATATGGGAATACATGTATGCGTACATATGTATATGTTATCCTATTTCTCTAAGGTTCAAATAAATATACATATAATTTAGTATGTATATATACCAAAAAATATATATATGTATTTTAGTACTTTATTTTCTTAAAGCGTGTTAATAAGTATAAATAAATAAATATATATATATATATATATGTAAGTGTATATGCTAGTTGTGAGCTCCATGGAAGAAACAAGAGTGGTTTTCTATTATTTTCTACCATTTAATTATTTAAAGATATTATATATGTATTAACATTATAAATTAGTAAAAATACAAAAATTGGATAAAATAAGAAAATTACATCATGAACCAATAGGAAAAATTGCTACATCAGCCTTTCTAAATTCCTCGATTTCAAACCGCAAATTATGAAAAAAATAATAATAATAAATTAATTAGGAATTATAATTATAAGAAGAATTAGGATAGTTAATGTTTTAGGTTTAAAGTTGTAAATTGAAGAAATTATGAAAAAATGGGCCTAAATAAATTTTTTTTGAAATTATAAAAATTTAAAAATTATTTAAGCCCATTATTAAAATTAAAGTAAAGCCCAATAAATAAAATCATAATTAAAAGCATTTGGGCCTAAAATAAAGAATTTATTACACCTTAGGCCCATAATAGAAAATGTGAGTTCAAATATCTAAAACGGACCTCGCTATATGAAAGTATATCTAAAAATGATAAAAACTGATTACAAGATCATAAAAATTGGAGTTAAAAGGAAAAAGTTATACACAATTAAAGAAAAAGCCTAAACTAGGAAATTATTTAAGATAAGTAGGAAATTTAGGTAAATTCTTAAATAAATACTTACATAGAATAATTATCTCACTTAGATACTTGTTATCTTTCATATTTCTTAATTATCAAGTGATCTCGACGAGGATACCAATTTCCTTACCAACTACTATGATCATTGAATTATTACTATGATAATTGAATTATTACTATGATCGAGTGAGTACTCTTGATGATTCTATACTTATTTATGTTTGTAGATAGTGTTATTTAAATATTATTGATAATTTGGTTTATGTATGGGGTTTGGGATTTGCATTTGACTATTGTTGTTCGTTTATAGTGTGAAAGTACTTTAAATTGAGATAACGAATTGATTGCTACATATTAGGAAAATATAAGGAATTTGGTTGTTTGTGATATTGATTGGCCGTTAAATAACTAGATTTAATTATACCTGACTTTATTAAATTAAATTAGATCATGTATAAGCATGCATTACATAGTAAATATTCCGGCAGTTATATCACATGGAGGTAGTAAGAGGCCATATGGGGGTTGATATATATATATTTGAGATTATAGTGTTTAGTATGGTGTACTTGTATAATATGACCTTACCATAGCTTGTTGGATTATTAGGCATTGGAGGTGCCAATCGCCTACCTAAGAGTTAAGTTAAAAGGCCTTCGTTTAGGGATAAATGTGGACTGCAAGACCTTACTCACAACCATACTTAGAACTTAGTTTTTAAAACTGGAACTAAATAATTGTTTTTTTGTGATATGAAACGTGGAGTTTCGTAGTTATGTGAGTTCAGGTATGGTACTCGAATCTGATTGGTGCTGTATATTCTCCAATCATGACTTTAGAGAGCGTTAAATCTGAGTTGTATACTATACCTGATCAACTGTATATATTTATGTGACGTTCTGTTTAATCATGCATTCATATGATTGTAACTAATTACCTAACAACTCGCTTGTCTGTATGGTTAAGGGATAACTCAGTAAGTTTTATAGCTTACATTCTTATAGGCTTTTGATGTGGGAGGACTTATTTACTGTTCTAGGATGAGGCATACCTAAAGTCAATTTGGAATTTTGTTGGGAAAATTGTGAGGAAGAAAAGAGCTAAGTGAATTTATATATATAGAAGGACTTTCGTTTAGTATTTCGAAGTTATTTTGTATTATGATGTTTAGAAGCCATATAGGACTACTCTCTCTTTCATTATAGTTTAACTATTAGTGTTTTGAGACTTAAGATCCTATACTTCATATATAGTTATCATATCGAATGAAAACTTATAATATTATAGTTGTTGTGATATAATCTTTACCTGTATAACTTTTAGGAAATTAGTTGAGTAGTAGCCTTGTATATTGTATAAAAGGTTGTTGATTGGCAAGGAAGTCAATCTACAGTCTTTTGTACATTATACAGTCACTTGCTATGACTAAGCTACCCTTCGGGTTATGATAGTATTTGAAGTAGGGTATGACATATTTGGACTAGGTATAGGTGTTGTACTAATGCAAGAAGATTGACCTACTGCCTACTTTAGTGAGAAGCTCAAAGGAACCACACTCAATTACTTTGTGTATGGCAAAGAGTTCGATTCCTTGATTCGAGCTCTCATAGTTTGGCAACATTATTTGTTACCTAAAGAATTTGTGATCTACATTGATCATGAATCTTTGAGATATTTGAAGAGCTAACCTAAGTTGTCAAGGAGGTAAGCTAAGTAGATTGAGTTTTTGGAGGGATTTTCCTATGTTGTTAAGTACAAGAACGGCAAAACCATTGTAGTGGCCGATGCCCTATTAAGGTGACATTCCTTTTTAACTAAACTACAAACTAGATTACTCAAGTTTTCTACGATCAAGGACTTATATGCTGAAGATTCGTAGTTTGGCCTCAACTATGTTAGGTGTAAAGATGGCTAAACACTTGATAACTATCATAAGTGTAGGTCTTGTGTAAGATATCAAGAAGAGAGAGAGAGAGAGAGAGAAGGGTGGAGGGGGGAGTAGGGGCATAGTAGGGTATGAATTGATATCGTTTGCAAAATTGAAAACTTTTTGACTTTAAAAACAAATCCCCTCTTAATAACTTAAATGGTGTGAGAAGTAGTAGAATATTGATTGTTTAATTTAGGTGTAAGATAATAATTCAAATAGTAAATTGAACAAAATAAATAGGATAGAGAGAAAGAAGATCAGGTAATCGATTTAAAAGCTTCGGCCTTTTACCTATTGCTCCCTTTTAGCTCTATTACTGGGGACTTGGTCTTCCTCACCAGTCTTGTTCTACTAGTCCAAATCTTTTCACTAATAAAAAAGAAATTGAGATTACAAGGATATTCAGTCGCTTCTTTGTCTTGTCTCACTAGCTTTCACCTAAACTAAACACAGGCTTACAGAGAGTTCCCTAACCTCACATACACTCAATTACAATATCAATAATGTTTACAAGAAAATGAGATGATTCTCTTTATAATATTTGCACAAAAACAAGAATACTGAAATGAAAAAAATCTGTTTGCTCTCAGTTTTTAATAAAGTTTTTGACACAATTTCTAATAGCCTCTACGAGAGAGTTTTTTGAAATTTAGTTATGATCTTAGTAATCTATTCTATATCTCGTGCAACTTCGACTTAAATTGAATAATCTTGTATGTAATAGTTATAAAATGGCTATATGTAGATTTTTCTCTATAAAACTTGATTCAAATATGAATATCTTTGTTGTTGAAGAGAAATCCCATAAAAATGGGAACTTGAATGTCTGAAATTAGAATTTATAAAATTGAGTGCCTATTATTTTTGATTTATTTCTTTGCTGAGCTTGAGTAGTTTAAATGCTGTTGCATGTGTTAGTTTGCTCTGACTCTCTTTTCAAAAATTTGAAAATCATACTTCAAATATTATGGATAAACATGAAAAGATTTGGATAAATGTTGCTATGTAACCTTTGCTCATTTAAGTATCTTCATAATTAAAAATCTCCTAATTATAGTAGATCATATCTTTTCTTCAAATAGATCTTTTTTGAATATTTAATATGAGATTTCCCCAAAAAATCTAGTTAGACATATCTTAACACTCAAGACTTATCCATAATGAAATACCTTAGAATTTCCTTACCTTATTTAGAGTTTTTCATATTTATCCATTTAACTGCAAAACTTCGAATTGTTGAAGCTTATCTTGAGACTATACCATATCCTCTTTTGAAAAATAGAACTTGCTTGTTCCTCTTTTTGGTTTTAAGTTCCTAACATAATCTTTAAGCTTCCATGTTAGCAAATCTACATGTCATTAGTTTTTATACTTGATTTTCTCAAGCTTAAAAAAATAGAATTGTTGCTATATTTGTGGAAGCACTTTGAGCTTTGTCTTAATATTAGCTTGGATAAGTTTCATAAATGTTCAAGGTTCCTCCATTAATCTGACTACTATGATCCTCTTAGTAACATTCAACCAAATGTAAAATTCTCTTAAATCTCCAAGGACTAAATCTGAATTTAGTGGAACAGAATTGAGAATGTTACCTAAATGTGCCCAATAAAGTGGAGTTAAGCCTTTCGCAATATTTGTCCAGCTTAACTTATTTAGATTATTAGCTTGGTAATAGCTTCTAATCTCGAATCTGTACATTGTTAATACAATTCTTCTCTTTTGCTGATATTCATTCTAACTTACATTCTAACGTACTTTCTAACTAGCACCATTTCAAACTTAATTTTCTTCCTTAAACTAATTTCATTCTAAAGTTGAACTGCACACTTGTTGTTCTTGTTAAATACACTTTAACCCTTTTGTTATCATCAAAATATATTAGGAGAGAACTTAACATTCTCCCCCTTTTTAGTCATAACAAAACACCTTTAAAAAAACAAAAACATGTAATGCACTCCTTAATTGCAGCAAACAAGTAATAAGAACAAATAAATGCCATAGTGGCTATTTATTATCAGTGTTAATCAGTTAAGTCTCAATTTTTTTCCTAGATTTTGATAATTTTCCCTTAAGAATTTGAATATGAGTTAAAGTGTTTTTGTTTTCCTCTTACTCCCCCTTTTTGTTATCATCTTCAAGTTATAATTTCTCCCCCTAAATATAAGACAGAGAATAGAAAACTACATGGATAGGATAAAGGGAAAATAGGAAATTCATTGATTTAATCTGCAAAAAGCAAAATACATCATGATTGACTAAAGTTTATAACTTGACACTTTGACTAACACAAACTAACACCGGAACAAACTAACAGAACATAAAACCTAGGAAACTAAAAATAAATAAAATGACTAACATAAAACCTGAAAAATGACAGACTTGACTTCTTAAAGCAAGTCACTGACATGACTGACAAAAATTGGAAATAAAAGACAATCTAAAGAAACACAATTGGTATTGATCATTTCTTCCTTTTTGCCTTTGTTATTTTACGAGCTGTAATCTTAGTTCTTGTGTACCTTTTAGCAAGATTACCTTGAATTGTTGTTGAAGTAGGAACATTCTCAGTAGGAGGTGTTGCTTCAAGAATGGGTGTAGGTATGGAAGATCTTGGTACATATGGTACCAATCCAAGAGAAGGAGCTTGAACCATTTTAGATTTGGGCTCAAGAATAGTAAGATGCTCTTTTAGAACATGTTGTTCAATAGTTTTAGTAGGAATTTAACTAGATTTAAGAGTTGGTTGTGGTTGAACAGGAGTTAGAGATGAGGGTTGGATAGGTGTTGGTGATTTATAAAGTGAGGGTTGAGTATTTGAAAGTGGATCTTCCTCCATGGGTTCATGATTGGGCCTTTCTAGAGGCTTTTGTCCACTAAGCCTTTCCTCTACAATTTTAGCAATAAGTTTTTTTCCAGATCTACCCTATTCATATGTAGAGGATCAATAAAGGTTTGGCCTTAGTTAACCTTTACAGGCTTTGAGTCACTTTCTAACTCAGTTTCTGATCTTGATTTAGCCTTTCTTTTTCTAATTTAGAGGTCTCCTCCTATCATTGGCATGTAGTTCTTCTTTTGTTTCTTCTTAGGCTTCTCAAGTTTCTTGCCCTTTTCTTTTAGATCCTCTTCTATAGTTTTTGACTCACATTCTGACAGGTCAAAATCATCAAATATGAGTCCCCTAACTTCTTTTTCCTCTTCAATTCCATATACAATAAAATCCATATTCTTAGTCCTGTTGTTGGGATGAATGTAATGTGCCATATCTTTAGTGAACCATAGTTTATTCCTCATGAGAATAACTCCATATGGTTTATTATCGCAGTTTCTCTTCATATGTTTCAAAATCTATCCAACAATATCTATGTTTTTCTTTAACTTAATCCCTAACATGATCAAGGCATCCTCAGCTGACATAGTTATAGTATTACCCTTTTTGTATAGTATATAACTTACAATTAACTTGTGTAATAGCTTTATTGATAGGAATTAGCCTATGACAATCCTCGAGCTGAGGACGACATGTTGGGATCCAAGGCCAACCAATAAGATGCCAAGGCCTACCAACTCTTATCGAAGCCGCACTAATAGCAGAAGGTTGAGGGATACTTGTACCACTTGGGAGTCGGCCTATCGTCTACCGAGAAGATGAGAGACTATACAACCGAAGCCTCAAGACCATAGATCCACTTGGTACGACATGGAGATAATAGTGCTAACTAATCATAGAACTTGACGACTATAGGTTGACCTTTTAGGTATCTCAACCAAGCATTGCAAGGCTTCAAGGGTTCCTATCTAAACCTGGACATCTAGCTATCGACTTCACACAGATCGGATCTTGTTCCTTCTAGGACAGCCCAAATGACTCCATGTTGACTTCTTCTGCTAAATGAACAGTTTTCTATTCTTGTACATATTTTCTTTATTTTAATTATGGACTCATTCTTTAGGGTTTAAGACTTTGTATATTATTTATAGTTTTGCTACTAGGATTTTAGCACCTGTTATAAATAGCAACATTTGTAAGTAGCCAGACACTAAAGAATATACATACTGTGATTACACTTGGAACTTTCTTATTTTGAGTAAGGTTATTCTTGATCTCTTAGAGCTTACATTTGTTGGATTATCGAGTGTTGATTAACTCTTTAATCTTTCTTATGTTCTTATCAATCTTGACCTTAAGATTGTGGTGAACCTCTCATTTGATCCAATTAGAGAGTTACATCTAAGCCTCATTTGAATCTTGAGTGACATTTAGTGTTCGTAAGTTATATCGAACCCTATTTCGAGCTTAAACCCTAATTGTGTTTGTGTCTTGGTGCGTGATATCCATACACATTCACTATCAAAACCCTCATTTTACTTCCTGTTCTTCATACCTACTTAAACCTCGACTACCCATTCTGGTTCCAACCTATTGTGTACACTTTGAGTCATAATATCTTAGTATTAGAGCTTGAGAAGATACGCGTGTTAGTGTTCTTCAAAGTTTAGTTCGTGGTTTGAACATTTCTGTTTATCATCATTCTGTAGTATAGTGAGTTATTCAAGTTCTTAGTAGTAATTTCTAGGTTACTATTAGTTGCATTTTGTTGCAGTAGTATTTGTGGAATTGTCTTAGTAGTGGTTTTAAGTTGAGTACAGTTGAGTTATTATGTATTTGTTCAATTTTCTTTGGAAATTACTATACGAACAAGAATATCTGAAGATAGTGTCAATAACAATGGAGATAGTCATCGCAAAAGTTTGAGGTGACGTATTGATAACTTGGAATATCAAATTTAGAATCTCATTAACTTTATTTAAGAGCTTATTGGTTTAGTTAGAGGTTGTAGACGTATCGGTCAAGGTGAAAGAAGGGAACGACCACCTACTAGAAGTATTAATGTCGAGAAAAGTTGCTAAGTTGAGAAGAAGAGAAAACCAACCTGAGCTGAGAAGAGGCAATGATAGAAGTATTAACATCAAGAACCTAAGAAACTAAAGAAGACAGCTGAAGTCGAGAAGAAATATGGCCGAGCAAAGCTCCAACAAAAGTAGCCAATCTGAGGTGAACCGACTAGCTCAGAATGCTAGGGATGAACCCCAAACACCTGGCTAAGGACTTAATAATATAAAACTTAAGCTGCCGACTTTCAGTGGAAGTTGCCAACTTGTAGAGTTCTTAGATTGGGTTCCTTGAGTTGAGAAGTTGTTTGAATGCTACGAATGTGATGATCAGACAAAGGTCAAGCTAGCTTCATTATCCCTTGTTGAATTTGCAAGCCTTTGTTAGGATAAGTTCGTGGCTAAGCAAGATGTTGAAGGAGAAGAGCCAATCAGAACTTGGAGACTTATGAAAAGATTGATGAACCAACACTTTATGCTGACATACTTGAAGTAAGAGATGCTTAATGCTTTCCAACACTTGAGCTAAGGTCAAAACACTATTGAAGAGTATCTATAAGAGTTTAAGACCTTAATGATGAGATGTGAGATTGTCGAGCCATAGGATTGCACCATTGCTAGGTTTATAAGTGGACTCTGAAACGACATTGCCAACATAGTTGAATTGTAGCCGTTTAACTCATTGGATGAGCTGATCAATCTTGCATTGAGAGTAGAAAGATAGAGGAGGAGAAGGCATTAGATGCCGACTTACTGACCTCTACAAGTCAGCCTTTGATGAACTACTAACCAATGACCCCATTTCTCGCACATGGCTCTGAGGACTCCAATCCTTCATATGGTGAATTCTCTTTCGGCAACCTATTGATGACGAGAAAGTTTACGCTGAAGGAATGTGGTTGAACTCCTTGAGGTCCCTTAATTGTCCTACGATGATTTATACACTCGGTAGTGATGATGTCGACCATTCCCTTACTGAGGACCTTGTGCCAAGTAATCCTACTGATACTGTCGAGAAGTTCTTACTGAGTGACAAAAGACCTACTTAAATAGCCGAATAGTTTTCTCTTTGCATGATGCCATCTCTCTCTCTTTCGGACCCTTTAATGTCGCAACATTTTGACCCCTCTCGCCTACTGTGCTTAGAGAATATTCATATGGGACCAATGTTGCACTGCTACCTGTCTACCTCATTTGATATTGTACTACTTTTCCATTTTGGTCTTTTGTTTTTTTTACCCTTTTTGGTATGTACTAGGAATTTCCTTTTTGTATATATTTTCTTGTCTTTTCATTATTTGTAATGCTACTATAAGGACTTACTATAAATAGTCCTTTTCTCTTGTAAGCCATAGGTATAACCAACATTTTTACACTAAATATTCTGTTCTTGTAAGACAACTTTCTCTAAGTCCATATTTCCTACACTCTTATCTAATCTTACCGAGTAGTTTAGGATTAGTGACGGATGGACCTTGACATCAACTTGTGCATCATATCAAGTGCGGTGTCAAGTCCTCGACGGTGAAGTAAGACCAAGCTCATGAGCTTATTATCCTAGGTCGGAACAAGTTGATTGGATCCCCTTTTTGACGTCCCCATGCCCTTCCCGCGTAGCGACATGGGTGTTGTGTTCGTTGGTAAGTTACATCCTCTGAACGGCTTTACGTCAGCTACTCTTGTTTGATTATGGACCCTTTCCCTCTAATTTTCTTCGATATCTCGAAGGACCCCTTTAGTTCAATTCCATCTTAGTAAGTCCTAGTGAAAACTGAGCTCCTGGGCACATCAGCCTTGAACTTAAGAGGTATGCTAAGAGAAGAGGACAAGAGAAGAAGATGGAGAAGGGTGAGTCTAGTCGACTTGATCAGGTTGAGACAAAGAAGGTAGAGAAAGAGAAAGTACCTGACACCAAGGCTTGAGAAGTTAAATTCTTGAAGTGCTTAGGCTATAGACATATTACTTCTCAATGTTCGAATAAAAGGGTCATGATCTTAAAGGGCAAAGGACCCGAAGCTCAAGTAGAGAGTCAGAGTGATAAGAGTTCGGGAGATGAGCTGATAGAAGAAAATTTCTATGCTGATAATTTGGATGAACTCTTATCCATGATGAGCCGACTTGAAAGTAAATCCTAGACAAGGGGAAAATTTATTTCATATTTGATGATTGGTGAATGGGAAGACCTATTCCCTGGTTGTTGATGGAAGAAGCTACACCAACATCGTTTTTGTTGAGCTAGTACAAAAGATGAAGATATCGACCTACCCACATCCCTAACCTTATGGACTGAAGTGGTTTAATGACAAAGGTATAGTCCATGTGCATAAAAAAGATTGAATAGCATTTAAGGCTAGGCAATACGAGGATGAGATTGACTTCGATGTAGTGCTTATGAATTTAGAAAATTTACTTCTTTGCTAACCTTAGAACTATGACCGGAAAGTGGTCCATGATAGCTTCCTTAACACTTATACAGTTTGGAGGATGGAAAGAGCTATTGCTTGACCTCTATGGGCATTAAGGAAATTTAGGGCTACTCAGCACCTGTGGTGAAGAGAAAAGGGGTGAGAAGTTTGTTCGGCATCTAAGCTCATGGTCATTGTTTAACGTCAAGGACAATTTCTTTTCGGACCTACGGCAATGATAGGAATTAGCTTACGATAATCCCTAGGTTAAGGATGACATGTTGCAATTTGAGGCCAACCAATAAGATGTCGAGGCCTCCTAACTCTTATCTAGGCTGTGCTAATAGTAGAAGGCCTAAGGATACTGGTACCACTCAGCAACCGACTTGTCGTTTGTTGAGAAGATGAGAGACCACACAGCTGAGGCCTCAAGGCCATAGATCCACTCGGTACGGCATGGAGAGATTAGTGTAGACTAATCATAGAACTCGACAATTATAGGTTGACCTTTCAAGTATCTTGGCCAAGTACTGTAGGACTTCAGGGTTTCCTACCTAGACCTAGACATCCAGCTGCTGACTTCACATAGTTTGGATCTTGTTCCTTCTAGGATAGCCTGAATGACTACATGTTGACTTCTTCTACTAAACACGTAGTTTTCTATTCTTGTACATATTTTCTTTATTTTAATTATGGACCCATTCTTTAGGGTTTAAAGCCTTGTATATTATTTACAGTTTTGCCACTAAGGTTTTAACACCTGCTATAAATAACAACATTTGTAAGTAGCTAGACTATAAAGAATATACATACTGTGATTACACTTAGAACTTTCCTCTTTTGAGTAAGGTTATTCTTGAGCTCTTAGAGCTTACATTTACCGGATTATTGACTGTTGATTAACTCTTTAATCTTCCCTATGTTCTTATCAATCTTAACCTTAAGATTATGGTGAACCTCTCATTTGAGCCAATTAATGAGTTACATTTAAGCTTCATTTGAATCTCAAGTGACATTTAGTGTTCGTGAGTTGTATTGAACCCTATTTCGAGCTCAACCCTGATTGTTTTGTGTTTTGGTGTGTGATATCTATACACATTCACTATCAAAACCCCCATTTTACTTCTTGTTCCTCATACCCACTTGAACCTCGACTACCCATTCTGGTTCTAGTTCGCTTTGTACACTCCAAGCCGTAACACTTACTATCAACTCAACATAAAAAACAAACACATTTCTTTCATCACTTACTAATACTCCATCATTTAAAACATTAAAAAGTTCCTTTTTGGTCATACCACATAGTTTACTATTAGCTTATATATCCTTCAAATTAAAGCATTTCACAAGATCTTTCTTGGAAATTTCAACTTTCTATCCCTTAAAGTCCAACTTCACTGTATCTTTCTCATTAAACTTCAAATTGTTATAGAATTCTACTACAACTTCTCCATTCACATGCTCATTTATCTCGCATATTTTTCTATAGCTTAGAAATTCTATCATCTTATCATAGCATAATCTATTTTTCGAAAAATAAGCAAAGTCAAAATAATTCAATTGAATTGGCTAACCTTTAATTTTTTGAACCACTTTTTGACTCTTTTTCTTACTCATGTCAGAACTTTCAGTCCTCTTTTGCTTTGGACTACAAGTAGACACTTTCTTGGTTTTCTTGGGTGAAACTTCAAAACTAAAGTTTTTTTGCAACCTTGGTCCCATATTTTCTCCTCTAAGAGGTTGTTTTTGTTTCTCTTCTAAGGGGGTTTCCTCTTGTTCTTCCTCAGAAACTTTAGTACCTGTAGTTATGCTCTCATAACTACTACTCTTTTATGCCACATTATTAGTATCTTGATCCACAACAAGGTCTTGATTTGGATTTGGATTAGGGTTTAGATTGTAATCAGTGTTAAGGTTTGGATTAGATTTAGGTTAGCCTTGGTTTGGTCATTGAGAGGCACTTTAGTTTGGTCAAAAGGTTCATCAATGAGATTCATGCTGATCTTTGGTAGCTTCTTTCTAGATTTTGAGAAATTTGTTTGTCGCTATGTAGACTTTCTAAGTTGCATGGCTGATAGAAGGAGATGAAGCAAGAATTTAAAGAGAGAAGAAATGGGAGTGAATCGAGAAAGAATGTGGGGAGAAACTGACCAATTACTGGATGTGCTTTACTTTCTTAAGCAGAAAAAAGGAATGTGCTTTAACAAGCATGATCATGGTTTAAAATATGTAATCATATTCCTAATTGCATTGGAGAAGAGTATGGGGAAAGAAAATTGAGCAGAGAAAAAGATATTTAATAACTAACTTAATTATTTTACAAGTTACTTTAAAGATTATTTTACAACTACTTCAATTTTAGTAAATCTTAAGAAAAAATTATTTTATAAATTCAATTTAGAATGTATCTTTAAAATTAATTTATATATTCTATTGTATATTAACTTTTAAATTTATACTTATATTAAAAATTTATTTATTTATTTAACAAAAAGGATTACATACCCCCTATCTCATTTTTGATATGTTCAAAACAAATCTTTTTAATGAGTTTAGTAAATATATTTGCTAACTGATTATTAGTTGGTACAAATTTTACTATGATATCCCCATTATTCACATGATCTCTTGTAAAGTAATATCTTATCTTAATATGTTTAGATCTCGAATGATGAATTGGATTTTTTTTTGTCAAATTTATGGCACTTGTATTATCACATTTAATTGGAATATTTTTATAAGATAAGCCATAATCAAGTAGCTATTGTTTTTACCATAAAATTTGAGTACAGTAGTTACCATTAGAAACATATGCTACTTCTACTGTAGAGAGGACAGCAGAATATTGCTTCTTGGAGGACTAAGAAACTAATTTGTCCCCTAAAAATTGACATGTATCAAAAGTACTTTTTTGGTCCATTTTATAGCCTGCATAATCAACATATGAATTTCTGATCAAATAAAAAATTTGATATTTAGGATATTAGATTCCTAATTTTGTAGTTTTGTTGATATACTTAAAAATTTTCTTTACAATAGATAGGTGTGTTTCTTTTGGATCACTCTAGAACCTTATACATATACACACACTAAATAGAATATCAAGATGAGAAGTAGTAAGATATAACAAAGAGCCAATTAGACTACAATATAGTTTCTTGTTCACTTTCTCACCATTGCTCTCTAAGTCTAGCTTGGTTGATGTACTCATTGGGATATAAACATCTTTTTAGACTAGGTTTGTAAACAACAAAGCATCACCTGTCATGTGCCTTGAGCAGCCATTATCGAGGTATCATGTTCCTTTCATTTTAGCTTTGTATTCCTACATACATCACAAATAAATTAACTCTGTTTATGAACCTAGTAGAGCTTGGGTCCTTTAAAATTGAAGCTTGTATTTTGATTTTTCACTTGATGATTGTTGATCTTGGAATTTTTATAAAAGCATTGTTTTTCAATATTTCCTAGCTTGTTACAAAAGCAATAAGCATAGGGTTTTTGAGTTTTATACCTGTTACTGACCATACTCCTTGAACTTGGAGTTTGATACCTTCTATCATACTTTCATATAAACTTTCTAAAGTATTCGTTTACTTGTGGATACTTTCTATTCTGATCAAAAGAGTTTTTACTCGACTTTCTGACTTGCTCTACAGATTTACTACTTTCATTTCTTTCAATTGTTTCCTTACTAGTAGCTTCTTTAGGCTTAACAAATATCGTTTTCTTGTTGACATTAGATGATTCACTACTTTCAAATCCCAATCCAGATTTAGATTGATCAATGTGTTGACAAGAAATAAGGATTTGAAGTTTCTTATCACTCATTAAATTTTTTAAATGTATTTTGTATTGGACTAGATAAATCATCTATACGAAGTTTCAAACCTTTTATTTCTTCTTTCAAGATTAGATTTTCATTTATTAAAGCTTCTCTTGCAACATGTAAACCTTCATTATCATTTTTCAAAGTATCATTTTCATCTGTTGAAAGTTTGTTTGTTTGCATAAGAGCTACTTTTTCTTCCTTCAAAAGCTTGTTTACATTATTAACTTTTATAATCTTGTCATTGGCTTTTGAAAGTGCTTTTAATAGCTTACTTATCTTAGTACATGTGTCATTAGGAATCTCATCATCAGAGTCGCTGTTAGATTCAAAGCTTACCTTAAAAAGTGCCAATAAACACAAGTTTTCTTCGTCGGTTTCATCATATGTGCTTTTTGCCTCAGTTTCTAACTTATCCATGCCACTCCTTGTGGCCATCAATGATTTGCGCTTTTTCTTATATTTATCCATTTTCTTGATTAACACTGGACACTCATACTAGATATGTTTAGGTTTCTTGCATTTATAACACATGAGCACCTTCTTTTTTTTTTTTTTTACTTTCTTTTCTTGTTTCTCTTTATAACCTTTTCCTACATAATTCTTGTTTTTGTTAGAAGAGAGCCTTTTAAATTATATGATTTCTTAACTTTCCTTTTAAGTAGACGGTTCAAGTGCCTTGATAGCATCAATACATCTTCTTCCTTGTTTTTAGAGGATCCATTACTTTTTGAATTTATTTCAACATCCCTGGCTTTGAAGGCTATAAAATTTTTCTTTGGATCTTTTGATACTCTTTCTGACTTAAGGAAGTCAACTTCACGTACCATCAGCTTGTTTTGTAGTTAGCTTAAACTGAGCTTTTTCATGTTACAAGCTTCTTCAATGGCTATTTTCTTCTCATCTCAGGCCTTCGGAAGAATTCTTAGTATTTTCCTAACAAGATCTGCATCACTCAACTTTTTTCCAAGAGATGATAGCTCGTTAGTAATGGTAGTAAAACAACTAAAAGAATCTTTTATTTCTTTACCAGGAAGGATATAAAATGTTTTATATTGTTGCATCAAGGAATTAATCCTTGTCTCCTTAACAGTGTTTATCCCTTCATAAGTTTGAAGCAGCGTATCCTAGATCTCCTTTGCTGTACCATAAGATGAAATTATATAGAACTCAAAAGGTCCAATAGTGGAAAGAAGTAAATTCTTAGCTTTTAAATTCAATTCAACTTTTGTGATTTCATCTGATGTGAGAGGAGTTTTTGAAACTTTGACGTCTTCATTTGAAATGATTTCCTAAGCTTGGTAGTCAGTTACCTTAATGTATGTCTCTATCTTCAACTTCCAATAAAGAAAATTGGTGCCATCAAAGAATGTAGTTTTGTTAGGTTGAACAATTAATGAACCATTACTTCTTGCCATTGATTTTGAACTCAATACGATAAAAAAAACATGCTTTTCTTTTCTTTTTTTTTTTTTAAATTAATCTTTTTGCTAATAAACTATCTCTTTTAAAAATTTAGCCTCTCTTTGATACCAGTTGTAGGTCTCACGTAAGATATTAACAGGGGGGTGAATTGATAGTTTTTGCAAAACTAAAAACGTTTTGACTTTAAAAACAAATCCCCTCTTAATAACTTAAATGGTGTGAGAAGTAGCAAAAGATTGATTGTCTAACATAGGATAATAATTCAACTAGTAAATTGCAGAAAATAAATAGGATATAGAGAAAGAAGATTAGGTAATTGATTTAAAGAGTTTCAACCTTTTACTTACTGCTTTCTTCCAACTGCATTGTTGGGGGCTCGGTCTTCCTCACCAGTCCTGTTCCACTAGTCTAGATCTTTTCGCTAAAGCTAAATACAGGCTTATAGAGAGTTCCCTAACCTCACATACACTCAATTACAATATCAATAGTGTTTACAAGAAAATAAGATGATACAATTAAATATCTCTTTATAATATTCGCATAAAAACAAGATTAATGAAATGAAAAATCTATTTTTGCTAATTTTTTAATGAAGTTTTTGACACAGTTTTTGATAGTTTATAGGAGAGTATTTTTTGAAATTCAGTTATGATCTTAGTAGTCTATTCTGTATCTTGTGAAACTTCGACTTAAATTGAATAATCTTATGTATAATAGCTATAAAATGGCTAGATGTAGATTTTTATACACAAGACATGATTCAAATGTGAATATCTTTGTTGTTGAAGAGAAATCCTATAAAAATAGGAACTTGAATGTTTGAAATTAGAATTTAAAAACTTAAGTGCCTGCTATTCCCGATCTATTTCTTTGCCGAGCTTGAGCAATTTGAATATTGTTGTATGTATTGGTTTACTCTAACTCTCTTCTCAAAAATTTGAAAATCACACTTCAAATATTATGGATAAACATGAAAAGATTTGGATAAATCCTGCTATGTAACCTTTGCTTATTTGAATATCTTCATAAATAAAAATCTTTTGATTATAATAGATCGTATCTTTTCTTCAAGCGGATCTATTTTGAATATCTGAGATGAAAATTCCATAAAAAATCTAGTTGGACACATAAGACTTATCCACAATAAAATATCTTGGAATTTCTTAACCTTATTTAGAGTTTGATTCGTATTTATCCATTCCAACTGCAAAACTTCGAATTGTTGAGCCTTATCTTGAGGTTGAAGCATATCTTCTTTCAAAAAATAGAACTTACTTGTTCCTCTTTTTGGTTTGAAGTTCTTGACATAATCTTCAAGCTTCCATGTCGGCAAATCCACATGTCATTAGTTTTTATACTTGATTTTCTTAAGCTTACAAAAAATCAAACTTGCTGTTATATTTATGGAAACACTTTGAGCTTTGTCTTAATATTAGCTTAGATAAGTTTCATAGATATTCAATGTTCCTTCATTAATTTGATTATTATGATCCTCTTAGAAACATTCAACAAAAAATAAAATTCTCTTAAATCTCTAAGGACTAAATCCAACTTTAATAGAACGAAATTGAGCATGTTACCTAAATGTGCCCAATAAAATGAAGCTAAGCCTTTTACATTATTTATCTAGCTTAACTTGTTTATATTATTAGCTTGGTAATAGCTTTTGGTCTTGAATTTGTACATTGTTAATGTAATTCTTCTCTTTTGCTAATATACATTCTGACTACATTCTGTCAAACTTTCTAACCAACACAATTTCATACTTAATTTTCTTCTTTGAATTAATTTCATTCTAAAGTTGACTTGTACATTAGTTGTTTTTGTTAAATATACTTTAACCTTTTTGTTATCATCAAAATATATTAAGAAAGAACTCAATAATAGGGAGGATAAATACTTATTTAGGAAGAGGAGATTGTGTATCTCAACCTATTCTATGAGAGATATGCTAGTGTGCAAGGCGCATGGTGGAGGATTGTCTGGACATTTTGGCAAACACTGAACTCATGAGATATTAGCCTCTAGATTCTTTTAGCAAAGAATGATGAGAGATGTCCATGCCATTTTGGAGAGGTGCACTACATGTAGAAGGGCCAAGAGACTTACTAAGCAAAGGCAATATTTGCCTTTATCAATCCTACCAAAACCATGGATTAAGCTAAGCATGGACTTCATGTTGGGGTTGCTAAGGATGTCCTTAGGGAAGGACTCTATTATGGTGATTGTATATGGTTTTAGTAAGATGACACACTTCTTGCCTTGTTCTAAAAATAACGATGCTTTGGCTATCCCTTTTCTTTTCTAATAGGAGGCTGTCAAGCTCCATTGAGTGCCTAGGACCATTGTATCAAATCAAGACCTAAAGTTCATGAGCTACATTTAGAGAACTTAATGAAAGCGACTAGGAACCAAGCTATTATTCAATATGTCCTGCCACCCTTAAACCAATGGACAAATTGAGGTTGTTAACAGAACATTAGGTACCCTGCTCAAAGTCATTGTTGGTTGGAGTCTAATTGATTGGGATGTGTGCTTACCTATAATAGAGTTTGCCTTCAACTTAGCAAAAGGTCAGTTTTTCTTGAAGTCAGATGCTAGTGGAGTAGGTTGGGAGCTCGGCTTAGCTAATTCTAAGCTGTCTTCTGGATTAAGACTTCACCATTGGGTAGGAGCATGTTAAACATACATGAGGATTTGGCAGACAGGTTGGCTATGGGTTGGATTAGGATAGGAGTCCTTGTCTCAGCTATGGCTTGGAGTTAATATTTTCCATGTGAGCCCTTAAAGTCCTCAAGCTTGGCTTCTTGTGATTGGCTTAGGGAGTAAATTCTTATCATCTGCCTAGGATTGGAAAGATTTGTCCTAGGACTAAAGGGGATGATACGTCGAATCCTTATGTTCCAACCAACCCCTGTCGAAGCTGAGTACTTTCTTACTGAATCACCTTTAATGCCATGTTGTATGACAGCCCATTATTTTGTGGTTTGTCGAGTAGATGAGTATTCTTTAGTGCTAAGCCATACAATCACTCAGCATCATCTTCGCCGAGAAGCTGAGAGAGAGAATTCGGATTGATTAAGCCATCCTTACTCGGACAAGCCTATCTATTGGTACTTTTTGTTTGCATCTCTTAACGACCTTGCCAATGCTGTATCACTATGTGTACAGTATCACATGTAGAATTTGTAGCACCAATGATTATTTTCCTTGTATATTCATTTTTGCCCCTTTATAAGATATAATACCCCCCTAGGAAATGTCCTTTTTGTCTTTTCCCTTTTGAGCAAGATGCCCTAGTTGGCAAGTATAAATATCCTTGCAATTATAGTTGTAAGAGATAAGATAATCTTCAATACACTTTTGAGTATCTTCTTCCCTGCGTAAATACTGTTGTTTACTTTCAGCATCACTCTTATCCTTTCTCTTAAGCAAGGTTAGGTAGCGAGTAACCTCATTGGACCAATTCGTACATCACATCGAATTGTGCCGTGAGTCCTTAAAAGTTCCATTGGTGCATCATATCCTCTAGAGCTATTAGTGGGTTTTGCTTACTATTTTCATCCTTTGCTTTCACCCTTTTGTACCTTTCCCCATTAACTCTTTTCAAGCTTTCTGCAAGCTCAGACCCATTCAACGACTGGCTTTGTTTGCTCTTGGCTACGGTTTGCAACATCTTGGTATTAGAGCGAAGGTTTTGTGTGAACTATAGTTAACTCTTTCTGGATTTCTGTTATGCTTTGTTTTGCCTGTTTGAAACAGGATTAGTTATTGAGTTCATTTGATTGTGGTGTTATTAGTTTGTCACTTTTTAAAGTGTTTGCTTAAATTTTGAATTTGTGAAGACAAATAATAGACCCAAATATGAATGTTGGTACCAGTGATGATAGTGGAGTTGTCTACCATGGGCGTAAGTCTCAAGGAACTCCTAGAAGCACTAACAAGAGACTCGATGAGGTAGCTAACCTCCTAGTAGATTTGACATGAGCTGTTCATGCATTGTCTTGTTGAACTACTAAGGCCACACAAAATACTTTATAAGTTGCTTAATCTATTAGAGGTTAGAACCTAGTTCGACCATTTTGAGGTGGAGGAGTTGATGGATGAATAAGGTAAAGGATAAACCTAAGAGAACTTGATGAGGAGGAAGAAGAGTATTTTGAAGAGGAGTGTGTATGAGTCCCTAGAGCATTTGACCATGTTAAGCTTTGGATTTCAAGTTTCAATAGGTCTGAGAATGTTGACAAGTACTTGGATTGGGAAGAGAAGGTGGAGCGTGTGTTTGATTATTACCAGTATAAGGAATACGAGAAAGTGAGGACTGCTGCTATTGAATTTTCCGGATATGTTGCCATGTGGTGGAAGAATTTTTAGGCCATGAGAAGAATAGAGAGGTATCGAGAGATTAATACTTAGCTCGAGATGAAGAGGGTGCTTAGAAATAGATTCGTACTGGAAGCATATCTCCAAGATACTTTCACACAGCTTTAGGAGTTGAGATAAGTAAGTTGAATTGTTGATGAATATATTCAAGAATTCTAAATGCTTATGATAAGATGCGAAGTAAAGGAACCACCTGCCCGAATAGTTTCAAGATTTGTCATTGGGTTGAGAGGAGACATCCGAGACATTGTGGAACTCCAACGATTTGACACAATGGATGAAGCTGTTAGGATTACCTAGCGAATAGAGAGGCAAAGAAGAAGCCGAGTAACAACCAGAGTGTTGACTAGCTGACTCGGACAAGCAAGTCATTGGACATTGCCGAGCACCCAGCAGAGAAGTAGGATATATGTTAGAGCTAAGAAGAAAAGCCAGCTTGAAGATGTAGTATCGACTTGAACATATGAGAAAGGGCAAGGGTTTGGTAGGAGGACTAGTTAGATTAAATGCTTCAAGTGCCAAGGGTTTGGACATATGGTTGCTTAGTGCTCGAACTAAAGGACAATGGTCAATAAAGGAGATACCCCGAAGTTAAACGTAGAGAATATGGATGAGGAACCCGAAGAGGAAGAGGTTCCTGCCGATAATGAGAATGCTGAGAAAGAGTTGATCGAGGAAGATGTGTATGCTGAGGACTTGGATTAGCTACTCATGGTTGTCTGACGCATTATGAGAATGGAACCCTCATGAAAAGAGGAGTAGAGTGAGAACTTATTTCATATCACCTGCAAGGTAAATGAACAGATGTACGCCCTCATCGTAGACAGTGGGAGCTGCACCAAGTTAACATTAGCCGACCTCGTCTCAAAATTGAGGTTGTCAACTGTTGAGCATCTGTAACCATATAAGTTGCAATGGTTAATTGATAAGGGAGCATTTCACATCACTTGGTAAGTACTATTGTTGCTCACTATCGGCAATTACTCTAACCAGATTCTCTGCAACATACTGTCCATGTATGCTTCCTATGTGTTGCTAGGAAGACTGTGGCTGTTTGACAAGAGAGTCATCCACAATGGTTATAGGAATACTTACATGTTTAAGAAGGATGATCGGAAGATCACACTAAATTTGATGCCATTGAGAGAGGTTCATAAGTTACATACGAAACTTGTTTACGGATCGAAGAAGGCTCTAGTGATGAGTAGAGCCGAGCTTTGAGAGGCTATTAATGCCAATGAACCGACCCTCCTTTTGGTCAGGTGACTACTGAAAATGAAGGAGTGGGATGAATTACCCTAGGAGATGAAGGAACTATTAGATGAATATATTGACCTATTCTTAGAACAGTTAGATGAAGGGTTGGCTTCGACCTGAGGCATAAAATACTACATTGACTTAATACATGACGCTGTACTACTGAACAAACCAGCTTATCGCTTGAATCCTGAGCAGGCTTCTGAGCTTTAACTTTAAGTTAATGAATTGCTGGAAAGAGGATACGTGAGAGAGAGTCTCAACTTTTATGCTGTACTCGTACTTCTAGTGCTGAAGAAGGATGGAACCTGGTGGATTTGTATTGACAGTCGAGTTGTGAACAAAATCACGATTAAATATAGGTATCTGATCCCGAGAATAGAAGACATGTTGGATGAATTGAGTGGAGTCAAAATTTTCAGCAAGATTGATCTTAAGTTCGGCTACTATTAAATTTGCATGATGCTAGGAGACGTATGGAAGACTACATTCAAAACTTGACATAGACTTTACAAGTGGATGGTCATGCCTCGAGCACCTTCATGAAGATTATGAACCATTTGCTGAGATATCTCATCGAAAAGTATGTCATATTACACTTCGACGACATCCTAATCTACAATGCCGATATGTCGAGTCATTGTGAACACATCAAAGTAGTCTTAGATATTCTCTATACCGAGAGATTATTCAGCAACTTAAAGAAATGTTGTTTTTGCTAGCATGAAGTCGTATTCTTAGGCTATGTAGTCAGTAGAGAAGGCTTACGAGTCGATGATGAGAAGATCCAAGCAATTGTTGAATGGCCGACCCCTTCTACTTATACTGATGTGAGAAGTTTCCATAGACTAGCTTCATTTTACTGAAGGTTTATTAGGAATTTCAATACCCTCGCTGCACCACTTACTGAATTAACGAAGAAAAATACCGACTTCTGATAGGGAGAAAGGGAGGAGAGGAGTTTCGTTGAAGTAAAGGAGAAGTTGACCTCTGCCCTAGTATTAGTACTCCTTGATTTCGACAAAATTTTTGAATTAGAGTACGATGCGTTAGGCATTGGAATAGGCGCTGTCCTAATGTAGGAAGGACAACCAATTGCCTTCCATAGTGAGAAGCTCTGAGGACCCTAGTTAAATTACTCCGTATATGAAAAAGAACTCTTAGCACTAATTCGAGCACTACAAGTATGGCAACACTATCTACTACCGAAAAAATTTGTCATATATACTGACTAAGAGTTACTGTGGTACCTTTGAAGTTAGACTAAACTATCAAACGGCAAGCGAGATGGGTTGAATTCCTTGAGAGATCCAATTTTGTAATCAAATACAAGCAAGGAAAGAGCAACGTAGTTGTAGATGCTTTTTCGAGGAGGCATGCACTCTTGTTAGAACTATAGACCAGATTGTTTGGTTTTGTAAATATCAAAGAATAGTACTTCGAGGATCCACACTTTGGACCAAAAATTTTGCAATGCGTGGATAGGAGAACAGTGGATGAGTATTATGTGGAGGATGGCTATTTGTTCTGAGGCGAGAATTGTACGTGCCGACTTGTTCCCTATGGGAATTATGAATCAGAGAAGTCCATAGTAACGGACTCTTCGGATACTTTAGAGAACGAAGAACCCGTAAACTATTAAATGCCTTATTCTTTTAGTCGAAAATGTGAAGGGATGTGCACCGAGTGGTCAAAGGCTGTGTTGTGTGCATAAAGGCTAAGTGCCGAGTTGTTCAAGGGAAAGTAATGCCCCTACTTGTTCCAACGAGGCCGTGGATTGAGCTAAGTATGAACTTTGTTCTCGAATTGCTGAGAACTGCCCAAGGAAAAGATTCTGTAATGGTCGTCATGGATCGGTTTAGTAAGATGGCATACTTCGTGCTTTGCACCAAAACTAACGACGCTTCGGCTATTGCTTCTCTTTTCTTACAGGAGGTCGTGCGGATACATGGCATGCCCAAGAAGTATAGTCTTCGACAGAGACCCAAAGTTCTTGAGCCATTTCTAGAGAACCTTGTAGCATCAACTAGGAACCAAATTGCTCTTTAGTACCTCATGTCACCCTCAGATCGACAGCCAAACAGAGGTGGTTAATCGTATTTTAGGGTCACTACTCCGAGCTGTAGTAAGCAAGAACATGGCTGATTGGGATGTTTGCCTACTAGTAGTCGAATTCACCTATAACCGAACCATACATGACACTACCAAGCAAACTCCCTTCGAGGTGGTCTTTGGATTCAATCTCGAGTTGCCCTTCTACCACGCCCCTGTACCAGCACCCGTGCAAGAGGACCCTAACACCTTAGCCAGAGTACAATCTTTTCAGTACATCTACAATAAGGTCACTTGGCACATTGACCAAGCTGCCAAGAGAATGAGTGAAAAGGCCCAAGGTCGGTTGATTAAACAATTTCAGCTAGCGGACTTAGTATGGCTACACCTTAGCAAGGAGTGGTTCTCAAATAAAAGAAAGAATAAGTTATCTGTAAGGGTAGAAGGACCTTATAGAGTCCTCCAGAAAATTAGTGACAACACCTACAAGTTAGAGCTACCTAAGGACTATGAGGTTTCTGATGCCTTCAACATTGTTGACCTTAGCCCATATCACCCTAACGGAAGACTGAGTGAACACCATTCGGATTTGATTCCAAATCTGAAACAACTCAGAGGGAATGATGGAAATCAAGCTACAAGAACCCCTGACATGCAGTCGAGCCTAAGGACTAGAGGGGCTGGTATGTTGAATCCTTATGTTCTAACCAACCCCTACCGAAGTCGAATACTTCCTTGCTGAATCACCTTTAATGCCGTATTGTATGATAGCCCATTGTTTTGTAGTTTGCTGAGTAGATGAGTACTCTCCAGTGCTGAGCCGTACAATCACTTGGCATCATCTTTGCTGAGAAGCTAAGAGAGAGAATCTGGATTGATTAAGCTATCCTTACTCGGACAAGCCCATCTATCGGTAATTTTTTGTTTGCATCTCCTGATGACCTCGCTAATGCCGCATCACCACGTGTACAGTATCACATGTAGAATCTGTAACACCAATGATTATTTTCCTTATATATTCATTTTTACCACTTTATAACATATACATTGCCCCCTAGGAAATATCCTTTTTGTCTTTTCCCTTTTAGACAAGTTGCCTTAGTTTGCGGGTATAAATATCCTTGTACTTATAGTTGTAAGACATCAGATAATCTTCAATACACTTTTGAGTGCCTTCTTCCTTATGTAAACACTGTTGTTTATTTTCGGCATCACTCTTGGAATTCGTGTGTCACATCGAATTGTGTCGTGAGTCTTCGGAAGTTCCATTAGTGTATCATATCTTTTGGAATTGTTCGTAGGTTTTGCTTACTGTTTTCATCCTTTACTTTTACCCTTTTGTACCTTTCCTTATTAACTCTTTTCCAGCTTTTTGCAAGCTTAGACCCATTTAGTGACCGGCCTTCTCTGTTCTTGGCTACAGTTTGCAACAACATCGGTTCATTGGCTTTCTCAAATGATTGGAGCTCTTTACGACTCATCACTAGGGCCTTTTTCTTGCTTGCTTGGGTGAGCTGATTATAAGCTTCCTTTACTTAGGATGGGGTTAGGGGTTGCAACACTACCTTCCTTCCATCCTTAACAAAGGCGTAGGTATTCTTATACCCGTTGTGTGTAATACATCAGTCGAACAACCATGGTCATCCAAGTAGCAGGTGTGAAGCTCCTATGGGGATGACATTGTACACTACTTCGTCTATGTATACTTTCCCAACACTAAACATTACGGTTGTTTGTTCAGTTACGTACAAAGCACCCTTACCATGAAGTCAATGTAGCTTGCAGGGTCAGGGATGCTTTAAGGTCGGTAGACCCAACCTCTACACAAAGGACTCTGCAACAACATTAGTATAACTTCCTCCATCTACGATGATTGTGTACAATTAGCCTTTTACGGTACACTTGGTATGGAACAGATTTTCTCTCTAGTCCTCCTCAAAGTTTGGTAAGGAACTTAAGACTCATCTTAGGATTAAGGTCATTCCTTCTCCCTGGTTGGCATAGACACAGGTCTCCTCTTCCTCCTCAACTTTTGCCTTTCAAACATCCTTCTCCTCAGGCTCACTCTCATCGGTACCATCCACTACATCTCCTCTTAGCACCATGATATGTCAATTTGGACACTCAGCAACCATATATCTAAAGCCTAAGCATTTAAAGCATTTCACCTCATTAGACTTTCGTCTGGAGGTCTGTCCTTTCTCATACATTCTCTGGGGTAGTTTAGCCTCGACTCGGCCATGCTGTCTTTCTTAGTTATCATTAAGTCAATCATCCCTTTCCTTAGCACGGTACAGTCTCCTAGGCTTGGCTTGAATAAGTCGGTGTAGTGCCAAGGTTCGGGAGAATGTCGGCCCAAGTCGGCTCGAAAGATTTCTCCTCTGCTTTTCAACCTTCTACATTATTTTGATGGCCTCTTCCAAATTATAAAACCTCTATATTTCTATGATATTGTGAATCACATACTTGAGCTTAGAAACAAACCTCGATATTATATGGGCCTTTGGCTCCTCTACATCAACTTGGATCATTAACATTTGGAACTCTCTTACGTAGTTATCAACAGTTTGACCTCCTTGATGAATCTCCTATAACTTTGCAAACATATCTTATAAATAAGTCTCAGGTACAAATTTGCCTCTTAACATCCCTTTCATCTCATCCTAAGTTATAACACCTCGTTTTCCATCTGTTGCCCTAGCTGCATTCAGATTGTTCCACCATATGGTGACATCCCAGTAAACTCCAATGCAGCAAGTTGGACCTTAATTGCATCCTCATATCCATAACATTCAAATACTTTCTCGAGCTTCTCTTCCCACTTTATATACTCATCTGCATCTTTACTTCTACTGAAGAGTAGGATTTGCACCTTGACATTGTTTAGCCTTTGAGAGACTCGACATCCTTGTCCTTATGCTCAGTAATAATCAACTTCTTCTTCACTAAACCCTTTAACACCCAGCTCTTCGTCATCTTCCCCAATCTCCTCCAACTCCAGTCTTCGTCTAGTAGCTCGATCTGTTACTCCTCCAGCTTGTGGTGGTCGAATTGGGTGATTAGTTTGATTACCTTAGCCATAGTGTCTCTTAGGGGCATCTTCCTGTAGTTTTGCTGTGGTACACCTTAGGGTTGTTGTCTATTAACTTGCATTGCGGTGATTAGACTCTTAACAAGGTTTGTGAGTTTGTCAAGCTTATCGTCAATCGACCCTGTGGTGTTACTACCATTAAAACTACGACCAGGTTAAGCACCACTACCTTAGTCACCAATAACTCCTTGAATACTTGAATCTAACATAATACGGTACTTCTCAAACGGATTAATAATTGGCTAACAACTTCAACACCTAATAATTACTCAAATAAGATAGAAACAAACTTGCTTTGTTTTCACAATGAAAAACAGAGTGACAATAAAACCACTTTTGCTATCACACCAACAAACTGTAGTAGCTATAGAAGGAACACAGTAGCCACTAACAGTAAAGCGAACAAAAAATTTACTGCCACTTCATATACTCCCTCATGGAACCATACTCTGACACCAGCGAAGCTGATGTGTCTTCAGGTTCGAACACATGAAGAGGTACTACAATGAAGTGAATCAGAAAGAAACAAAAAAAAAAAAAAAAAAGCTAGCAAAGTCTAGGTAGCTACCAAATGGATATGACACACCACCTGATCCTACTTAGCTAACAATCCGCTGGATATGACACACCGATCCAAATTGAAGAGTCACTCACCATTACTCCTTGCTAAAGGGAATAGATAAGAGTTGAATGATAACGAGAATACTAAAGTTGCTCAAAGTGAATAATCCTGTATTGAAAGTTGGATGATGCTTGTATACAAGAAAGTGGGGGTTTATATACTCGTTCACTAGGGTTGCTTTACATGTATGAAAAATAAAAGGGTATTCTACACTAGGTTACATGAGACATATTAAAACGGGTAAAAGAGACAAAGAATATTCAGTACAAAAAAGAAATAATCATTTTAGAACATTGTGTCAGAAGATACGTGTCGCTTGGTGGCTAGATATCAGGGATATGATACAACGTAGGTAGAAATAAGAATGTGTTATAGTCAGGGGCCGACCTAATCTAGATCAGTTTGAGAGCCAATCAGCTTAGCAAAAGGTCAGTTGTCTTGAAGTTAGATGTTAGTGGATCGGGTTGGGAGTTTAGTTCGGCCAATTCTAGGCTGTTTTTTAGATTAGGACTTTGCCGTTGGACAGGAGCATGTTGAATACATGTGAGGATCTGGTAAACAGGTCAGTTAAGGGTTGAATTAGGATAGGAGTCCTTGTCTTAGCTATGGCTTAGAGTCAGTATTTTTCGTATAAGCCCTTAAAGTCCTTGAGCTCATCTTCTTATGACTGGCCTAGGGGGTTGATTCCTATCATTATGGATTCAACCTTAAGCTTCTATGTGATCAAATGCCATTACTGGGCTAGCAAAAGATTAGTCAATTGTCAATGAGTCAAAGACCATTAAGGCAATGCATTAGAAGGTCATAAAGCAATTGAGGAGAATTGCCATCAAGCTCAAGAGACAAGGCCGGGTACGGAGGGATAAAGAATTTTAGCCTGGTGATTTGGTTTAGATCTATCTAAGTAAAGATCAATTCCTAAGTTTGAGGAAGAGCAAGCTATCACCAAGGGTTGATTGACCATTTAAGGTGCTTGGAAGGATCAATCCTAATACCTATTGGGTTGAACTGCTTGAAGAGTATGGAGTCTTAGACACCTTCAACATTGCCAACCTCCATTCGTATGTTCTCGAAGATAATCAATAAGAAGTCGAGCCAAATTTGATCCTAAATCTCAAACAACTTGGAGGGCATGATAGGGATCATGGATTGATCACTTTCTCCTAAGCTCAAGGACTAACTAATTTGGTTTGCCGAGCTATCTTAAGGGAGTTGAACCGTGAAGATTGATGCATTCTTCGTCTTGATCTGTTAAGCTATTCCATCCCGATCTCTTTCTGTTTGTTTCATTGCTGAAACCCTCGAGGTGACCGACTTATTACCAAGTGGACCCCTTATTTCCACACTGGTCTAAAGCTAAGCACTTAATCCATCTATTGGCAAGTTGATACACAGCCGAAGCTGAGTTGTCCCACTTTTGAGTCGACCAACCAAGGTTGATCATAGGAATGGGCACCCATTGGACCAAACCTTCTAAGCCTTAAATATTTGAGTTGCCAAACAACTAACCTGACTTGCTATACTCAAATCTACTTAGTAAACAACACCATTAGGGACCATAGAAAGAGCAGTTGACATACGTCTATTTTTTTATATCCATACTGTCCTTTTTGTACCTAAATATTCTTATGTTTTCTTTACATATTTGCCCTTATAAATTCTATATTTTCCTTTTCTAGTAAGAATCCTTTTGGTAATTTACGTAAAATGTAATAGCCGCAATAAGTAACATTGAATTTTTAGACATATTTTCTCTTGTGAGCTAAGTATTTGTTTGCTTACTTTCGCTTATTCTTATCTATTCCATTATGAGTGCGGATTAGTGGTGAGAGGCCTCCAGCTACACTTATGCGTAATATCAAGTGCAACTTGAGCTTGTGTGAGGTATTGGTGCATCATATTTACTATTGGTACACAAGAACCCTTGCTTAACCTTTGACTTCCATTTAGCTTTTGGATCATCTTAAGGTTCGGACCTACCCTTGGTTTATGTGATATCAATAGCCGTATATCGATCTTCTTAGGACTTGTATCAAAGTACTTGTTTGCTACTCATTATGGTGTTGTAGTTATTGAAGGAGTGATTATTGGAGTTGTTCATTAGAATTGTTGAGTGATCAAATGATAGACCTAAGTATATAAACACGGTAGTTGGTGATAATGAGAGCGATGCACTAAGATGAGGCCATTGTGTAGAATAAATAAACCCTTAGGTTGATAGACGAATGAATAGATAGCCTCATTTAGCTTGTGGAAAACATGTTAGTTGCAATGCAAAAGGAAACTGTAGCTTACGTTGAAAGAGCTCACTAAGCTAATGATTGTGCTATTGATGAAACTTGAAAGGAAATCTGAGATGACTATTAGCATAATCAATGGAATGATAAAGTTCTATGTAGAAGAGTTTACCTAACTTAGAATATTTGAGTTGGAGGAGTTGAGTGAAGAACCAATAAGCAAATGGCAGTAGTAGAAGAAGCAGAGAGTAATAATGAAGAGTTCTATGAAGTCAATGAAAGGCTAGATCGAGCACTCTAAGGTGGTAAACTTAAAGGCCGACCTAATAGAGTTGAATATCCTACTCAACATTCCTAAGGAAGAGCAAAAGGACCCACTCATCAAAGAATCAATCTTGTTGATATTGGAGAAGTTGATGCGAAGTTTGATGAAGATTACTATGAAGAGTAGCATGCTGCCTAAGCTCCTAGAAGTTTTGGTAATGCGAGAGTTCAATTTTGAGCTTCTTAAGAAGTGGAAGTGCTAACAAATACTTAGATTAGCAAGAGTGAGTAGAGAAATTGTTCAAATGTTATTGCTATGTTGAAGAGGACAAGGTTAGATTTATTGCCTTGCAATTCACTGGATATGCTTGTATGTGATGGAAGAAGTTGCATGTGATGAGAAGAAGAGATAGTAGATAGGGAGTAAGGACATGGGAAGAAAAGAAAGGGTCATGCAAGGAAGATTTATTCCTAATTCATACTATCAGGATACTTTTCCAAAGTTATAAGAGTTGAGACAAGGAAACCGATTTATTAATGAGTACATGCAAGAATTCCAAATATTGATGATCGAATGTGAAGTGGATGAGCTTAAGGTCTAAATTGTTTCAATATTTGTTACTGGCTTAAGATATGAACTTAGAGACATTATCGAGATGCAGTTCTTTTACACCTTTGAGAAAACTATTAAGGTCACCCAAGGAGTTAGATATATAGCCGCCTAATGTTCAAATCAATGCATTGTAGTAATAAAAGGAGATGTTTCCACCTTTGAAGTGTATAGTATTAATGAAGAAGTTGGTAAATGATATGGATTTTGTAGATGAATATACAAACCCAGTATCACACGAAAACCAAGGGATTGGTCTAGGCCGCAAGATGACTCGAAAAATAAATGAAAGTCGATGATTTAGCAATCCTATGCACTAACTCTATGGATATGACACACCGTAGAATCATATACTAACTTAAGTTAGTACTCGATATGACGTACGAACACTAGGCCTAGGGCTGCTCGCTACGATCCTTGCTAAAGGGATTGATAAGAGTGGGTAAGGGAGAGTTTTTCAAAAGAAAAGTCTTAAGGGTTTTTCATTAAATGTTAACTCTGTTTAAAACCCTAGATAAGTGTTCTATTTATATAAAGGGTTAAAGTTGTAAATAAAATGACTAAAGGATGCCTTAGTGGCATTCTAGTAATTACAAATAAAACATGAAGACAACTTTGAGAAAATGCAAGAAATAGGAAATTTAAATAACATAAGTAAAAAAGATAGCCGAATGAGATTTTCAGGTGAGGGGTTGATGTTTGATTCCGAAAAGCTTTTGGAGACTTTGGAGCTTTGATTTAGGCGGACTTGATTCTAGATGACCTGTCTTATCTAAGGTTGATCTAACATGACTGTAGCCATCCTGGTGTTGTTGTGGCCGACCTGATATGGCAGTGATTGATTTGACATGAACGTGGCTAATCTGTTTGATCTGACTTGGCATGGCTAAGCTGGTATGGAATAGCTGGGTAGTCTTTATAATACCCTAACTTTTTCTAGCTAGTTTAATAACCCTAAAATCTAAGCCCTTAAATTTAGGGTGTTAAGTAATGTTACCCATTTTAGGTTAAGCTTCATGGCGATATTACAAGAGTTAGAAGAAATGACTATATATATAGTTTATTTCACAAAATGAAGATTATAGATGCTTTAATTTAATAAAGTGCAAATTAATTGATACCATTCATTATTTATTGAAAAATCAAAATCCAAGTTTAGAAGGATAACGAGCTATTAGAAATATATTTGTGAATTTAGACAATTAAAAGGTTTGGAGAAAAATATGTGTAGGTTATAGGTACTAGTTAAAGATATTGATAACTTTGACATATACTTATATATATTAATTTAGGTAGTGATTGTAGAAAACATATGGTTTTAAAACGCCGGAAAAAAAAAATGGTTTATAACCATTAAATGAAGTTTCAATTCTTTAATAGGAATTTACGTTGGAAAGAATCTAATCAAACTCAATATAAAATACTATTAAAGTCAGGACTTTAACATCTAAGAGCAATAAAAATGTTGGTGGCGAGTGATAGTAGATATGACAATATAGATTAGATGAATTGAATCAAGGCATTATGAAACACTTAACAATTATGTAAGTAGTGGATAAGGGTTGAAAATTTTTACATGACATGTACTCGTTACCTAGCTTCAAATTATGGGAATGATGGGGTCTTGCCATTAAATAAATAAAAAAAAACCCATATATATATATATATAATGGCGATAAATTAGGATGCAAGAATTGTACAAAGATTTAGATCAATATAAGGTAAGTTTATCGGTATAGATTGTTATATATCATAAAGATAAGATTTGAATTTCGAGATATAACATGACCTTTAAAATAAATTATTTAACGTATAAAGTTATTAATGTGATATAAATTGGTATTTTAAAGGATATGTACACTCATTAATATCACTATTATTGAATATATGTATATGTATGTATGTATGTATCAACATAAATAATTAAATATAGGTAAAAGTACCTTAAATTAACATATTTCCACAGGAATAACCATTTTAGGGTTGTCAATATCTCTAAACCTATTGTAGCAGATTATAAACTAGGTAAGGGTTGAATCATCCAAAGGAAAGTGTTAGAAGAAGACATCTAGCGTAAGGATAGTTTGGAACAATTCTAAAACGACACTTGGATGGTGACTAATCCATGCTCACTGCCTAAGACTTGTATAAAAACATAAGAGGAGCTTGGTTACAATGTTTGGCAATGAGGGGAAACCCAGGAAAAGAACTAACCGGATATCGTAGAGGAAGCTATATACTTGGTATCATATTTGACCAACCAATGGAAACTTGGTTTAGGATGCTTGGTATTACATCATAAATGTTTCGTGCATGTAGAGAAAGGATATTTCCTGCTATAAATGTTAATGTAAGTTTTTCCAGTTTCAAGCCATAGAGGTACATTTTACTTTTCAGCCTTTATGTCCATTTTTCTCAAGTTATATAGAAAGGAAATAATACCAAAAATCATGAGAAAAACGGGATATATGCTTAACCATCCATGTTGGTTATGAAAGAATTTATAGTAGTATCACTTCGTCATCTCATGCTGTTAGAACCTCCAGTAAAGGAGACAACTCAAAACCTTTGATTCGAATCTTCAACCAAAGGATCACAAATAAGTTAAGGGTAAAGTAGGCATAAACCCTTCATGAGTTTAGCATGTTTTGTAGAGATTTATGGAATTATCATGTAAATGTTATATGTTTCTTCATAGGAATGGAAACATGTATGGGAACCACATAGTTTTATTAGTGGCTTTGAAATCAAAATCAAGCTCATATTGTTTTCTTTTTAATGCAAACTAATTTCCAATAATTATATAATGAAATAAGTAACTTAAAAGTGATAACATAATATATTATTTTAATTTTTAGGATGACTTATCTGAAATTCAAACATTATCTTGTGAATGAGAACCGTATTTCATCATGATCATGGTAGTGTGATTTTTAGAGTTTTTAGTTTAGTATTAAAGTTTACTCGAGTTAATTATGGAGTGACCGTAACATACGGCGAGTTATAGTGAGAAAAGGGTATTTTTGGACTTTAATAATATTGATAGATTTGATTCTTAAGATATATTAATAGTACTTAAAATAACGATTGTGACAATATAAAGTTTATTGAAATTGAATAAGGAATGAGTAAGATACGGTCAAATGAAGTTTAAAGACACGGTAGGGAAAGTTTATGAAAATTTAGGTTTGATTGGTAGTTAACTTGGAAACCATGTTTATATTTTCATAGGTGTGATAAGTAAGGAAGGACCATGTGGTGAAGTTTAGGATTTCACACTATTATTAAGCCTAGGTAAGTAGATCTAATCCATGTTTAGAGTAGACATATTGCTACTTATAATACTGCGTATTGTTTGATGCTATGTTGATTGAATATGGGTATATCTTGGGTGAATTAATGTGCTACTATAGTTTATAGTGGATGCTGATGTGATGATTTTGAACGATAGTAATTGTATTTTGGTTAAACTATTATGCTGCTATATTGGGTGATAATTTGTGCTTACAATTGATTGTATTAAGTAAGGAAGTTTAGTGATTGCTAACTCAATCTTTAGGGTGTTCACCTAAGTGAACCTTAAGTAAGATACTAGAATTCTACTAGGGAGAGTTTGAAAACTAGAATCAAATCACTAGGTTGAATAAAACTGAAACACTAGTTGTGTTGAGTAATATACTTGAGTTCTTACTGCATATCATGGCATGGCATGAAAAGTGACCTACTGATACAGATTAATAACAGTGGATCTCGAAAACCTAGAATGGGTATGATGGATAGGAAGTGAAATGGTTGGTTTTTGTGATGAATGTGCATAAATATCATGTATCAAGACACAAACACAATCGGGGTTTGAGCTTGAAGTAGGGTTCGATACAACTCACGAACATTAAATGTCACTCGAGTCTCAAATGAGGGTTAGATGTGACTCACTAACCGGCTTAAACAAAGGGGTTTGCCATAATCTTGAGAACAAGATTGATAAGAACACAGGAATGATTAAAGAGTTCGATCTACACTTGACAATCCGGTATTATTAGCTGGAGAGCAGCCTTGGTAAAAAAGGGAAGGATTCTAAAATGCAGGAATATACTTTTCTATCTATTAACATATATATTTGATGTTTATAGAAGTTGCTACTTATAATAAGTCCTAAACCTTAGTGGTAAAATTGTAAATAATGTATAAAGCCTTAAAACCCTAAAGAATTGAGCCCATAAATAAAATAAAGGAAAACATATGCAAGAATATAAAATTGTACGTTTTATCTTGGAAAGACTTGGAAGGAGTAGTATCCAAACCAAATGAGATCAGCAATTGGATGTATGAGTTCGAGAAGGAGTCTTAGAAGCCTTGCATGGCTTGGTTGAGACATTAGAGAAGTCAGCTCATAATTGCTAAGTGCTAAAGTTAGTCAGCACTATTCTCTCCTTATCGTGCCGAATGGATTCCACTATTGGTAACGTGGTCTCTTGGCTACTTGGTTGACAACAGACTTGTTGCCAAGTGGTTATCCTTCTTCCTTTCATCCTTCTGGCTTCAGCTCGACCTCGACAATCATTGATTGACCTTAGCTTTAGCTTCAAATAGGTCTGCTTCAGCTTGGATGTAGTCGGAGGCTGATTCCCATCATTACTGCGGGTTTGAAAGGAAGTCATCCTCAACGTTAAGCGTTGAGCATGGGTTGGGATGCAGAATAAGCCCTTCTTCCTTTTTTGCTTCACCATGGGTGTTGAGTGTCTCTGGATTTGCTCAACACTCATAGGGGTTAAGCAATAGCTCTTCCCATCCTTTTAAACAGTATAAGTGTTGAGGAAGCCATCATGGATCACTTTTCGATCATACTCCCATGGTTGACCAAGAAGTAAATTTGTTGCACTCATTGGGACCACATCAAAGTCAATCTCATCCTCATACTTTCCTGCCTTGAATGCAATCCAAGCTTACTTATGCACATGGACTATACCCTTATCGTTAAACCACTTTAATTCATAAGGTTGGGGGTACGGGTAGGTTGGAAATTTCATCTTTGCTACTAACTTGGTAAAGACTATATTGGTGCAGCTACCTCCATCGACAACTAAGGAATAGGTCTTCTCATTCACTAGGCATCGCATGTGAAATAAATTTTCCCTTTATTTGGGATGTGCCTTCAGGTTAGCTCGTATCATAATAGCTAAGAGTTTATCTAGGTCCTTGGCATAGACATCTTCTTCTATCAATTGGTCTTCTGAACTCTTGTCACTTCACTCTCGATTTTAGCCTCGAGTCTTTCGCCCTTCAAGACCATGACCCTCTTATTTGGGTGTTGGGACGCAATGTGTCCATAGCCTAAGCATTTGAAGCATTTCACATCTTGGGCCTTGTTGTCGGGTGCCTTTTCTTTCTCAACCCTCTTTATCTCTGCATGGTCAGGTCAATTAGGTTCTCCTTTTTCCATCTTCTTCTCTAACCGTTTTCTCTTGGCATACCTCTCAGGTTTAAGGTTACCTTGTTGAGGTCGGTTAGTTGGCCTCCAATGCTATCTTCTCCTCTGTCTTTCCACTCTTAATGCTAAATTGATCATCTCGTCTAATGAGTTGAACAACTGCAATTTAACTATGTTGGCAATATCATCTCAGAGTCTACTTAGGAATCTAGTAATGGTGCGGTCTTGTGGCTTGGCAATCTCGCATCTTGTCATTAAAGTTTCAAACTCTTACAAGTATTCTTCAACAGTGTTTCGACCTTGCTTTAAGTGTTGAAAAGCATAGAGCATCTCTTGCTTGAAGTAAGTCGGCACAAATCGTTAGTTCATCAAATACTTCATAAGCCTCCAAATTCTAATTTGTTCTTCTCCTTCAGCATCTCTCTTGGCAATCAACTTATCCCACCAAAGACTTGGATACTCAAAAAGGGATAATGAAGCTAGTTTAACCTTTTTTCGATCTTCACACTCATAGCACTCGAACAATTTCTCGACTTAGAGAACCTAGTTAAGGAATTCTTTAGGTCAGCTACTTCCTCTAAAGGTTGGTAGTTTGGGCTTGATATTATCAAGTCCTCAACTAGGTGCTCAAGGTTCATCCTTTACATTCCTAACAGGTCGGTTCACCTTGGATCAGCTACTTCCATTAGAGTTCTACTCGGCCACATCTCTTCTCGGCTTCAGTTCTCTTCTTCAAGTTCCTTGGTTCAACTTAAAGTCAACACTCCTATTATTGCCTCTTCTCAGCATTGGTTGGTGTTCTCTTCTTCTTGGCTTGGCAGCTCTTCTCGGCTGTCATTCAACATCATCTAGTTCATTGGAACCACTTTCACTTGTAGGTGTTCATTCCCTTCTTTTATCTCAACCATCACGTCTATGGCCTTTGACTAAACTAGTGAGTTCTTGGATAAAGTCGGTGAGATTCTAATTCTAATATTCTAAGTTGTCAATATGTCGTCTCAAACTTCTATGGGGACTATCACTAGTGTTGTTGACACTATCTTTCAACATTTTTGTACATGCAGTAACTTCTAGAAAATTGAACAAACATGTTTTACAATAAAAACACTACAACAACTAGAATCAACTGCTAAAATTACTGTTACTTAACTCAACAGCACAATACTATAACTACTAAAACAAGAACACACTACACTATAGAATGTTGACTAACAGAAATGTCTAAACCACAAATCAAACTTTGAAGAATTACTAGCATGCATGTTTCCCTAAAGCTTTGATACCAAAGATGATATGGATCAATGGTAGCGGATCTCGAAAACCTAGAATGTGTTGAATAGGTATGATGGACAAGAAGTGAAATGGTCGGTTTTGATGATAAATGTGTATGGATATCACACACCAAGACACAAACACAATCGGGGGTTTGAGCTTGAAATAAGGTTCAATACAACTCACGAATACTAACTGTTGCTCGGGTCTCAAATGAGGGTTAGATGCGACTCACTAACCGACTCAAACAAAGGGGTTCGCCACAATCTTAAGAACAAGATTGATAAGAATACGCGAATGATTAAAGAGTTCGATCTACACTTGATAATCCAGTATTGTTAGCTCAAAAGTAGCCTTGGTTGAAAAGGGAAGGATTCTAAAATACAGGAATATACTTTTCTATCTATTGATGTATATATTTGATGTTTACAAATGTTGCTACTTATAACAAGTCCTAAACCTTAGTAGCAAATCTGTAAATAATGTACAAGGCCTTAAAACCCTAAAGAATTGGGCCTATAAATAAAATAAAGGAAAACATGTACAAGAATATAAAACTATGTGTTTTATTAGGAAAGTTGGCATATAGTTACTTGGCATGTCCTAAAAGGAGTAGTATTCGAAATGGACAAGATCGGCAATTGGATGTACGGGTTCGAGAAGGAGTCTTAGAAGCCTCACGTGGTTTAGTTGAGACATTAGAGGGGTTGGCCTATAATTACTAAGTGCTAAAGTTAGGGTTCACGATGAGGGCATACATATGTTCATTCACCTTGTAGGTGATATGAAATAAGTTTTCTCTCTGTTTCTCCTCTCGTAAGGGTTCTACGCTCATAATGCGTTGGATAACCATGAGTAGCTGGTCCAAGTCCTCAGCATAGACGTCTTCCTTGATCAACTCTTTCTTAGCATTCTCATTCTCGATAGGAACCTTCTCCTCCTCCTTGGGTTCCTCATTTGTACTATCTATGTCTAACTTCGAGGTGTCTCCCTTAATGACCATTGTCCTTCAGTTCTGGCACTAAGCAGCCATATGTCTGAACCTTTGGCACTTGAACCATTTGATCTGGTTAGTCTTCCTATCAGACCCTCTCCTTTTCTCATACATTTGGGTCAACACTACATCTTCGGGTTGGCTTTTCTGCTCAGTACTCGGTAGTGTTTGGTGACTTGCCTGTCCGGGTCAGCTAGTCGGCACTTTGGTTACTACTTGGCTTCTTCTTTGCCTCTCTACCTATTGGGCAATCTTAACAACTTCATCCATTGTGTCAAATTGTTGGGGCTCCACAATGTCTTGGATGTCTCCTCTCGACTTAGTGACAAACCTTGAAACTATTCAAGCAGGTGGTTCCTCCACTTCGTATCTTATCATAAGCATTTGGAATTCTTGAACATATTCATCAATAGTTTGGCCTACTTATCTTAGCTCTTGAAGCCGTGTAAAAGTATCTTGGAGATATGTTTCTAACACGAATTTGTTTCTGAGTACCCTCTTCATCTTAGGCCATGTATTAATCTCTCGGTACCTTTCTCTTCTTCTCATGGCCTGAAAATTCTTTCACCACATGACAGCATATCTAAAAAATTCAACAACAGTAGTCCTCACTTTCTTGTGACCCTCATATTAGTAATAATCAAACATATACTTCACCTTCTCTTCTCAATCTGGTACTCGTCAACATTCCCAGACCCATTGAAACTCGGAATCCAAAGCTTCACATGGTCGGATGCTCTGGAGACTCATACATGCTCCTCTTCAAAATACTCTTCTTCTTCCTCATCAAGCTCTCTTAGGTCTATCTTTCGCCTTACTCGTCTGCCAACTCCTCCACCTTAAAATGGTCGAGCTAGGTTTTGACCTTTAATAGGTTGAGTAGCTTGTGGAGTGTTTTACGCAGCCTTAATGAGTCGACAAGTCGGGTCAGATCTACCAAGAGGTTAGCTACCTCAACGAATCTCTCGTCAGTGCTCTTGGGAGTTCCCTAAGATCGACGCCCATCGTAGATAACTCTACTATCATCACTGGTACCAACATTCATATTTGGGTCCGTCATTTTTCCTCACAGATTTAGAATTTAAGAAAACACTTCAAAAAGTGAAAAATTGATAACACCGCAGTCAAATGAACTCAATAATTGACTCTGTTTTGAACAGACAAAATGGAGTATAACAGAAATCCAAGAAGAGTTAATTATAGTTCACACAAAACTTGGCTTTGATAATAAGATGTTGCGAACGGTAGCTAAGAAAAAATGAGGCCAGTCGCTGAATGGGTGCAAGCTTATAGAAAGCTCGAAAAGAGTTAATGGGGAAAGGTACAAAAGGGTGAAAGCAAAGGATGAAAATAGTAAGCAAAACCTATGAATAGCTCTAAAGGATATGACGCACTAATGAAACTTCCGAGGACTTATGGTACAATTCAATGTGATGCATGAATTAGTCTAATGAGGTTACTTGCCAACTAACCTTGCTTGAGGAAAAGGATAAGAGTGATGTTAAGAGTAAACAATAGTGTTTACGTAGGGAAAAAGGTACTAAAAAGTGTATTAAAGATTATCTAATCTCTTATAACTACAAGTACAAGGGTATTTATACTCGCAAACTAGGGTATTTATACTCGCAAACTAGGGTAACTTGCCTGAAAGGGAAAAGATAAAAAGGACATTTCTTAGGGTAAGGTAGGGGGGGAGGCAATGTACATGTTATAAAGGGGTAAAAATGAATACACAAGGAAAATAATCATTAGTGTTACATATTTTACATGTGATACTATACACGTAGCGATGCGACATTGGCGAGGTCGTTAGGAGATGCGGACAAAAAGTACGGATAGATGGGCTTGTCCAAGTAAAGATGACTTAATCAATCTGGATTCTCTCTCTTAGCTTCTCGGTAAAGATGATGTTGAGTGATTGTATGACTCGGTACTGGAGAGTACTCATCTATTTGGCAAACCATAGAATAATGGGCTGTCATACGGTATGGCATTAAAGGTGATTCGGCAAAGAAGTACTTGGCTTCGGTAGGGGTTAGTTGGAACATAAGGATTCGACGTACCAACCCCCCAAGTCCTCGGGCTTGGCTGCATGTCAGGGGTCTTGTAACTTAATTCCCATCAGCTTAGATGTAGTTAGAGGCTAATTCCTATCATCTATGGGTTAAAATTATCAGAATGAGGCTTCTAAGTGATCATAGAAAAAAAGCATGGTTTTATGAACTCAATTTTTAGAAGCATATAGATTACATTGCTTGAATATTGTGACTATTTTGATAGTTAAATTTAGTAGACTACAATGTGTGGTCTAATTTGGCAATATTGCCACTTTGATTTGGTGAACTATAGTATATAGTCTAATTTTGTAAAGTAAAGTTAGGAGTCCTACTCCCAAATAGCTCCTTATTGCCCATAGGTTCCTGGACATTGTATCCAAATGCTTGACTATGTCAACTAACCAGACGAAGATTGGAGGGCATAGGATATCAGTACCAATGTATGCCTCGATGCATGCCACGTACATGAGTATAGCATGATGCATTACTAGCAGTAAATGCCTACTTGGGCAGATACATATGTAAAGTTGAACCTACAGGTTGTGATTGAAATGTTTCAGTTGTGATATGCAATATTATCTATATTATGTTATTTATTATCCACTCTCATTCAACTTTAGTAGCCAAGGGGATAAAATGTTTTATCCTCAGGTTAATCGCATCATGAAGGGCCCAACACTAAGGAGGGATATATATACTGAAAGCGTGAGTTTGAGTGAGCGACTTTTGTATAGAACCTGTATTAGGTCAGGAATCCTATTATTGCGAAGATGATAAAGGAAAAAGCTGGTTCATGTTTTGATGTAAATATTATGTTGTATACATAAGTTGCAACCGAATATCCAATTGAACTCCGATGTAGTAACCCTTTTATCATGTAAACAATGTTGTCTTTTGATAAATGAGCAAGTTGAGTTAAGTTTTCAACAAGTATTTTTGTGTGATGGTGCATTTTGTGCTAAGCCAGGATGTGACAATCTTGACAAGATAAAACAAATCTTGGTTAAACAGACTTGGGTGAGCATATTGATTTCAATATAGCAGAGTGGACGGGCAGGGCAGGATAGTCTTGTAGAACGGAACAGGTTGGTAGTGCGAAGGATGTTGGCAAAGTAGGATACAACCATTTAGACTAGAGCGAAGCACATCTAGCTTATCAAAGTAAACTCAGCAAAGTAGAGTTGAGTTGACTACAGTAGGGCGAAGTAAACTTAGTATAGTAAGGAAGACCTAGCAAAGTAGGGTACAAATAGTAAGCTAGGATAGAACTTGTAGAGCACATCAGGTCTTCTGATATTGCCAAAGTTCATAGATAAGTCTGTGGGAGAGCTCGGATAGGATAGAGCAGGGCATACTTAACATAACAGGGTAGACCCAATAGAGTCAGGCAAGCCATCTGACGCTAATAGAGCTTATAAATAGGTCATCCATTCGTGCGGAGCTCGTGAGCAGGCCTCCCATGTAGTTCGAAACCTAACATGTCGTAGGGTCGATATCTAGAATCTTATTAGTAAAGTAGCAGAAGAAGTAGAACGTGGAGTTAAGGTAGAAGTTATGGAAGATAACATTTATCTAGAAGAAAGCAACACACTAACATTAGTTGTTTGCTGAGCTATGAGTTTAGAGCCCAATGAATAGAATGAGCATCTTGAGAATTTATTTCATATTACATGTAAGCTACGAGATCAGTTGCATACTTTGATAGTTGATAGTGGTAATAATTCTAATGTTGCATTTACGAGATTAGTCGAGCAGTTACAATTACTAACCTCTCCACATCCTAAACTATATAAGCTACATTAGCTGAACGAGAAATGATCATAGCATGTTACAAAAGAAGTGTTATTGCCCATTTTTGTTGGGAGTTATAAGGTAGAGATATTGTGTGATGTGTTTCTAATGTATGCTTTACAAATTTCACTTGGCTAACCTTCGTTGTTCGATAGAAGATATTGTATGATGGCTATAAGAATACCTATATGTTTGAGAAGGATGGCTAACCTATTACCCTTATTCCCATGATGCCAAGCCAAGTCAATAGTATGCAATCAAAGTTGAGTCACTAATCAAGAAGGCATTAGTTATGAGTCGATGTGAGCTTAAAGAAGCTGTGAAGTTAGATGAATCGATCTTCTTATTGATCTAAAGACTACTAGAGTTGAAGGAGCAGATCAACCCGCCAATATAGGTTAAGAAATTGTTAGATGAGTTTGCTAATCTATTCCTTGAAGAGTTGCCACGAGGATTATGCCATTACGAGGAATAGAGCATGACATTGACTTATAACATGGAGCCACTTTGCCAAATCAACCAGCTATTAGATGAATCTTGAGCAAGCTACCAAATTGCCAAAGGCAAGTGAATGAGCTAATTGAAGGAGCTTATGTTAAGAAAAGCCTAAGTCTACATATTGTACCTGTACTATTGGTCCCTAAGAAAGACAGAAGTTGGAGAATGTATATGGATAGTCGAGCTGTCAATAATATCACCATTAAGTATAGGTATTCGATTTTGAGGTTAGATGATATGTTAGATGAACTGTATTGTGGAAAATATTCTCCAATATTGATTGAAGTCCAGATATCATCAAATCTATATGTGAAAAGGAGATGAATGAAAAACAGCCTTTAAGATGAGACATTGCTTATTATATGAGTAGCTTGTTATGCTGTTCGGGTTTTCTAACACTTTGAGTACATTTATGAGCTTGATAAACCATGTCTTGAGGAATTAAATAAGGATGTTTATTGTGGTCTATTTTGACGATATTTAGTCTATAGTCTTGATCTATTGTGTCATGTGAATCATCTTCAAACTATTGTTAAAGTCTACAAACTATAAACTATTTAGGAATTTGAAGAAGTGCTATTTCTGTTAAGAGGTAGTTGTATTTTTTCTATATATAATTAATGGTAAAGGCTTCAGAACAGATGAGGAGAAGATTTGAGTTATTGTAGAATGGCTTACTTTGACCTCTTGTGTTGATGTGAGGAGTTTCAATAGATTAGCTTCTTTCTATCGTAGGTTCATTCGAAACTTTAGTTTTGTTGCTATACCCTTTACTGAGTTTACTAAGAAGAATGTTAAATTTCGTTGGGGAAGTAAAGGGGAAAAAAGCTTTACCGAGCTAAAGAAGAAGTTGACTTTAGCATTAATTCTACCTTTACCCAATTTTAGTAAGATTTTTGAGTTGGAATATGGTGCATCTAGCATTGGTATAGGAGTAGTTCTTATGTAAGACTATCAACCTATTACCTGCTTTAGTGAAAAATCAACATTGAACTATTTTATGCATGAAAAGGAATTGTATACGCCTGTTCGAGCTTTTTAGACATAGCAACATTACCTATTGCTTAAAGAGTTTGTTGTGTACCCTATTCACTAAACCTTGAGATATTTAAAGAGCTAGCAAAAGCTATCTAAGTGACAAATTAGATACGTTGAGCTTCTAAAGGGATTTTCATTTGTGATTAAGTACAAGTAAGGGAAAGCGAATGTGGTTGTAGATGCCCTATCTAAATAGCATTTGATGCTTTTTGAGCTATAGACAAGATTGCTGGGATTTGTGAGCATAAAGGAGTAATATTCCCAAGACTTATATTTTGGTCCGATTGATGCTTAGTGTATTGAACGAAAGACGTTGAATGACTACTTTGTGGAGGAAGGATATTTACTCCAATTTGGAAAACCATGTATGCTAATCTATTCAATATGAAAGTTGATCATTAGAGAAGCCCACAGTAGAGGATGTTAGGACATTTTAAAGAGAGAAGAACATATGAGTTATTGAAGTCTAGATTTTATTAATGTAGCCTAGAATGTTGCAATAAATTGTTGAAAGATTTATAACTTGCAAAGAAGCTAAGAGCTAAGCTGTATAAGGAAAGGTTATTCCATTCCCTATGTCGACTAAACCATATATTGACTTAAGTATGGATTTTGTTCTTAGCTTGCCTAGAAAGGTACGAGGGAAGGATGCTATAATGATAGTGGTCGGTAGGTTCAGTAGGATGGCACATTTTGTGCCCTACAATAAGACTAATAATGCTTTAGCTATTTCTTTTTTGTTTTGGTAGGAGATTGTGAAGTTTGATCGAGTGCCCCAAATTATAATGTCTAATAAAGATCCAAAGTTTTTAAGTCATTTTTGGAAGGCTATGTAGCGATGATTAAAGACCAAGTTGATTTTCATAATATCATGTCATTCACAAATTGATGGTCAAATAGAGGTCATCAATAGAATATTAGGATCTCTTCTTCGATTTACGATTGGAAGAAATTAAGTTGATTAGGATAATTGCATACCTATTGTGGAATTTGCTTACAACCAATCTATTCATAGCATGACTAGTAAGACCCCATCTAAAGTTGTTTATGGTTTCAACCTAGAGCTACCCCTTGACTAGACACTAGTAACTAGAGCCAAACAAAGTGATCCAAAGGCTAAAGATTAAGCTAAAACCATGTAGTAAGTCTATCAAAGGGTTACTTAGCAATTGACCCAAGCTATCGAAAAGTTAGCACAAGAAAGCCAAGGATAAAGGGAGAAGAAGTTGTTTCAACCAAGATATCTTATATGGCTACATCTTAGTAGAAAAAGGTTTCTAAGCAAGAGGAAGAATAGGCTCTTATCCCGAGCTAAAGGACTTTTTAGAGTGCTATAGAAGATTAATGACAAAGTCTATAAGTTGGAGCTCCTTGAATGGAGTTTCTAATTTCTTCAACATAGTTGGCCTGAGCCTATACGTATTCGAGCAAAACATCCAGCAAAGAACTCTAAAGATTTGATCTCAAATCCTAAACAATTTAGAGATAATGATTAGAATCAATCTTTAGAAGCCCTCACATGATCTCAAGTAAGAGGTCTAGCCAACTTGACCTATTGGATCTTCAATTGTCCACAAAGTGTTGAGGAAGCCGACTTATCTATATGCTTGAGTTATTGAAGTGCATAGAGTATTGTCTTATTAGAACAAGGTAAGCTTAGTTGACTAGGAGCCTAGAACCAACCTTCCCAACTTGTTCTACATATCACTCTCTACATGTCTAAGCTTACTGAGGCAACAATGTTGAACTACCCATGAACCCTATAGCCATCGAGCTTATCTAAACAAGTCAACAATTGTTATGCATAGAATCTTCTAACCTCTCTTTAGAAGACATATATCCTATAAACCTCGAACGTACAACTTAACATCAAATATTCTTTTTTTAGAAGGATTAAGAAATTGTCCTTTCTCTTCTTGTACATGTTTATATTTAGTTTTGATTTATTTTAGTAATGTCATGTATTAGAGTGTAACCCTAGACATCATACCCTGTTATAAGCATTTGTTGTAATTAGTTATTCCTTCCTAATTAATGAAAAATTTCCTCCCTTCGCTATGTTGAGAACCTTAACCTTAGCTCATGTCAGCCCTTAGATAAGGTCGTACGAGCGACTTTTTTACCCAAATTGGTGAGTCATATCCAATGAGTTATAGGTCATCTTGAGCTTAAGTGGTGTCTTACATCCACTAAGTTGCTCATGGATTATCTTAATTTACTACCCACATTTCCATGTCATCCCCATTTCCTTTTCTTCGATAGTTTTTAAAGGACCCATCAATGTTATAATAAGACCTGGTCAAGGGCTGGCATTTCTATTGTTATGTATGTTATTGGCCCATGCCCTCATCATTAGAGATATAGAGTTTAACCTAGAGGCTCTTTGTCTTCATACACAATTCAACCCATTTTACTTAGTAGATCCAAAAGCTACCTAAATCTTACCCTTGCTATAGTAGCAAAGGCTACTACATCTACCTTAAAAGGCTCTTTTCACAATAAAGAAAGCTCAGATTTGTATATGAGAGAGATATAGAGAAAGTGTACTATAGGAGCGATAGACTTAAACTCCCATACAGTCAACGTATGCTTAAAAATCATATCTAAACAACTATTCATTCCTTAGTTTTCATCATTTAATAGCAAGAAGGGAAGTGCCAAGGAACACTTGATGAAACTTATCAAGACTTTGGCTTTTTTAAGCTAGATGAAGATTTAAAATTGAAGAAACCTTGAAAGTCTCTTATATAGAAAGCCTATACATGGTATATCAACCTTTCTCCTAGATTAGTGGATTCATGGGGTAGCATGTATAAGATGTTACTAGAGACGTAGGGTCACTCAAATTAACATGGGAAGAATCCAATATGAGCTATAGGAAGAGTCAAGGGAATGCATTGAACACTTTAAAGAGTGCTCCTTAAACATCAAGGATGTGTGCATTTGAGCTCCTCAAGACTTATTACTCCTTTTCCTTGTCCTCTCCAAGTAATCCTTAAGTATCATTGCTACATCACTCATCTAAGGCTATGCGTAGCACAAGAATCATGTAGTACTCATATGACTACTGCAATTGTATCCCCTTATCTACATGCATTATTTTGTAATATCTTTATCTCATAAATGATTATCTATCTACATTTCTACATTTTTTTTCTTTATTTCAATTTCAAAATCAAAATTTAGATGAAACTTTCTTTTGACCCAAATTGCAATTTAATGAATTTATTCTACTACTCTAACTTATTTTTGAATCCTAATTTTACTAGGTAGATTTACGTTGATGTATTCTATAATAGTTAATGTTTTATTTCTCGAATCATCATCCTAAAGATACATGCATATAAATGTTATGTGCAACTTTGATATTGTCAATTTCAACTTATTAGGCATGAAACTTTTTGAGAATAAATTGAATCAACAAAACCATATTGTTTGACTTAGACATATCGAGTTTTAAGTACTCTTTAGAAAGATCAATAGTTAAATTTATTGAATGGTTAATGATGGAAGTTTAAGGCATTTTCATTTATATAGAAACATATACTAGTTTGCTTATGAGGCATTAGGTTGTTATATTTTTTCTATTGTTTTATTCTCTATCTATGTTTCCTTATGAGGCATTTTCTATTGTTATACTAGTTTGGTCTCAGGATCTTTCATTTGCAATTTTATCCCTAAAAATGTTGGGCAAGGTGATTAAAACATATATCACAACAATCTAGCTTAGAAATGTTTAAGAACAAAGTGGGAAAATTTATAAAATCTCTTTTTTTCCTCTCTTACTTACAACATGCCCATAATTTCATAAAAACTGCTAATTTGAAACTACCAATTTGTAAACTATATGTTTTTTGGAGGGAAAAAATAAAATTTAACATGAATTTATGAAATGCACAATCATAAACTAAATTTGCTACTACTAATATATAGTACATATCAATTATGATACATGTAATGATGCTATATGCACTATGATGCGCTTTATACCATGCAAGCGCCATATTGCATAATATATTATATAAACATGATATAATTTATTGCAATATATTGTCTAATTAATATATGTAGAAATCTCATTTTTACCTTTTTTATAATTTTTAAAATATTTAAATAAATGAAAATGTCTTAGTTAGAGAAAATTGAAAAATAAATTTAAAAATGAAAAGGAAAAACAAAAAATGAAATTTTTGAAAAATATAAAAATTGGAAAACTAACAAAATGTAAATTTTGTTTTCATTTTAAGGAAGAATAAGGTTGTAAATCTTTTAAGTAGAATTTGGGACTCATTTCAAAGGTCTTTTAATTAAGGTTAACAATTTATGTTATTGTGTTGTATCTCATTTCAATGTTTGAATGGGATCATACCTAAAGAATCTCAACCCTTGACATGACTCATTTCTCAATTATGTATTAAAGCTTGATCCCATAATCCGTTTAATAAGTGTATCTCGTATTCAAGTTGAATCAGTTTATCAATTGAAAAGTTTAGATCTACAAAACACTTATAAATACAAAGGAAAAAAAAAAAGGCAACAATAATATTTAATTTTTACAATGACAAATGACATATGATATTGATATTATATGAAGTCACAACCTAGAAAAATGTCTTAGTGAATTAAAATCTTATCACATATAAGAAATTTGAAATATTAAGTTATATAGTATTACTAAATTAAGTGGAAATCAGTATCCTTTTTCAATTTCATCATATTGTTTGTTTGATCCTCAAGGGAAAAAGCTGAATAATATATATGTAGATTCGTAGCTTTTTGCTCATTTAAACTATAATGCAGTAAGAAGGATATATAGATCAGAGTAGTGAACCTCATAACTTCAATTGAGAAATCTAACTTAAAAAAAAAAAAAGAGATATGTGAAATAAAATATAAATATAAAAGGATATATTGCATATTTCATATCCAGATTTAGGAGCTTAACACAAACGCAAGTACAAATTTAAACGGGTTTATACAAGGATGACTCACTTGTGCTTCGTATCAATTTTTTTCATATATAACCTCATTTAAATTGTATCATATTGTGTTGGGGTCTTAACTTGCTATCTCTACTTTTAATTGTTCAAGATCAAAGGGAAAATTTGGAAGTAAAAGTTCATATTTGATTGAATAGGTTTCGAGTCATGTTTGAATAAAAATTAATATTTTGACCTAAGTCTAAGTATATTATTTTTTGTATCATGAAAATGAAGTCGATTTAAGATAGTTGTGACTTTAAATGGGCTTTCAATAGAATTTAAATTGATTGATCAATGAAGACAAAATTTTGAATTAACTGGATAAGTAATGAACCGGAGCTCAAAAAATCGTTAAATTATTCCCATTTTGAACATATGCAGGGTAAACATACTCACCTTAGATATGCTATGTTGAATCTTTGGAGTAGAGTTCAAGTTAGGTCAAAACTAGATTTATTTGATTGGATCAGGTTCAAGCTAATTTTAGCAACTTTTCATGCATTTAAATTGCAATAGGGGATAAGAATAAAGCTTGGGTGAGCTAGTTAGGACACAACACACACATGTGAGAGCCTTAAGGCTTGATCCATTTTATGCATGAATTGAGCTTCTATTTCTTTCCCCATTACTAAACAAATGTCATTAGCTGATTAGACCATGTAGTGATATGTGTTCATGCCCCATTGGCTTACATAGCTTTTAGTTGCAATGCTATGTCACATAGCGCTACATGTCATGACGTGTAGCATGCTACGTGTCATTTATGTAGCTCATCTCGTAATTATTACTACATGGCAAGTGTTAGTTGGGCTACATGGTGAGACATCATTATCTTCAACCTTAAACCCCTAACACCTTCCTACCCCTAAATTTTTTTTTTCCGCATTTTTCCATGCTTGTCTAGCTCACTTTGAGCTTATTTTTCTTATATTTTCCATACGATTCCACCCAAATTGACGTAGGAATCATGTAGCTAACATGGAATACTTTGAATTAACTCTTAAAATGCATCCAAATACAATCATTTCGATGTTCAAAATGAGATTTGAAAGTCAAGAACAAACTTAAATACATAATTTTTACTCAAAGTTGATTTTACTTGATTTAAGCTCCTCATTGACTTTTTTGAAGCTTCTATAGATATTTCAAGAAAGAACATAGCTTAAGAACACATTTGACCATTTGTTCTAATCAAGTTGAATCAAAATGCACTAAATTTGATTATTTTTCAATCAAGACCCAATTTATTGAGATTCTCAAACTTAATATGTTTTGAAGCATCCTATGTTTGTTTTGAGCTAAAAAACCATACTAAAGAAAATAGAAAAACCAATGGCAAGTTTTAGCATTTGTTTTGCCCTTTTTTTAAGCTAGTTAAAGTAAAGATATAGATCTTCCCTTGATGCATTAAATTGTTGTATGCCCATTCACTCACTTCAAAATTTTTATTAGAATCCACATGAGCATACTTTGATGTGTAGAGTCACTCTAGGATATGATTTCTTTTGTCATTGAGTTGGTGTAGCTTTTGATGTATTGTTAATGATTTTGAGTCCATATTTTGAGTTGGGAAACAAAAAAGAAGTTTCTCTTATTTTTTTGATTTTCTTTTAAACTACACTTTAGTCTTCTTGTTTTTTTTATCCAAATTTCCTTCAAATCATGTTTCTAACCTTTCTTTTCTTGTCATTGTATGTTAAGAGAGGTGGTAATAAGAGTAAAGTGCAATTGAAACTTGGAATGTTGTTGTGGTTGAATTGTAAGGTATAGATTGACAAGATCATGATATTAAATAAAATATGATTGGAGTCAAAGCATACTAAAAAATTTGATTCAAAGGATTTAGTAAGGGATTGAGGCAAACTCGAAGATTAATTCATATGCAATAAAAAGGTTAATTAGAGGATATTCTGTAAGCTCTCAAAATTGAGTTTAGGACAACCAAGCCTAAATTTAAAGCTTTTAGGGAAACCTATCCAATTGAGCCCAAATTTTATGACTAAGATAGAAAAGTTAGTCGAGGTGATATAGTGAAGTTTGATTTTAGAAATAATGACCTAAAATTCTAATTTTTCCCTTAGAAATATGAATATTTAATATAGCACTAAAATGCTCGGAATTTCTAAAATCAAGCTTAGATTGTGACAAGAACTTAGAAATAAGTTAATTAAGCTATAAAATGAAATAATATAGTATAATTTACTATATAAGCATATACGTATTTGTATGAGTATACCCGGTATAAATAATAATTATATCCGTAAATTAACCCTAAATTACTTAATTATATATATATTGCATTGAAATCATGAAATTTATTAAGAGAATATATCCTAAAAATAAAAGATATGTTAGGAACTTAATTATATGAGTATAGTTATATATTACGGGTGATATATACATGGGATATATACTCATATATTACTAAATAACTAAATATTAATAAAATACACCTAAAATACTAAAATAATTGAAAATCCTATCCTAATGAATCAAATTGTGGCTAGAAACTCCTAGAATTCACCATGGCAAGTTCGGAAAGCTGGAGGATGATGATTCAATAGCAAGTTAGTAGGATTTGACTACCTCCTACTTGCTTTTATGAAGAAAATGTAAAGAAAAAAATTCAAAAGGGATAGAAACCAACTCCCACAGCTTTAAATAAGCCTCTCCACTTCATTTCGCAACTTTACAAATCAAAAACACCTAGAAGAAAAATTTAGAAAAAATCATGGGAAATTAGAAAGAAAATAGAAAAAATAGAGCAATCACCATGCCGCCACCACCATACCAGATCCAGATGACTACCTAACGATGAACCCGACTGTCCACCACTAGTCCAGGCTATGTCTAGGTCGTCCGACATACCCTCACCACCCTACGGCTACCGGAGACACTAAGAACAGCAAGGTCGATTCCCTGCCCTGTTTTTCAATAATTTATAAAACTTAATAAACCTACTTAGAAAATTATGAAAAAAATTGTACTTAGGTTATTTTGAATATGCTTTTACGTGATATTTTTATTTTTGAAAAATACGTAATATGTAATATACTTCCTTAAGAAATATATTATTCATTCGAATTTAGAATTATAAAATAAATATACTAAATGATGTTGTTTCTAGCTAAAAATTTTTGTGTAGGATGAGTATGATATATAGATAATTGCTATGTAGCCCAAATTTTGATTTGAATATTTAGAATATTTATTGCATTTTTTTTTGCCTAAAAATAGCTTAAAAATAGGCTAAAATTATGAATTAAATAGGAAATTGTGAAATTAATTGATGAAACGGACATGTACTAATCTATAGTAAATAATAATAGTATTGGGTTAGAATGAAATTTATTAGGTGTAAAAAGAATCATAATTGAGTAATTTAGGGGTAAAATTGTAAATATAAATATATAGGCGATAAGTCGAAAACTTGAAATCAAGTGATAACTGAATTCCCAATATTTTAAGAGTCTATAGAAATTTTCAAAGAACTATTTGGAAACCCAGACTATTTATTACGAATTTACCTAATAAAATGGCTTAAATTACTAATTGGGGTGTATTTTTAATATTAATAAGCTAAAATGAATTAAATAGTTAAATAAAAACTATATATGTGATAGCTGATCAAATTGGATTAAAAGAATATTTTTATTATATTTACTAATATTTTTTTATTAGGATATACTTTAGGTATATTAGAGTTGGATAATACTTATATTATGACAATATATGGACAAATTAGGTAAAATACAATTTAATAACATAAATTATGTATGATATGATCATATTTATATAGTTACGTATAACTGTATTAAAAATTTGAACTGTCAATTAAAAGTTGTCTCTAGGAACAAGACTCGCAAAACATGTCGTTTGGTCTATACGAACCCAATAACACTAACTTTGCTAAAATCGGACAACCTTAATTAATTTAACCTATAACTTTATCATATTCAGGAATGTACGTATTTCAGTAACTTTATCAGAATTAAAACGTGAATTAATAAATTAAAAGTATGTTTCGATACGATCAAAACAATATATAATGTGTAATAGTATATATAATGTACAGTATCAACAATTAATAACTTAATTTGATATGTAGTGATAATACGACTATATATTATGGAAATAATAATACATACATATATATATATATATATATAACCATTTAGATTAAACCCTAATGTTTTCGTACTTATTACGAAAACTGAATTTGGCTCTTTTGTGTAAATAAGATCTTCTAATACAAAAATAGTTGATGATTCGAGTTAGTAGTGGTGAACGTCTAAACAAGTAAGTTGGAATTGTGGCTTCACCACTTATTGGGATATTGTTTAAAGTATCTAGAGACCTAAGAGTACTTCTAGCTATATTTGTAGTTAGTTGACTATGCGTATGCTGTGTGTATATAGATGATACTCAGTTGTGATAGGAGTTCAACTCCTTGGTGTGTTGTTCTGCATGTTTGCATTAATTCTATTTTGTATGAACTTATTAGCTACCCTTAATTAAAACTAACGTTTATTTGACTAAAATGAAACTGGACATGCATAACACCAATCAGGAGAAACGATTAAGAGTGTCAAGCTAAATACCAACTTCCTTCGATGAGGATAGCTGAAATGGTCCTTTCCCTATCCTTAGTTGAACTAAGTGATAAGCAAGGAGGTCGCGGCAAGGTTAGGGGCCATGGTTTGAAGGCGGTCATGGGAGGAGGGTGATCTCCATTACATAAGCCCGAGTTTAGTCTAACTTAAGTCGCTATGAAACTCCTTAATCCCGGTTAGAGCAGATGTAGTTTCTCTAATCTCACAGTGGACCAAATAACATTGTGCAATGTTTCATTTGATTGATTGCATTGCATTTCATCATAATTATTAACCTTATTTGTGTTTGTATAGTACTCTTCTGACTCCATCCTACTTATTGAGCTAGTTGTGTTTACATCCCTATAAACTCTTTTGTAGGTGTTGAGTGAGGTCAAGATGTTCAGATACTACCGTTCCCAGGTTAGTGTATTGCTATTTAGGAAAGTGAGGATTGAGGAATTAACTGAATCTAGGCTTTTGACTTTGTTTTTGAGTTTTTGAGGAAACTAATTGGGAATTCCCTAGGAGCCCACTAGTTTCCTAACTTATTGTATATAGACTGTAAAACCTGTGATTTTTAATAAACTCTAATTGTAAACTTTGCCTTTAGACATAAAATGATTGTGTAAATACTATTACAGTATTAGACTGTGTAGAACAGGTATTTTGTAAAGCTCTACCATAGGTTTGGTTGTTATAGGTGTCATAATAGACGTTTCAAGCTAGTTAAGTTTGTGTATGCTTTGTGTGAACTGTATCTACGATAGCAATTGTAAGGTCAACTTCTATCTTAGGTTAGTTTACATGGCGGGACTATTATAACTCTTTCTGTTTAGGGCATAACATATTCCATACTCTTGGTAAGATTATAAATACATATGACAAAATGTACCATCTGGTGGATAGGTAAATGATAGATACTAGAAAAAGATAGCTAGAATTTATATTATAAATACAACTTTAGAGAAAGAATACTCGTAGAAATTGAAGGAACTTTAAGAAATATACAATAGGAATCTAAATGAGAACCTAAAGAATATTTTAACCTTAATTTAGATACTATAATAATTAAGAATAAGGTAAATGCAATTGAATGTATGAGCAAATCGATAAGTATGAAAAATATATGAAAAGAAGCATAGCTCCATATCAAACTGTAGGAGAATATTCTCATTCAAACTTAAGCAAAGAGCTATGTAAGAGTTAATGAAGTAAATGATGGAAAGGACTTAATATAGAGAGTGATTGCAATAATAATAGATTTTGAGTACATACAGATTTTGAATTAAAATGATAAGGATGAGGTGTTATGGTGGTTTTTGCAAAGCTTGGTAATTTTTAAGTTAAGAATTAGTGGGATAAATTAATATTTGGGAGTGTAACTCCTCTAGTAGTGAAATGGACTAAAACTCAATTACCTTTAACATGCTTAAATTGTGACAAATGAAAAGAATTTCTATTGTTTTGAGGTATTTGATATTCTTTGTTGCGCTTTGGTTCTCTTAGCATTATCGTATAATAGTTGATCGAAATAGTATGTGCAAGTAATGTATTTAGGAAAGGAAAATATGATATTTCAAGGTGTATGTAAGATGCGTGTAGTTCCTTATTGTATAAAGTTCTTTTTTACTATGATTTTTTTACAAGATAAAGCTAAGTCTTGAAATGAATTTATTTCTAATAAAAAGATAAAAATTCTAATGTATAATTTTGAGTTATAGAATTGAAATCTAATAGTTATGGGGATAAAAAATGTTTGATGTTGAATAACATCAAGTGGACATCGAGTTTAGAATGCACATGAAGATCAACTTAAGTCTATTTAAACACAATACATGATAGATGACCTTTTTGTTTATATCTTTTATTTGAAAAACATTATGAAACTACGAGATTGAAGGCAATGTTATACTATAGCGATGGATACAAGTAACATGATATATATATATATATATATATAAGTATTGATTTATTACTATTTCTTATAAGCAAGAACTTGGGTATTATAGGAGATATTTCTTTGTCACTATGTATATACCGAATGTGATTGGTATGAATAAATTGTGAATGTTGAAACATTAATAGAGGGTTGTGTTGTCAGAGATTTTGTGACATTGATTCAACATGAAGTAATCACTCAGAGAATAGTTCATAAACTTAAAGTTTCTACCAAGCTATAATGTTGATACAAGAATAAGTTATGCACAGGAGACATCTTATCGGTATTATTTACTTAAGGGAAAATACTTATTACAAGTATTACGTAGATATTGAAAAGTTGGTTAGAAGATTTATCACGAAAATATTATAATATTAGGAGAGCAGGAAAAATTTTTTACTCATAGGAATTAATTGACATAAAACTATGTATCACTTGCGAATCAGATGTGATAGAGTATAGAGTAAACTATTATATTTGAAAGTAAGATATTGATGAAGCAATTAGAAACCTAAGAAAATGATTGGAAAATATAAACTCATTTCTATGTACTTCCGTACTTAAGAAATAGCTAAGCATTAACTCATTACCTTAGAAATGACAAATATACCACAAGTTGGATAGTGAAAAATTGAAGTAAGTAGTTAGTGATAGGAATATTACTATAACATTTAAAAATTGAAGAGAATGCCTTAAGAAGAATATAATAAAGTACAACATTGGGAGCTTTGATTTTAGGGAATCACTAACCCTCTTGAATTTGTCAAGGTGATTCTATACTTAAGACAAAATAGGATAAGCTGACTTAAGCCAAAGATGGATAACTTAAATCAAGCTAAAATGAAAATATTCAGGACATTTGGGCAATGGAAGGGAGACACACCTAACTTTAACTAAAAGTTAGAAGCTAGATTGTGATAAGACATAAGACAAAAGAATTACAGAAGATTAATTGTGTGATGAATTTATAAGAAAAACTTAAGGAAGTATTACTAGGGTATCACAAAGAATGATATAGGAGATAATAGAAATGAATGAACAAAGATTGAAATAGATATCGAGGATAAAATCTCTTTTGTTTAGGGTTAAGATGTGAACTTATCTTGAAAAGTAAGAGATATTTGCTCTAAATTAGAAAAAAGAAAAAGACTTTTTATCATAAGACTTGCATTTAATATACCTTGTGAGAAGATAGGAACGGTAATGTATACCTTGTTAACATATGAGATGTTTGGGAAAGTTAGCATAGTCGGAATTAAGGAGTAAAGGATAGAATTAAGTTATGACCAAAGATTTGGATCAATTTGTTTATGAGAAGGGGATAAGTTATAATGAATAACAATCTAGAGGAAAGTAAAACTCCATTAAAGAGATGGATTAAATAAATAACTGGAAACTAAATAAATCAAGTAAATAGTAAAAAGAAAATCTTCACAAGATTATGGAAATTATTAATTGGGAACATTATGAGGAAGATTTAGCAAACATTTAAGGTTAAGATCAAGAAAAGATGGGTTGAACTATACTTAGAAAAATGTAATTGGAATGATTTTAAAATAATGTTACAATAATGAAATGTGCAAAGATGTATGGAGTAAATTGATACAAAACATATACTTAAAGGAACAATACCTTTGAATAATCAAGAAAGTAGTACATTACATATTGGTTATGAAAGCAAATAGAAGATAAGCAAAGGTAGTAGTATAAGATGATGGTTGTAAATTGGATACATATGAATAACCAAGAAGAGAATGGCAAATCTATAATTCTTATCTTTCTCCTACTAAATCCTTTGTTTGTTACAAGTCATGTATCCACAGACCACTTGTTTTTGAGTTACTTCAAACATGTCATGTCAATCATAAAGTCAGAAATTAGTCCATGTCCTTTTTTATATGATAATGTGTTTGTATTTATTTATTAAGTTAGTCTTTATCCCATTTGAGTACAAATTTGAAAAAGGATTAAGAATTGCTAACCTAAACTGTTGTTAGTGAATTTTGGGATGAGGAGAAATCCTACAAGAGAAAGTGAAATTCTTGGTATCGAAGCCAGTTCGGTGCGGCTGTAGACACCTAATTTTTGCTCTTCCATGGTCTTAATTTTTATTTTTTACAAAAAGGGTCCTAATTCAAAAAGAAAAAATAATAAAAATTAACAAATAATGAAAATACCAAAAAAAAAAATAAGAAAAGGAAAAATTATAAAAATTTCGTAGATTTTTAGGAAGTAATTTATATTAGGAATAATTAGTTTTAGTGTTAGTTTAGTTAAAAATTTTATTTTAGGGAATTAGATAATTTAAATATAATTTAATTGTAATGAATGTTAAGACACAGGCCAACGGCCTAACGGATAAGTAGGGGAGTATTTGGGGTGGATTTAGTTAGAGGTCTTGAGTTCGAGTTTCAGCAAGTACCTATGTCTTTATTTTTCTAACTCTACAGAAGCGAGATAAAGATGGATCGAATTTAGTTAAATCAAATTTGAATTTATTTGAGTCTAATTTAATTAACGAATAAGATATAATTGGATATGATAAGCTATGATATGGTTTAGACTATATAAACATACACACAGTCAGAAAAAAGAAAAGAAAAAACCAAAAAATCAGGCTTGACAGTTTGGCGACTCCACTGGGGATCGCTAGAGGGCTAGCCACTAGAAGTTGTCGAAAATAGGATTATTTTTCAAAAAAAAAATGAAATAATAAAAATAATAAAAAAACTTAGGTATGTTATTTTATGTATTTATTTATCTTATTTGTTTTTTACTAACATTTTTTTAGTTGTAGCAGTTTATTTAAGGGGGAATTTTGTGGGGTTTTTACTTTTATTTATTTTATTTTATTTTATTTTTTCTTTCCTACATCATAAGTGTATGGTAGACACGGTCAGAACCAAGCCATTTTAGGACCTTAGGAGGGGAGCCATTGTGTAAGCTTCGGATATTGTGGGGTAACTATCTTCTAGGGCCGATCAGGCTACCCTACTCAAGTTCAGATACGACCATAGAATCGTTGTTTTGAAAAACATAGTGGTTGCAGAACTTGAGGACCTTTAGAACTTACCCTTTATATTACATGAAAACTTTTTCAAAAAATCACAAGAACCTATGATGTAGCGAACCTAAATTGATAAAGGCAGTTATGAAGTTGTGATTGTAATTGTAATCTTCCCTTGTAAATAATTTGTAATAATTTCATGTAAAGTTTAGAATACGTTGTAATTGTAATTTTAATTTTAATTTTGATTTTGATTAGTCATGGCTGGACCAAGTCAAGGACTTTTTGAAGACATTCATGTCCACCTACCGCATTGGCCACAGAAGTTGCTTCAAACGTGGTTTCGACTCTTTAGCCCAGATAAACAGGAGTTTATTAAGAATAAGATTGGGCCAATCCTCTCTCTACGGAAGATCCCTATGAACATCACTCTAGTGCAAGCCTTAGTCCACCTTTGGGAGCCTAAATCCACTAGTTTCTATATGGGCCTACATTAACTAAGCCCAATTGTAGAAGAATACTCTCAATTGTTGTGGGCTCCTATAATCATTGATGATATCTATGTCCCAAACTTGGAAGCTGCAGTACTAAAGATCTTTAGCAAGTTGCTGGGAATCAGAAAAACTGAAATAAATCGGGTTCTAAATCAAGGAAAAACCATTCGATTAGAAGATGTCATGGACTGGTTTTCTACTAAATTAAAGTATAGAGAAAAACGCGAGATTTTTTATGCAAATTTAGAAGCATGGCACCAGTATCAAGTCAACGCTTTTATACTGGTGGCCTTCAATACTATTTTGTTCCTTGATAAGAGACATCGAGTCCATTTTAGAATTGCAGAACTCGTAACCCAATTCCTTGAAGGGAAATCATATGTCCCGGCCCTTTTGGCAGAGCAGATCCGGTCACTAAATCATCTCAATAAAAAGAAATGAGGAGATTTGAAAACTAATATACTCTTACTGGTGGTCTGGTTCATTACCCACATGAGAAGTTATCAACTTGATTTCAATCGGGCTGAGTTTACTCAGCAATATGATCTCATCAAATCTTTTGGAGAAAGAATCGAGCTGCCAGAAAATATAGCTAGTCGTTACTGGGTCCATTACTTTCAGAGTATGAAAGTGGAAGAGTTGTTGCTAACACCCAGGTGGTTTACAAGCAAGGAAATGATAAGAGAATGTAGAGACTTCAAAGCGGTTCCTCTAATCAGCTTCAACCTCTGCACCGCATACGTCCCAGCCAATGGACTCATTAAGAAAAGGATCCCCAGACCATCATTAGAAGCTGTCTCGTTGGACTTCCTTAACCCCAGCATGACGATGGCTGATAAAGCAACCAAGCTTTAAAGCATCCGAGCTCTTTGGTATATGAAAAAGATCACCCCTACCGCTAGAGGGATAATAGCTAGGAGCCAGACAACCAAAGGATTTCTTTATCACCAACTAAAAGATATGGAAGACAACAAAGAGAAGGCAGAAGTTCAAGCTGAACCCGAGAGGACGAGTAAAAGAGAGCAGGAGTTGGAGAGCCATTGCAAGGAGTATCATCAGAAGATAAAGGCATTGAAAGCACAACTGAAGAGGACTAAGGACAAAGAAGAGCAAGCTCCCATGATCCGAAAGAAGAGAAAGACACAAGATAAGCCTATTAGTCACTAGGAGATTAAATTTTAGATTTTAGGTTTTTATGTTTTCATTAGAATTCACTTTTTATGAATAGAATAAGAGGTGTAAAGCTTCACAATTGCAAAAATTAATAAAAGTTAGTTAGGTTTTGCCACATCAGAGGTTCTCCCCAATTCTTGATTTTTCATTGCACTCGTGTGATATGCATTTTATGTTTGTACGATTAACAACCCTTTTTTAGGAAAATGTAATATGTACTAACCCTTTGTTGAGTTGTTTAATAACAATCAGGTAAAATTTCAAGATAACTCCCAAACGTTAAGTTTTTCAAAGAAGTCCAATTAGAACCCGTTCCCAGACCAGGATGGCCACCACTTGAGGAAATGATGGAGACCCTGAGATCAATGATCCCTCCAAGCTGAGGTTTCGTTCCATAGAAAGGGCTATGGAAAAGATGGCGGAACAAATGAGCTTCCTAGTAGATAGCATTGCTTTGCTAATAGCATTGCTTTGCTACAAGCTACAGCACCGGCTAATGAAGAAGGTTTCAAAACCCGTTATAGGAAGAATACACAAGCTCCTAAAGTAGAGCATGAATATCAAAAAGACCCATTCAAGTCAGAAGGAGTTTACCCGAAAGACAACCCAACCTTCGAACCTGACACGTATATAGCCCCGAGACCTGTCGACCATAGGCTAAATACGGACAGCTTGAAAGAACTGGAAAAGAAATTGACATAACAGATTACTGAGCAGATGAAGGCATTTATAGGCTGTGATGGATTTGAACAGGTAGGGATCATAGAGTTTTTCGCGTATGACATGGGATCATACCTTGAGAAGTTTAAGGTACCGGAATTTGAAAAGTATAACGGGACGGGTTACCCCAAACTTCACACCAGGTTGTATGTCAGGAAGATGGGTAAATATGTTCAGTATGATCCACTCATGGTACAGACATTTCAGGATAGTCTAATCGAACTGGCCCTGACTTGGTATGCCCAACTTGATTTGAATCAGATAAATACATGGGAGAAACTTGCTCGAGCATTTTATGAACAATATAAATTCAATGTGGAAGTAGCCCCGACTATGATGGATTTGGTTGCCCTATGGAAGAAGAATAACAAATCATTCGAAGAATACGCTCAAAGATGGAGGTCCTTAGCTGCAATAATCTCTACTCCTATGACTAAGAAGGAGCTCACATCGACTTTCATTAACACCTTGGAGAGGCCTTATTTCACCCATCTCATCGGGCAGGCCTTATCCAGTTTTGCTGAAGTAGTAGCGGTCGGGTGCAGGATTGAAAGTGCCGTCTCTTCCGGTAAATTGCAAGACCTAGTAGATAGAAGACCACCAGCATCATCATCTGGTCCGAGACCAGCCGCCAATAAGCCTAAAGAATCTACGGTTAGTATGGTAAATTTAAATGCCAGACCAAATGCTCAAGTTGCTTTTAGGGTGAATCTACCTCCCGCTCAGCAACAATACAGAGATCAGTTTCAAACTAATAGGACTTATAAGCAATTTACCAAGACATTGGTCCCTTTGAGTCAAGTCTTCGAGAAGTTCCGCAAGGATAATTTGATAAGGTACGAACTTCCTAGCGATCGATATCGGCCGAGAATCTTTGACCCCACAATAAAGTGCGAATACCACTGTGGACAAGTGGGGCATTCGACTGATGCATGCTGGAGACGGAGGAACAAGATTCAAGACTTGATAAATGAAGGGACAGTGCAGTTGGATTTTGTGGAAGCCCCAGTTCCTAATGTTAACAATAATCCCTTGCCTAACCACGGGTCGATGATTGGTATGATTTTTCATGATTGTGCTGTCAACGTCATTGATTCAGATAAGAAGCCTAAGGTTTTTGAGTTCTATACTAGTAATTAGACTCCAGAAGTGAAGAGGTACACATTCTACGTACCATTGCTACTAGAAAATTACAAGGCTGCTCCATTTAACTATCACCTGGTAAATCAGGAGGAACCAGGTCCGTTGGTAGGGGGCATTACTCGATCGGGAAATATTTATCACCCAAGAGAGAGCACGGGAGGAAAGTCATGTCAAGAGAATCAAATGATAAGACGGCGGCCGAACGCATTGAGGGGCTATCGGCCTTTACCAAAATGATCAAGTCGAGTGAGTATAAAATCATGGATCAACTTAGTAAGACTCCTGCACAAATATCATTGATGGGCTTGTTAATCGCATTTGAACCACACAGGGAGGCTTTTTTTCACACTTTAAATGAAGTCAAGGTCCCTTGGGAGATTCCAACTGAGAAGATGGGACTGGTTATTAATTCGATCCTTACAATAGATCAAATTTCATTTTCAGTAGAAGAATTGGGTAAGCAAGGGAACAAACATATGAAGCCACTGTTTATCATGGTAAGGAGTAATGACATAATTGAGACCATGGTGCTTATTGACAATGGATCGTCGCTAAATGTCTACCCCCTCGCCACTTTAGATTTGTTGGGCATCGACACATCTACAATTAAGCCTTCTTCCACAACAGTTAGGGCCTTTGATGGTTCCAGAAGAGAGATTATAGGGGAGATTGATTTATTCATGAGTATTGGCCCTCAGCACTTTACTATTCGATTCCAAGTCATGGACATTCCAAGATCTTTCAATCTACTTTTGGGGAGACCTTGGATTCATGCAGTGGGGGCCATACCTTCGAGCTTGCACCAAAAATTGAAGTTTATCTCCAATAGCCAGGTGATTACAATTCTGGGAGATCAAGATTATGAAATCTACAAGGAGACGGCTATACCCTACATAGGAAGTGAGGGACAAGAGGAGCTGGGTTTACAAATGTTTGAAGAAGTGAACACAATTACCAGTCTCGACAGAGAGGATGATAGAAGGAAGGGATTCAAAGAAGGCCAGATCGGCACCTACGGCCTTGGCTACAATCTTACCTCGGTGGAAGAATTCTAGAAGAAACAAGCGAGGGGCAAGAGAGGTAATAGATTATACAATGCCTCAATGACCTTTCCACCGCTAATTGAGACGTTCATATGGGAAGAGACTCAAGCCTAAGAATTTGATAAAGAAGGATCAACAAACTCGCCACCCAAGTTCCAGCATCATTTGAACAACTGGTTCTCCATCCCGGCGAATTGCAACAGGTTTTCCTTAAGGTAAAGGGGTGACTCGTAGTTAGTATTTTCTGAATTTTTATTTTTAATAGTCATCGTTTCAAATGTATCGTTGAACCTTTCAAAATTAGTTAGGCCTTTATCTCATTTGAGACCATACCTCCATTTATTCAATGAAATCTTAGTTCGTTTCTTTCCTATGTTGCTCTTCCGTTCTCTTTTGTTTACATGCATTTTTTTTCATGCATTCTCATTCAGATTCAATGAACCAAGTAAAAACCAAGAATACCTTGCACAGGTAGAAAATGAGAATATCGATATCGCTTTCGGCCCTACTAGGTTAGTCGTTGGGAGCGATGTCGATGACCACAGTAATATACAAGAGGAATGACAAAAACATGAACTGGGTAGAGTCATTATTGATGAACCGATTGAGACAATTAATGTGGGGAATAAAGAAAATCCTAAGAATTTAAAGATTGGGGCGAGTATAAAAAAGAAACAAAAAATAGAAATGATTGCGTTATTAGTTGAGTATCAAGATGTGTTTGCTTGGTCGTATGAAGATATGCTTGGGTTGGACCCGTCGATTGTAGTCCACCATTTACCCATATAGGAGGACGTCAAACCAAAAAAGCAAAAATTGAGGAGATTTCGACCTGACGTCTTATTGAAAATTAAAGAAGTGAAAAAACTATTAGAAGTTGGATTCATCGAAGTGTCGGATTACCCGGAATGGGTAGCTAATATTGTTCTAGTAATGAAGAAGAATGGGAAAGTTAGAGTGTGTGTAGATTTTCATGATCTTAACTAGGCAACGCCTAAAGAAAATTTTCCATTGCCTCACATTGATGTCTTGGTGGATAACACCGCCGGAAATCATCTATTCTCTTTCATGGATGGTTTTTCGAGATATAATCAGATTCGGATGTTCGAGGAGGATAAGACAAAGATGACTTTTATTGGACTTGGGGAACATTTTGCTACAAGGTGATGCCGTTTGGGCTGAAGAATGTAGGTGCAACATATCAGAGGGCTATGGTTGCAATCTTTCATGATATGATGCATAAAGAAATAGAAGTATATGTTGATGATATGATTGCGAAATCCAAAGAGGAGGAGGATCAATTAGAAAACCTGAGGAAGTTGTTTGATAGGCCGAGAAAGTACCACTTGAAATTGAATCTAGAGAAGTGTACCTTTGGTGTGATGTCAAGAAAATTGTTGGGGTTCATAGTCAACCAAAGAGGTATTGAAGTCAATCTTGATAAGGCCAAAGCTATAATCGACATGTCTCCTCCACAAACGCTCAAGGAAGTGCGAAGATTGTTGGGTTGTTTAAATTACATAGCCCAATTCATATCACAGTTAACAGACAAAAGCCACCCTCTTTTTAAGCTGTTAAAGAAGAACGTAAAGATCAGCTTGAATGAAGAATGCGAAGAGGCTTTCACGAAAATCAAAGAATATCTCATGAAACCTCTAGTGTTGGTAACTCCTAAACATGGAAAGTCGTTGTTCTTGTACTTGACCATAATGCTAGAATCCATGGGATCCGTGCTTGGCCAAAAGGATGAAGAAGGGAAAGAGCGAGTCATTTACTATCTAAGTAAGAAGTTTACCGAAGGGGAGCAAAAATACTCAGAAGCTGAAAGAACCTGTTGTGCATTAGTCTGGGTTATGCATCGACTCAGACAATATACATTGTATTATCAGATTGATTTGATAACACAATACGTTCCTTTGAAATACTTAGCTGAAAAATTAGCTCCATTAGTATAGTTTCAAAGTGGTAGATGTTGCTGACGGAATTTGACATTAAGTATCTGAGCCAAAGTTCAATCAAGGGGCAAGCTTTGGCGAATCAATTAGTAGAGAATCCTTCTAAGGATACCCCTCAAGGAGCACGGGTTAAGTTTCCCGATGAAAACATCCTAGTAGTGGGAAATGATTCTAATGGTGAAATAGTCGAAAAATCTTCAAGGTGGAAAATGTTCTTTGACGGAGCAGCTAATGTGTCTGGATGTGGAGTAGGGGCAATTCTGGTATCGCCTAGAGGTATACAATTTCCAATGGCTGTGAGATTGGTTTTCCAATGCACCAATAACATTATAGAATATGAGGCGTGTATTTTGGGACTCAAAATCGCATTATTTAAGGAGATATGGGAATTACAGGTATATAGAGATTCTTCGTTGATTATAGGCTAAACTCGGGGTGAGTATAAGACGAAAGACCCCAAGTTAGTGCCTTATAGCCAACACTTGGCCGAGTTAATAACCAAGTTCAAGAAGATTACCTTCATGTATGTACTAAGGGTTCAAAACCAGTTCGCTGATGCTCTTGCTACTTTGGCATCAATGATTCAGTTATCGAAAGGAGTGGAGATTCAGCCACCTAAAATTGAAATTGAAGAAAAGCCCGCTTTTTATTTGGCAATGGAAAGTTCATGTCACGAAAAGCTTTTGTATCATAATATCAAAATGTTTTGACAACATGGTACGTATCCCGAAGGAGCAGAGAGGAAGGATAAAAAATTAATTAGAAGATTGGCGGCTCAGTACTTGGTGAGCGATTCTACATTGTACCGACATTCGTTTGACGGTACGCTTTTACGTTGTGTAGACGAGAAAGAAGCAGAGATGCTAATGAAAGAAGTGCAAGAGGGAGTATGTGGCCCTCATATGAATGGCTACATGCTTTCTAAGAAAATCATGAGGATGGGATATTACTGGTCAATTGTAAAAGCTGATTGTATCACACATGTTAGACGCTGCCATTTATGCCAGATCTATGCGAACAAGATAAATGCTCCACCTCAAGAGTTGCATACACTATCAGCATCATAGCCTTTTTCGATGTAGGGAATAGATATCATTGGCCCAATCACTCCAAAAGCATCTAACAGGCACCGGTTTATATTGGTAGCTATTGATTATTTCACTAAGTGGGTTGAAGCCTCATCCTACTCTAGTGTGATGAAGGGAATAGTGGTCAAGTTCATCAGGAGAGACATACTGGCTCGATATGGTACGCCAGAAACAATTATTACTGACAACGGTACGAATCTGAATAATAAATTGATGTCCGAGTTATGTTGACACTTCAGGATCATTTATAGAAATTCTACTCCTTATTGGCCCCAAATGAATGGAGCCGTGGAAGTAGCCAATAAGAATATCAAAAGAATTATTGAGAAGATGGCCATTACGTATCAAGATTGGCATGAGATGTTACCATTTGCACTCATGGCCTATCGAACTTCTATCAGAACATCAACAGGGGCAACCCCTTACTCGTTGGTATATGGAATGGAGGCTGTACTGCCAATGGAGGTCGAGATCCCGTCTCTCAAAATATTGTCGGAAACTCAGTTAGATAAGGCTGATTAGGTAAAGAAGCATATTGAGCAGTTGAATCTAATTGATGAAAAGAGGCTGACAGCCTTATGCTACAACATTTGCTATCAGCAATGAATGGCCAGGGCTTTTAACAAAAAAGTACGACCCCGGAGTTTTGAGTGAGGAGATATGGTGTTGAGGAAGACATTGCCTAACACAACTAATTCAAAAGGGAAGTTTGCCCCAAACTATAAAAGGCCTTACATTGTAATGAAAGTATTGCTTGGGGGGGCTGTTATCTTGTCTTAAATGGATGGTCCGGACTTAAAGGACCCAGTAAATGTTGATGCGTTGAAGATGTACTATCCTTGAACATCAATGAAATTTTTGCAAATAATCTTACTATTACTGTGGTCTCATTTTCATTTTCTACATACAAAGTTGGTATACCTAGTAGTCATTAGCATTGGATAATATCCTTAGCCTTTCTTTTCTCATTCCACTAAAAGACCCCACTTCTCGCTCTATCATCTACCCAAATAAACCTTACACACAAGAACCAAAAGAAAAATAATCACTTAATTTGAAGCGATGGCTATTGATAAAAATTCTTTTAATACTTTATTGTGGTTAACCCCTAAAGAAAGGGAGACTTGTTTCCTATTTTTCAGGATAGGACCATGTTCGAAAAGAGTAAGTAATGTATAAGTAGAAACTCGCTTGAGAACAGATGCTTGCACGAAAAGCCAATGTTTGGACCGGAAGTTCAATACAAGATATCTTTGTTCGAGAAGAATATGCTTTACATTCATTTTAAGCTTAAGTTGCTTTCAAGAAAAAAAAAAAGAAGAAAGAGGAAGAAGAACGAAAACAAGAAAAGCCATAGTAAGGGTTAGAATTGTTGGTTCTAATCGGACTGCTCAATAAGACATGGGACTACTTGGGAGCTATCATTGAAACCAGGTAAGTGGTTCTAAACCTGATAAAACATTGTATTGGCAATTGGTTTCCCCCTAAGGATAATAGCTTATTTTCCAAAAACAATTTCTTAGCAAGATAGTTAGCTCGTAGAGCATGGTCCCAGTGTTTCTTCAACTTCCAATCGTTGAACTCACAAAACGTTACCCGACTCGAAATTTCTTTAAGGGATTTAGCACTTCGGTCAGCTTATGGAGTGTTATTTTGACTCATATTCTCATTTAAGGATCTAGCCAACTCATATAGCGCAGTTCTAATCTAAAGCTTCTTAAGCTTCTGCCTAACTCCTAAAACAGTCCCAATTTATAATCTCCTAGGGATTTAGTAAGCTCATGGAGCGCTATCCCAATTCAAAGTTTTCCTCATTTCTTCAGGTCTTAACCAGCTCAAAGGGTGCTTTGACTGCCTTGGTTAGTCAGCTCATTAGGGCACGACCAAGTTTCTTCATTTTTAGGTCTTAGCCAGCTCAAAGGGCGCTTAGACCACCTTCGTTAGTCAGCTCATTAGGGCATAACCAAGTTTTCCTTATTTTTAGGTCTTAACCAGCTCAAAAGGCGCTTTGACTGCCTTGGTTAGCTAGCTCATCAGGGCATTACCAAGTTTTCCTTTGTTTTTAGGTCTTAACCAGCTCAAAGGGAGCTTTGACCACCTTGGTTAGTCAGCCCATTAAGGGTACGACCAAGTTTTCCTTATTTCAAAATCTTAGCCAGCTCAAAGGGCGCTTTGACCACCTTGGTTAGTCAGCTCATTAGGGCACTACCAAGTTTTCCTCATTTTTAGGTCTTAGCCAACTCAAAGGGCGCTTTGACCACCTTGGTTAGTCAGCTCATTAGGGCACTACCAAGTTTTTTTCATATCTTTAGGTCTTAGCCAGCTCAAAGGGCGCTTTGACCGCCTTGGTTAGTCAGCTCATTAGGGCACGACCAAGTTTCCTCATGTTTTAGGTCTTAGCTAGCTTAAAGGGCGCTTTGACCGCCTTGGTTAGTCAGTTCATCATGGTACGACCAAGTTTTCCTTCATTTTTAGGTCTTAGCCAACTTAAAGGGCGCTTTGACCGCCTTGGTTAGTCAACTCATTAGGGTACGACCAAGTTTTCTTCATTCTTCAAGTCTTAGCCAGCTCAAAGGGCGCTTTAACCGCCTTAGTTAGTCAACTCATTAGGGCATAACCAAGTTTTCCTTCATTTTCAGGTCTTAGCTAGCTTAAAGGGTGCTTTGATCGCCTTGGTTAGTTTGCTCATTAGGGTACGACCAAGTTTTCCTTCATTCTTTAGGTCTTAGCCAGCTCAAAGGGCGCTTTGACCGCCTTGGTTAGTCAGCTTATTAAGGGTACGACTAAGTTTCTTTATTCTTCAGGTCTTAGCTAGCTCAAAAGGCGCTTTGACCGCCTTGGTTAGTTAGCTTATTAAGGGCACAACTAAGTTTCTTTATTCTTCAGGTCTTAGTTAGCTCAAAAGGCGCTTTGACCGCCTTGGTTAGTCAGCTCATTAAGGTATGACCAAGTTTTCCTTTATTTTTAAGTCTTAGCTAGCTCAAAAGGTGCTTTGACCGCCTTAGTTAGTCAGCTCATTAGGGCATGACCAAGTTTTCATTATTCTTTTTAGGGATTTTTGCCAACCCACAAAGGTGCTACCCCTTGCTACTCTAATCGTCGTCAAGTGACTGAACGTTCCTTAGGATAGAGTCGTCCTAAGGCAAAAACGGTATCTCTTTTGTTTTTGTGGCAAAGTTTTGCTCAAACTTCACCACAAAGAGGGGGCAGCTGTAGACACCTAATTTTTGTCCCTCCGTAGTTTTAATTTTTATTTTTTACAAAAAGGGTCCTAATTCAAAAAGATAAAATAATAAAAATTAATAAATAATGAAAATACAAAAAAAAAAAAATAATAAGAAAAGGAAAAATTATAAAAATTTCGTAGATTTTTAGGAAGTAATTTATATTAGGAATAATTAGTTTTAGCGTTAGTTTTAGTTTTAGTTTAGTTAAAATTTTATTTTAGGGAATTAGATAGTTTAAACATAATTTAATTGTAATAAATGTCAAGGCATAGGCCAACGGCCTAACGGATAAGTAACAAAGTATTTGGGGTAGATTTAGTTTGAGGTCTTGAGTTCGAGTCTCAGCAGGCACCTATGTCTTTATTTTTCTAACTCTGCAGAAGCGAGATAAAGATGGATCATATTTATTTAAATCATGTGAATTTAGTTAAATCATATTTGAATTTATTTGAGTCTAATTTAATTAACGAATAAGATATAATTGGATATGATAAGATATGATATGGTTTAGACTATATAAACACACACACAGTTAGAAAAAAAATCAAAAAATCAGGCTCGACAGCGGCCACTCCAATGCCTAAGTTAGTATGGTAACTTAGTATATCAAGTATGTGAATAATAAGTGTCAAGACCCTTACAGAGTTTTTTTTTCGGTATTTATAGTTGGTCATAGTGTCTAAGGCAATTGTTGGGGATAACTGTTAAGACACGTAGAAGCTTCTTAACTTGACATCTCCCCTCATATGTAAGGGTAGTAGGTGATTGTGTAATATAACCATACTTAAGATAACTGTCTACGCTATAGACTTGAATTCAAACCAGGAGCTCTTCTTATACTTAGCATAAAGCCGTATATTGTCTGTCTAGTGTGAATACTGAGAGAGTTGGTTATGCGGCATCCCGGCAGACGAAAGGCTGAGTGTCAAACGAGTGAAAACTAACATCAACATTTGCCCCCAACTCCCATGTTCAAGTAATCGATAAAGGGAGTTACACACACATATATATATATTTTATTAGAGGCTGAATGGGGGAGAGATTCTTTAGATTTATGTCGAGTAATACGAGAAGTAGGACAGGTTATACCCCAACAGAAAGGTCACCATTTCTAAACTCCTGCCTGTTTGAGAAACTATGAAATTGGAGGCAAGACATTTGACACTTAGGTCATTATTTTGTAGCAAGCCTAATAATTGTCAAACTTTTCAGCCATCAAATTTCTATCACAAAACATGCATTAGTGATCTGCAGGTTTAACATATCAGCGGATCATTACTGTCAAAAGCAAATTTGTAGTTACGAGGATGAATTGTCCTTATATAAAGTAATATTCATAATCAGAATTGCCCTTTCTAGTCGTATCTTAAACTTTCATTCGTTTCCTCATCTTCAACTTAAATTCTTTAATTTGTGCTATATCATTTCACATAACTATTTAAGTATGGTTCATAAAGTTGCCCGTTGACTTGTGCTTTCTGATTCCGAGGCAATAAAGACTCAGGCCACTTTTCATCCCTAAATAAGGAGCAAGGCAACTTGTTCTTCGGGCAGTTCGACTAATAGCATGGAGAAATGGTGAGATAAACTTGCTCGGATCAACAAGCTTTCTGTAGATAATTATCCCAAGGATAAGGAAGGGAGGTCCTCAGTAAGATATCTGTTCAACACCATAGCCTAGTTTTACGATTCTCTAAATGGAACCACCAGTTTCGTTGACAGGGTTCTCGTCACAAAATATAATAAGTACTAGCGAGATCTTCCCAGAATATGGAATTTGAGGAGGCTGAGAGATGAGGAGAGGGTATGCGTCTCCAAGGAGTGCGAGTTCCATATATACCTGAGATATTTGGATTTTGGGTTATTCTTCCCTTTTTTGGCTTTTGTCAAGGGATTTTTCAATTATTTCAAAGTTGTAGCAAGTATGTTCTCACCCAACACATGTCGACCTTTGGTGGCCTTTGAGAGAGTCTACGAAGAAGTTAAAGTCAGGGCTATACCTCAATTATTTTCGTTTTTCTTCACTATTTAAAGGCAGCCTGACCGCTGGTACTTTGTTGTTGCGAGGCATAGGCATAAGTTCATGGACATGTTAGAATCCAAGATTCATAAGTGGTATGATAAGTTCGTATCAATAGTGTTTGATGAGAACTTACACTTCTGGAACTAATGGATTGAGCTGATACATACAAAAGACATAGATCTGATGTCGAATGATGCAGTAGCAGCAAAAAAAATTCAAGAGAGAAGGAGAAACAAAATGTTCTTCTAAGACGCTAAGAGAATTATGTGACGATATAAAAATGGAGAACCAACATTTTCTAAAAAAGAAGTTACGCCAATGTGTTACCACCATGTCGAGTATAGCCACGAGGAAAGTCGTCCTTAAGACTTAGGCGGAGAATAGTGAACTTTGAGCCTTGCTTGACACAGAAAATGTAAGTTCATATATTTTCCATGTTTATATTAATTGGCTTACTTATGTCGCAGATATGAGTGCTAGAGAGGTGAATTCGGCATATCTACTAGCTTAGGTAAAGGCCAAAAAAATCCAAGGATGATAAGAGGGCAATCACCTTAGCAGCTACCATTCGGCCTGCTATTGAAAAGAAACTAGCAAAGGAAGTTGCAGTGAAGTAGATGGCTACGCAGAAGATCTTTCATCCTACCGAGAGGTTGAAGGAGAATGAGAAAACACAGCCGACCGAGGTTGTTCATTTTGGGGAGCTTCGGGTCATGATTATTCAAACTTCTATCGAGCCGAGGGATGGCGAGTATTGAGAGACACATCCAGTAAGGAGGATGAAACTGCTATTGTTGTAGAAGGCTCATTGCTGGCTATTGCAGCAGCTCTGAGTGGTGACAAAAGACCAAGGAAGGAACTCACTAGCTAACCACCTAACAAGAAGTCTAAAGGCTTAGATGAAAGGGTGAAGGAGGTAATGCATTCTAAAACTCTCGGCATTGGCCTTGAATTTGTCCCGAACAAAGAGTTGGCAAGTACTTTGTCCCTTGCTGGACCCACCAAATTTTGGACACTGACTCGGCCTTAGAAGATAGGATGAAATCTTTAGCTCTAACGGAAGGGATCATTCTTTCGAAAGACAAAGATATCGCCAAGAACTATGTCGATACGGTCGATGGTTGCAATAAAGGCCATATCGCGACCAAATTATATGATGTGAGTATTCATGTCCATTGCTTTTGATTATCCAATTTGTCAGGGTAACTTACACATTTCTTTTTCCAGATGAGCAACTACATTTTAATAGCTTTGGATGAGGCCGATAGAAAGGCAAAGAAGGTAACACCTTTAGTTGTATCTATGTAACACTTAACCATTTTTTATTATAACAAATGAATTTGCTATAGAAAGTTGAGGATGCGTACAATGCATTAAAGGCCCAAACCGTTGCTGTTGAGAATGTGAGGATTAAGGTTGAAATGGAGGTGAGAAAGCTTAAGGAGGAACTTGCTGTTGAGAAATTGGTACATGACCTTGCCGCTCATGAAATTTCTAACCTGAAGGCTAAGATGGAAGAACAGTACAAAAAGTCTGAATGCTTGAAAGAGGAGCTGTAGAAGAAAAAGGAAGAGTACTAGGGCTTGGGCCGAACTATTTGCACAATAAGCGACGATGAAGATAAGCTCAGAATGCAGATAAAGGAGTTAAAGACCAATAACTTGAACTTACAAAGCCATGTGGCTGAGTTGGAGGAGACTGTGAAGAGGGGACATATGTGCCAAATGTTGTTAGTGAATTTTGGGATGAGGAGGAATCCTATAAGAGAGAGTGAAATACTTGGTACCGGGGCTAGTTCGGTGCGGCCACTCCGATGCCTAAGTTAGTGTGGTAACTTAGTATATCAAGTATGTCAATAATAAGTGTTAGGACCCTTGCAAAGTTTCTTTCCAGTATTTATTGATGGTCATAGTGTCTAAGGTAGTTGTCGGGATAATCGTTAAGACACATGGAAGCTCCTTGACTTGACATGTCCCCTCATATGCAAGGGTAGCAGGCAGTCGTATAATATAATCGTGCTTAAGATAACTAGTTATGCCACAGACTTGAATTCAAATCAAGAGTGCTTCCTATACTCGGCATAAAGCTGTATGTCATCTGTCCAGTGCAAATGCTAAGAGAGTTGGTTACGTGGCATCTTGGCAGACAAAAGGCCAAGTGTTAGATGAGCGAAAACTGACTATCAACATCAATTGTGCAATTGTATGTTTTAATGTATGAAATATCAAGCTCTTGAATGTGAGGACAGTGTAGACTCAAGAAGGAATCTAATTGAAAGTGATAATGCTAAGGAAGGAATCTCTCAATATACTAGATAATCAAGTTCAGAAATTAATAGAGTGTGATAAGGAGTAGAGACAAAAGTTAAGATATACACTAGTATTTAGAATTGAGCTGAAGGGTGTTATAAATAAAGTTCAAAGGATATTGAGGGCCGGAAGATAAATCAAAATCATCATACTTGAGTCCCATAGACTTAGAAGATTTAAAGACAATCAAAATATGCTATATGGTGTTAGTGTGTAAGCTCGTGAAGTATGCAATTGCAATATTAGAGCTAAAACAATAGACTTACAATAGGACTATACACTAAAAGAATTATCTATACAAATACTAAAATAAAATGTAAAGTATGTGAAAGTATCATGAAAGAGATAGTTTCAAGATGAATTGATTAACAATAAAGATAATAGACCTATAAGAAGGTTATCCAAGTGGAAGAGCCACTCATTCAAATACTTGACAAACAAATTCACAGAATCAAAATGTGATTACTTAGAGATAAGTTTAATGATAGATTACCTTATCTTGATAAAGATATCTAAATAAGGATTGAAGTTTATAGATATAGAAAAGGTAAGATGAATAATTGAAATTTTGAGGATAAAAACTTTTTTGGAGGGAGATAGAAATGTGAGCCTTTTATTCTGTAAATAGGAATCAAGCAAGTAAATTTAGAGTATCGGTGAAACTAATTTAATTAACTTAAAAATTTACATATAGGCTCGAGATATTAGACGAAGAGATCCCATTGACCTAAATATTAAAAATATAACAAAATAACAATAATATAGCTGAAATAGTATAGTTTAACTATATTACGTATTATTCATTATAAACACATACAATATGTTTCATTAATTTGTAAATTTTTAGAGATGAGATATATATGTAATAAAATTAAAATGGGACATTAAATAACATATAGAATATATATATATATATATATTTATATGTACACGTCATGAGTAATTTTTAAGTATGTACATATACTTATAATTAGCTATATTGCCCTAACATATGCATTTTAGGCTAAAATAATTTAACAAAATTAATAAAAAAATCATTAAAAAATTATAAGCAATTGAGAATTGGATTTTAGGGCATGTAGAAAGACTATAGACAGCTATTGGGTGATGGACAATGAAGATCATGCAAATAGAGAGTGATATTTAAAGGAAACTAGAATTGGAGGGAGAAAGAAATTTAGTTCAATACTTGATTAGCTAGGAAAAAAATCTAGAAATGCTATCTATTGGATACGATAGTCAATTGAGGAATTAGGAAAAATTATAGTGAGTTAAGTTAATCAAGGAATAAAATCACAAAAAAAAAAAAAAATTGGAAAATCTATGTGTTGATTAGGGTGGTTTATTGGTGTAAGGTAGAGCTAGATGCCAATTGATCACCCCACTATAAGGAGTAGCTAGTGACTAGAGGTGCTAACAAGGTGGGAGGGATTGCTGGTGTTTGGTGTTAGATTATCTAGTTAGGTCCATTTTTTATCTAATTTTGTGTAAATGACAAAAAAATACTAAAAGTTCTTAGAAAATTATGAAAAAAATTATTCTTACATGTTTTTGTGTATGGAATCTAGGAAAAAAATCAATTTATATAAATTTAGTAACTAATATATACTTCCTTAAGAAATCAAAGAAATTAAATAATTTTCAAATTTGAAATAAAATGGGTAAATGACATGGTTTCTATCTCAAATTTTTTGTACAAATTGTCCTAAGTTAGTATTAATTTTCTATGTCAAAGTTTTTGTGGTATTATTTTCCATATTTTTATTTGATTTTTTGAGTCTAAAATGATTCCTAAAATAGTGTATTTAGCGGAAATAATGTGTTTCTTTTAATAATCCCACTTAGCTACTAAGTTTGGATCATATTTTGGAGTGTGTACATTGTTTTGGAGTGATTGAGATAGATTAATAAAGTGAGAAGTTATGGGAAGTGGAAGTTGGCCTTAAATATTAAAGTTGGTATTTGACCAATTTAGTAAGCTTGAAAACAAATGATCAATTATGATATAATAAATGAAGTTATGGGAAGTAATGAGAATTTAGGAAAGTTTGTTTAAAGTGCTATTGTTGTTTTATTTTTTTTTTTTCATTTGATTCTATAATAAAAACTTAGAAGGAAGTTGGTAAATTAGTCAAATTGAGGTTTTTGGTTGAGAGTAGTTGATAAGTCAAATGATTTTGAGGATGAATTTTGCACTAAATTGATTCTTAGAGAGTAGGTCAAAAGTAAAAATGATGAGCAAAATATAAAAACAAGAGAAGCGAAGGATTAGTTAAAGCATGGTTTCATTAAAAAAAACCTATAGATAACAAGGTAAGAGGGTAGCTCCTAGGATATTGTAATAAAGGCTTACCATGGAGGAGTTCATAAGTTATCTTAGAGGATAAAATCAGTATGGTAAATAACCCCTCAATAGTTAGAGTAAAGCTCAAAGGATTTTTAGACCACAGAAACCTACTATAAAACTACTCTAAACCAAACTTAGAGGATTTTAATTAAAAAAAACCACTATAAATCCACTAAGTGATAGCTTAGAGGATTTGACTGATTAAGGTAATTTGTAAAAATCATTAATTGGTCAAGAAAGTAGGATTTTCTAAGTGAAAATAACTTATGAAATTTATGACTAAACAATTAAAAACATATAAAACAAACTAATAATTAATGAATTAAGGCTTGAAAACTAATCTAGTATGTATTTCTAAAGACAACTGAAGATCAAGGATGCAACTGTCAAGAGTAAGGTACTCATGAGTATAGGTAAGTTAGATCAGTACTTCATTGTACTTTGGAGTATTACTTAAGCATACTTGGATACCTTAGTATGTTTCATGTTTGTGGTTGTAAGTTATTAGCTTGTGTATGCAGCACTTGTGCTTAGATATTATATGTGCTATTATAGAGTGCTTGACTTTATATATTGTTTGCCTTATGGTATTACGTTAATTAAATTGTTGGAAAATGGCTTGATTACCTTAAGAGGCAAACTAATTGAAACTCGACCTAACTTCTAACCAAACTTGCATCACAACCCTTTAACGGAAATGACTAGGATTTTCAGACTAAACGTAAACCCTTCGATGAGGATAGCAATAATGGTCTCCTTTTCCCACCCTTATTTGAACTAAGTAATAGGAGAGGACATCATGGAAAGGTTAGGGACTATGGTTTGAAGGTAGTCTTAGACAAAGTGTGTTTCTCCATTGCACAATTTTCAGTTTAGTTCCGATTCGTGAAGTGTATGATGCAAAACTCCTCAAAACCTAGATTAAAGTGGGCGTAATTTATTTGATCTCATGACAATCGGTCAATGTCATGTGATGGCATTTGCTTGAAAATACATTGTATTTAATTAACTTTGCTTGAAAACCTTGGTTGTTTTATGATAGATATGTACTATTGTCTTCGTCCCACTTTTTGAGCAAATTGTCTCTCACTTCCTTATAGCTCTTTTGCAAGTTTTCCAATAAACTCACCAGTATTACACCAAGTCTTGTGAAGACTAGGGAATGGGGTCAGGGAGTGAGATTCAAGGCTAATGGATTATATTCTTAATTATTTTTCTAATATACTAACTTGTACAGAAACTAAGAGGGCCTCTTTTAGTTTTCAACTATGGATACTGTTATAATGCTTTATTAACTTGTGATCTTTATAAATCATTTTTTTAATCGCTCTATTTCCCCAAATCAATTTACTTTCCGAACTATCTATTGAAATTGAATTTTATACTTTAAATGATTTGTAAGGCTTAATTTTCTTGATTGTTTGAGCTACGAGTTTATGTTCTAAAGCTATTTTGAAAAGTTACATCACAGGTTGATATTTGTTAGACTCGGAATTAGATGGCTCAAAGCGAAGAAGTAATAAATGCTTTGTATAAGCTATACTTATGTTAGCAACATAACTTTTAACTTAGGTTGGTTTACATAGTGAGCCTATTACGACTCTCTAGTTTGAGGCATGATACATATTATACATTATTAGATAATCTACAGTTAAAACACATATTTAACATCCGTAACACTATAAATATCATCTTTCTTCACAAAATAACATACCAAAATGTCTAATTATACACTAAATCATAATTTATAAGACAATTATAAAATAACACTTATAACTTTGGAAATGAGATTATTTGGAAATATTGGACACTAGAAAATAACTGGATCTTCTAATGTCTTTTTTTTTTTCCTTGTTCTTTAACTTTCTTTCTTCTTCTTTTCTTTTTGTTCTCCTTTCTTTTTCTTTTTTCTCTTCAGTTTTTCCAGATCTTTCTTTTTCTCTCTCTCTTCTACTCTTCCTTTCTCTCCTCTCTTGTGTTCCTTGATTCTTGTTTTCTCATCTATCTCTTGCCTCAAATGGCTTTCGCCAATATATAGTGCATTTTCATTGCCTCTACTCAGGCGGTGAGTTATATATTATTTGCTTTTTAATTCCTTTTTGTTGGTTCAATTTTATGTGACCTTTCATGTGCAATTTTGCAATGATTTATATTTTATAAAGCTCTATAATATATTTCAAAAATAGTAAAACATTATATTATACACCTAATATGAAATTTATATCTTGGACTAATTAAAATTTAACCCAATAAACTTTTATGTTATAATCTATATTGGTTGTATTTCAAGTTATTTTCAAAATTTGACTTTACAAGACTATTCCTTATAACTTTCGAGAGACTCATATTACCATTTGGTCTTATTCGGAACTAATTTTTCATTGGTCTTACGCTCTAAAATAAAGCTCTAAATATACTTTTCTTTAATACATGATATTTATGGATAGATTCCATTAATTATTTGCGACTTATTTATATATATCTTATATATAATTTTACCCATTAATATTAGTTATTAGGATTACATAGTTGATTACAAAAGTTCATTATAAGTTATATCTAAAATTATGAAACTCTATGATACAACGATTAGACTTGATAAGCTTAATACTTTTAAGGAAATTGCATATAAATGAGCTTAATTTGAAACATTAAAGCTATATAGTTACTTTTATTAATTTTTATTACTTTTATCATGAGGGTTTAACTTAATTCTTGGAAAGTTGGTTTAATTGATAATTTCTAAAGTGTGTCTCAAGTACTAAACTTTTCATTTTACTTCTTATTAATTTATATAATTATATATAATTTATTTCTAGTAATTCATTAATTATCGGAACTCATTTTACACATTTTCGATAAATAATGGATAATACACATATAACTTAATAATTTAATATTTAATATTTTATTTTCTTAATTCTAAACTTACTCATTTCTAGTAATATTAATTATGTTAAATTTTACAATCCACTTCCGATTAGATTGGTTGTGAATTATTTACCAGTTTTGTAGGGCCTCTCACATGCCTACTTACCAATAACTATACCAATTGCTAAGCTTTTTCCAAGACCTAAACAGCATATGAGCATACCTACCTAAAACTTCTATTTGAACCGAACTGTGATACGCTCGACTTGAAGGGGATCTAAACATCCTTAATTGATTAGGCTCCAACTTGAACCAGATCAAGTCGGCTCTAATTGTATATTCTTTTCCATCACCTTGTTTGAATTGTATCATACTCTAGATGCCAACCACCATACAACACGTATTTTTTAGCACAACATTCTAGAAGGATTTTTTACTTTTTTGTGTAGAATATTCTTTGTCTTATTTACTGTTTTGAGTATATTTCATTGTATTCCAATTTGTATATTACCCTTTTTATCTTATCTATATATGCTTGTAATCTTAGTAGAACTAGTATAAAAACCTCATTTGTTGTACATTATCCATTACCATATTAGATTATTACAAGTTTCCTTTATGAGTAACCTTAGTGTTCTCATTTATCCTTTTAATTCTTATCTATTCCCTTTAATAAGGAGTAGTGGTGAGTGACCTTATAGTTCGAATTGGTGGGTTATTTGTCGAATTATAGGCCAAGTAGGATTGATTGGTGTATCATATTCAATCGATAATTGCTTGGATTTTGCAAATCTTCTTTTATTTTCTTTTGGTTCATTTTGTTGTGGTGCAGTTTTGTTTGTGTTGTTGTTAGTGGCTACTATGTTCCTTCTGTAGTTGCTACAATGTGTTCATATGAAGTAAGTCTTGAAGTTTTGAGTTGTGTAGTGAAGATTTGTATGTTGGTAAGTGTAGTTCTAGTTGTTACTTTGTTTCACTTATTTTTCACTACAAAAATAGGGCAAGTTCATTTTTATCCTATTCGAGTGAGTATTGGGTGATTATAGTAGTTAAGAGTGTGATAGTGGAGTTTCAGGTAGTAAATAGAAGTGTTTATTATGTATTGTGTTATCAATTTGTTTGAAACATATCATACTATGTCAGATTTAAGTGTTTAAGGTATTATTGGTAACCCGAGTAGTGGTGCTCATGTTGGTCGTGGTCATAATGGTAGTAATATTCCCAGGTTAATTAATGATAAGCTTAATAGACTCACTAATCTTATTGAGAGTCTGGTCATTGCAATGTAAGTTAACCAACCAACAACCACAAGGTGTGCCAAATCATAGCCTACTTGAGAATGTCCTAAAGAGATGTTATGGCTAAGATGGCCAAGGTAATTATCTAATTCGACCACATTAGGTTGGAGGAGTAATAGATTGAGTTGCTAGATGAAGGCTAGAGTTCGAGGAGGTAGAAGAGGATGTTAATGAGGAAGATGTGGAGATTAGTGGGGAAGAAGAAGAAGAGGCTGGGTACTATTAAGTACGAGAGCGGCAATGCCGAGCTCTTCGAAGACTTGATAATGTTAAAGTCCAAATCCTATCCTTCCATAGAAGTGGAGATGTAGATAAATACTTGGAGTAGGAAGAGAAAGTAAAGAAGGTGTTCAACTATTATAGGTATACTAATGTAGTTAAAGTGCGACTTGTTGCACTTGAATTTTCTAGAAATACTTACATGTGGTGGAAGAATTTGTATGTGTCTAAAGTGAGAGATAGAAGACGAGGTTTATGGACTTAGGAAGAGATGAAAAGATTGTTAAGGGGTAGATTTGTGCTAAAGATGAATTTGTAGGTTAAATTTACTAAGTTACAAGAACTTCACCGAGGAGGCTAATCTGTTAATGACTATGTGATTGAATTTCAAGTGCTGATGATCTGGACCGACATGGATAAACCTAAGGCTCATATAGTATCAAGGTTTATTTCTATACAAAAAATATGAGATTTACAATATTGTAGAAGTATAGAGGTTTTATATTCTGGAAGAGGCAATTAAGCTAGCATAGAGGGTCAAAAAGTAGAAAAAAAAAATGCTTTAAGCATACTTGGACCAATAATTTCCCAAGCCCCTATTCCACGCCGACTTACTCATGTTGAGCTAAGGATGTCATCTTGAGATGAGGAAAGTTATGGCCAACCTGATGATAGCTAAACTTGCTAATAGGGCCGAGTAAGTCGATTGAGCTTAACTAAGGATTGGTTGACCCTAAGGACATATGAGAAAGGATAGACTTCTGGACCAAAGACTAGCAAGGTGAAGTACTTGGGCTTTAGATACATGGCTATTGAGTGTCCGAACTGACATGCTATGGTGCTTTGAGGAGATGTAGTAGATAGCACTGATGAGAGTGAACTAGAGGAATAGAAGAATGCTGAAAGGGTTGAAGCCAAATAAGAAGAGGAGACTTGTGTCTATGCCAACTAAGGAGAGGTGATGACTAGTACCAAAGCGAGTATTAAGCTTATTGCCGAGCTCCGAGGAAGACCAAAGAAAGAATTTATTCCATACAAAATTTACCATCAAATGATAGCTATACACTATCATTGTAGATGGAGGAAGTCACACCAACGTCGTTGTACAGTCCTTTGTGTAGAGATTAGGACTATCAACCTCTAAGTACCTTTAACCTTATAAATTACATTGGCTTTATGATGAGGGTGCTCTACACATCACAAAGCAAGTAACCATGCCATTTGGTGTTAAGAATGAGTATAAAGACGAAGTGGTATGCAATGTCATCCCTATGAGAGCTTCATATTGTTATTTGGAAGACCATGGTTATTCAATTGACATGTTACTCATGACGGGTACTAGAACACCTATGCCTTTGTTAAGAATGGAAAGAAGATTGTGCTGCAACCTATGACACTAACCCAAGTGAATGAGCCTTACAACTAGCTCACCTGAGCTAGTAAAAAGAAAGCTTTAGTAATGAGCTGGAGAGATCTCCAAGCCACTAAAAAGGTCGAAGAGCCTATGTTCCTATTGATTAGAAGATTGTTGGAGATGAGAGACCTTGAAGAAGTTCCTAATGAGATTTGAAGGTTAATTAATGAGTTTTCCAACCTATTTCCTAAAGAGTTTCCTAAAGGACCACCTGCAGTTAAAGGCATTAAACATTGTATTAATATACAGCTGGGCGCCGCCTTGCTGAATTGACTTGCCTACAAAATGAATCCTGAGTAGGCTACTGAACTAAAAATGCAAGTGGATGAACTTATAGAGCGAGGTTATGTAAGGGAAAGCATGAGTCCTTATGTTATGCTAGCTTTACTTGTCCCAAAAAAGGATGGTTCATGGTACATGTGTATTAACAACCAAGCAATCAACCGTATCATTGTCAAGTATAGATATTCAATACTAAGGCTTAATGACGTATTAGATGAGCTTCATGGTGCCAGGATATTTTCAAAGATTGATTTGTGAAATGGCTACCACCAAATTTGCATGAGACTTAGAGATGAATGGAAGACTACTTTCAAGACGAATGGTCTCTACAAGTGGTTAGTTATACCATTCGGACTTATAAATGCACCCAGCACATTTATGCAATTAATAAACCATGTGATGCACCCTTTAATTGGAAGATATGTGGTCGTGTACTTCGATGATATATTAATATATGGTGCTAACTTGAAAAACCATGTTCATCATCTCCTAACTGTTTTTGACATCCTATAAGTTGAAAAGTTGTATGGAAACTTGAAGAAGTGTACATTTGGTCAAGGTAAAGTGGTTCTTTTAGGGTATGTGGTATTAAGTGAAGGAATTCGAGCTGACGAGGAAAAGGTTAAACCTGTATTGGAGTAGTCGATGCCAAAGAATATCATTGAAATTTGAAGTTTTCATTGCCTTACTTCTTTTTATAGGCGATTCATTAAAAACTTCAATACTATTGTAGCCTCCTTGATTGAGTTAACAAAGAAGAGTGATGGATTTTGATAGAATGATCAGCTGAACAAAGCTTTAGGGAGATTAAGGAGAAGCTCACTATTGCCCTTATTTCACCTCTACTAGATTTTGACTAGCTGTTTGAACTAGAATGCAATACATTGGGCATTGGAATTAGTGCTATCCTGATGCAAGAACGACTACTGGTTACTTACCATGGAAGCTTAGTGGTGCCGCATTGAACTATTTTGTGTACAATAATGAGTTGTCTCTCCTTTTCAAGCTCTTACTGTCTGGCAACACTATTTATTATCACAAGAGTTTGTAATCTACATTAACCATGAGTCATTGAAGCATCTTAAGAGTCAAAACAAACTTTTGAAGAGGTAAGCCAAGTGACTTGAGTTTATTGAAGGTTTTTCCTATGTAATTCGACATAAGAAAGGAAGTGCCAACATGGTTAATGATGCTCTATTACATCAGTAAACCTTACTAACTACCTTGCAGATGAAATTACTAGGATTTTTACTCACTACTAAATAGTATGCTCATGACCCCCATTTTGATCTTATTCTTAAGCAATACAGAGAAGGAGTTGCCCTTGGAGGACATTACCTCAAAGATGGCTATCCATTCAAAGAAAGAAGGCTGTATATATCAAGTTATTCCATGCGTGAGCTATTGGTTAGGGAAGCTTATAGTGGTAGATTATTTAGCCATTTTGGAGAGGCCAAAACAACCAATCTATTGAAAGAAAATTTTTACTAGCTTAATTTGGCCAAAGATGTTCATAAAGTAGTTGGTAGTTGTGAGATACACAAGAGAGTTAAGGGAAAAAGAGAGCCCCATGGAGAGTATATGCCTCTACCTACACTAACCTTACCTTGGGCCAACCTCAGCATGGACTTTATCTTAAGGTTGCCCTGAACATCTAAGTGAAAAGATTCAATCTTTGTTGTATTAGGCTACTTCAGCAAAATGGCACACTTCATCCCATGCCATTGAATTAACGATGCTTTATATATTGTTGATTTGTTTTTGCAAGAAGTTGTTTGATTACATGAATTGTCGAAGACTATTGTCTCAGACCATAACATCAAATTTTTGAATTATTTTTAGAAGACTCTTTAGAGAAAACTTAGGACTAAACTTGTGTTTAGCTCCAATAGCCACCCTTAGACTAATGGTTAGATTGAAAAGGTGAATAAGAGGCTAGGAAATTTACTCACAACTATCGTGGGAAAGAACTTAAAGGATTGAGATTTGTATTTGCTAGTTGTGTAGTTCACATACAACCAAACCGTCTATAGCATCACTTGGAAGACTCCATTTGAGGTCATCTATAGCTTCAATCCCATTATCCCCTTAGATCTGATTAGTACCTATGTAATTGCTAAAGAGAGTCAATCTAGAGTCGACTAAGCCTAAGAACTATAAGAGCTACATTAATCTAAGGCAAGGAAGACTATAGTTCAACTAGAGACAACAAGAGATTAGAAGTTGAGGCTGCCAAACTATTTCCTTCAAGCTAGGAGGCTTTGTATGGATTCACCTCAGCTGAGAACAATTTCTATACTTGAGGCAGAGCAAACTATCTCCATGAGCTGATGGTACATTTAAGGTCCTGAAGAAGATCAATTGCAATGCCTATTAGATTGAATTGCCTAAGAACTATGGTATTTCTTTTACCTTTAATATGTCCAACCTAATTTCCCATTAACCAAAAGAAGAAGACCTAACAAATTTTATAATAGAATAAGAGCTAGAATCTTCTTTAAATTTGATGACAAATCTTTTCGACCCTTAGGTAAATGATAGGAATCAACTCTCTAGATTGATCACGTATAGTAGGGCTAGAGAACTCTAAGGACTTACGTAGAGAATACTAGCTTAAAGTCCCATCTAAGACAAGGATTCCTATTTTGACTTACATGTTTTACTTTACTGCTAACATAAGTATTGAGCTGTTATGTGTACTAACATAGTTTTTCAAGCTATTAAGTAGATGTGCCAACTTATTGAGTTTACATACCAACATGTCAAGTAGCCATACCCATCACTAAGCTTTTTTTAAGACCAAACAACATCTGAGTAAACCTACCTCAAACTTTTGTCTAAGCCAAACTGCAAGATGCCTAACCTAAAGGCAATTTAAACATCCTTGATTGACTAAGCTCTAACTTAAACCAGACCAGGTCGGCTTTGATTACAAATTCTTTTCCTTTACCTTATTTGAATTGTATCATACTCTAGATGTCAACCATCATGTGACATGTGTCTTCTAGCATAACATTCCAAAAAGATTATTTACTTTTCCATATAGAATATTATTTATCTTTTTTGTCCTTTTCAGTATATTTCATATATTCCAATTTATACATTACCCTTTTTATTTTTTCCATATATGCTAGTAACCTTAGTGGAGCTAGTATAAAAACCCCATTTATTGTACATAAACATCATCCATTACCATATCAGATCATTATAAGTTTCCTTTGTAAGTGATCCTAGTGTTCTCATTTATCTTTTTAACTCTCATCTATTCATTATAGTAACTAGTAATGGCGAGTAACCTTACACCACGGACTAATAAGTTATATCCGACAGATTGTAAGCTAAGTAGGGTCGATTGGTGTGTCATATCCAGTTGGTAGTTGCTTGGATTTTGTTAATCTTCTTTTATTTTCTTTCGATTTATTTTGTTATGGTGTTTCTTTATATGTTTGACCTTGGATACACATCAAGTAGACTTTTTGATGTGACATGCATGACAAGGAGTTGAGGATGCTGGGGACGACTTGATGCTAATGTGATAACTTTGGACAAGATTGTTAAGGACTTTAGCATGGGGATGACACAACCTAGAATGCCAAATCTCTCTCGATAGGACAAATGCCATTAGAAGATAAGGAGATCAAATGGGAGAGAGATGAATAGAATAGAGAGGACTTTTAGTCTACTGTTGAAGGAAGATTTGACCTATTAGAGAGTCCTTAATAGAAAAATAGGAGTAGTTAAAATTGACTGTCCAAGAGTTATTAGAACAAAGTTAAAGAAGAGATAAAAGGTTATGTGTTAATGAGGGGGCAAGAAGTACATTCCTTAATTGTAGTGGATGACCAAAGGTCTAAGTAGTGAATTCACCTTTGTGGGTTATGGGTAAGGAGGCATCATTACTTACTAAAACAAGATCAGAACCAACATAAGAGATTAAGTCAATGAATGTACTCGCATTAATCGTTATGTGGTGCATAGAACTTAAGTCTAGCTACTAGGTAAGCTGTCAGGACCCTAAAGGGGGCCTAGTAGGATTACCTAAAATTTCCATAACATGTGTGCACCCATGATATAAAAACCGCCTTGCAAGTCAGAGATTACAAGACTCTAAATAATAAATCACTAAGATTAATGATTTTCAAGTAATTAATTTATTATAACATGACATAATATATAATTATAAATGACTATGGATATTCGGTATCCCACAGTTCCTCATAACCGCAGAGAATCGGTATCCCCTACCAAATAATAAGACAGGATTACCAACATTATAAAACTGCAAGTAGAATTAAATTATATTAAATTCTAACATGTGAATATTTTCTACAAAGAGTGTTTATGTATCGTCTATAAAAATCTCAACTAATCCTAACACTAATGTACATGTCTTCATCTCGCACTCAGCACTCGAGACATATCCCAATCCCATCGTATGTAAACCTGCAAAGAAAACTAAGGGGGAATGAGCATAAAGCAGCTCAGTGAGTTCATTCCTCACCACCACCGGTCAAGCAAGTTTTCACACATTATTATCACACTTGCAAGCAAGCTATCTACATACATAATGAATGCAGGCGTGATGAATGCAAGCAACACATCCATATGAGTCCGGAACTATGGAAGGTGTAGAATTACGTCGTCCACACTTCGATTATCCCCTGTACTTACCCGCACAGGGCACCTCAGCTTACCCGCAGAGGCTACCTAGGGGCACCACCCCACTAGGCAAAACTCGACTATTACCCTAGCCGAGAAAAGAATTCCAATCCAAATAGGGGGAGTCCGAATTAGGACTATCCACCCTCCAAGGCCACTCGGGCACAAACATGCGAGTCCTCTCGCAACCAAAAATAACCAAGGCCTTTCAGGCACAATAAAGCGAGTCCTCTCGCTATCAAGTGGAGAACCTATGCTAGCTTTGCCTTAACATTAAAAATACTATTTATGGCTCCACAAGCCCTTACAGTGATCAGGCGAAAATTTGTTTAAGGTTAGAAAAGCTTTTGCCAAAAATACTTTTCTTAAGATTTTTGCAAGGCTAGCACTCTCCATTCATACCTTTACCAAGTCATAGACATGCGACGAGTAGAACCGGTTATTTGGGTCAGACATTTATATTTATCAACTTAAAAAGGTGATCACACAGATGATGGCATACAAACAGAACAGTCATTCAAACGTTCAAGCAATAGCAAACAACAAAACATCATACAAATAACATACACAAGCAAGTAGCAGGTCATCAGAATTCCCTCACCTGGATTATTGCTCATTCTCCAAGCCTTTAGGGTTTCCAAGACTCGATATCGAACGCCTAAATCAAAATGGTAAACCTTATAAGTGTTATGAGAATTCAGACCCCTAAGTCAACTGAAAGTCTATTGTAGTTTGTCTAGTTTCCTCCAATATAACCCGAGTATAGTATGTATAGGGCTACCATGCTCCATGAGATTAATAGTAGCTATTTTCTTGTATTAGTAAGGTATGAGGCTTCCTTTATGTATTTTGTAACTTTTTTGTTCTAATTCCGATATTTGCAAACTTATAATCGTTTTTCATCATTTTCGGACGTACATTCACATGGTAATGTCCGTTTTGGACGTTAAGACCCGTGTTTTACGATATGAACTAAATTTAGAGAAATTTTAACTATGAAAACTTAATTGCTCTTATTACTTATATTTATATCTTTTATTTATACTTAATGAGTTAATTAACCCTTAAATCCTTATACTTAGAGGATTTTACTTTACTATTACTAATTCATGTACTTAATTAAGTATGATCCAATTTAGAAAGTGTATTAGGGTTTTCTAATTTAGGATCCTAATTATGTTACACTCTTCTTCTTTTCTTAGTTTATAATCCATGCTTATGTCATGCTTACATCATCATTTGCTTATGTCATTGCTTATGTCATCTTTTGCTTATGGAATGACTTAGGTCATCATATGCTTATGTCATCACTCACCTCATCATTTAATTACCTAAGCTTCATCTCATGCTTATGTCATATCTTAATGTCTTATGTATACTTTAATTAATCTCTTATGTACATATACCTTTATTATACTTATATGTATACTAGTATACTTAAACATGTACTTATACATGTACTTATACTTATACCGTATTTATATATGTATACCTACTCATATACCTATACGGTTATATACGTATTTTTATACAAAAATTCGTATGCCTATTATTTTCCTTAAGAAAAGCTTCCTAATTCCATTCTTTTATGTTCTTAAGTATGTGATTAGTGTAGTATAAGTATGTATGGTTAGGTTTTGTTGTAATTTAGGTTATGTACATGGAAAATACTCATGTAACATGCTTCTTATGCTTCCCTTCTTTTCGGTTTACCTCATGTACACATTCTTTGAACACATATTCATGTTTTCCTTTCTTCTTCTTCATAATTCCTAGATTTCTACACTTAAAGATGGGAACTTTGCTCCCTCTTCTTCAAGGCAAAACTAAACACATAATTACTTACCTAATCTACCTAATCAACTAACTAATGAAGAAGATAAAACAAGATAAAGTAACTTAGATACATACCTTTAATTGTGTTGAAGTTATGGAGACAAAAAATGAAATTGTGAAGGTAAAAGAGGAAGAAGATGCTCACGGCAATGGAAGGGAGTTTTTGTTTGATTTCTTTTATTTTGTTTTCATTATGGAAGAAGGCAAATGGTGGGGCCACAATGAAGAATAAGTGGACGGCAATTGAGAAGAAAGGAGAAGGGAAAAAAATCAAAATGAAAGAAAAGAAAAGCCATCATTAAGGAAGAGATATTTTCTTTATCTCTTAAGTCTTTTGTTGACTTTTTCAAAGTGTTGACTTGGTCAACATTTTGACCTTGGTCAACATGTGTTGACTTAGTCAACTCCTCTTAAGCTTATATAAATTTGTGTACATAATGTAGTAATTAAGGGAAATTAAGGGAAAAATGAAGGAAATGAGGGGAAATAAGAAATTTAGTAAATTGATTTGTAAAAATAGATAATGAGATCTTCCATTAGGTATTTATATCCTATATACATCATTTGGTAAGCTACTTAATATAATTAAGATGAAAAATAACATTTAGGGTGTTAAGGTTTACTACATTTAACCTAATCTCCAACTATACCCTTAACTCTAAGTGAGACTATCCTAATCATATACTTAAGACATAAATGTAATCTATGATTCATTATCTTAGTTTCTAAGGGATCATTTAAGCATTCTAAATGTTTATGCATGATTAAGGGTCATCTCTAACCTTTTACTAATGATTTGGCAAAATATAAGCATTATATTATCAATTAGGGTTTTAGGGTATATCATGGTAAATTAGTGCTTTTATATCCTTAAAGTTATGGTTTTAGGGTTCTTATTACTTTAAGACACCATCTCTAATGTTTTTACATATTTAGGGTTTCATATATTCTTACGCGATTAAATTTTTTTATTGTCATCTTAGGGTTTTGATAAGGTTCGAGGTTTTAGGGTCTTCGTATGTAGTTAAGGATTCAATTGATGATTTAAGGTTCTTCGTATCTACTTTAGGTTTTGGATTGTGATTTTTTATTGGTTTTAAATCTCACTGGCTCTTTTGAGTTCGGGAAATCATCTACAGTTTAGACGTTTGTTTCTATACTTAGAAGGCTAAATTCGCGGGGTTTACATAAGCTCATGAGATTCACTAATAGAAATCACAACAAAGGTCTAGGGTATATGAGCATATGATTTGTTAAATGGATGATAGTAGAATAGTGTTGAATAGCTAGGTCTCTCATAGATCTAATAAGTAAGTCAAGAAGAAGTAATGGAGCTGGAGCTATTAATAGAGGGTGTAGAGTATTGTTGACTAAAGGATAGGGGCATGTTATGACAACTAGTAATAGTTGTAAAAGACTATTGGTAAGAGGGAAAGCACTAAACAGTTGCAACTGAAGAACCATGCCCCCTAATTCTTGGGGGAGCACGATTATGAGCTTGGCTTTGTGTGATTTGAGTTTGAAGAGTAATAGGAATAGTAGCACATGCATCATCATTTGGTAACAAGCATGTTGTATTTTGCAAGAGGCTATAAGGGGCATGAGAGTTGAGATTGGGTGTACTAAGCGGTTGACCAATTGATGCAACTTGATTAGCAATAGGCTTAAGTTCACGAAGGTAATTAGCAATAGAATTCTAATCTAAGCAAAGATTAAGCAATAGCTACTTTAATTCCATTTCTTAAGCCTTGAAGTTTTCTAAGAAATAATGGCAAAAGGCAGACTAGATGCCATAAGTTGTATTGATGTCATGAACTTGTAATAAAATCTCATTGGAGATGGTAGCAAGGAATGGTGCATGAACCAAATGGTTAATATAGAGCCAAATCATATAGGCTAGGTTGGTAACAAAGGGTCCTCCAAGAATAAGGGAGAATTCAATGGGTGGTGTGATAATAGTCTTGTCAACATATTGATAGAGATCCATCAATATTAGGAAAGAGGTCATTACAGATAATCAAACTTGATAATTATCATATGATAGTTTAATAGGGATAACATTAGTGACACTTGTAGGAGAGATGGTTGTGGTTGCAGAATTGGAAATGTTAGAAGAAGAGATAATTATGCACGGGTTTATGAGTGAATCAATGGTGGTGTTAATGTAAGGGTGCTGTGTATGGGCATAAGGGGTGGAAATTATGATAATATGTAGAAGAGTGGTGAAACTAGGGTGTATAGATGGCTGAGATGATGACATGGGTCAAGTAAGTTGAGGAAGTAGGTTAGGGTCATACTGGAATGGGTTTATAGTAGAGAATGCGAATGGTAGAGGGAGGGAGTTCGAGTTGGCATTAGTTGTGGTATGTATCTGGGTTGTATTGAAGGTAGAGTGAAAGATGCTAGGTGTTTGGACATGGGAAGCAGATGGGTCCAATGGATAGGAGAGGAGCATCGGTTGGTGGTTGGGATTAAGGAAGAGGTTGCGATTTCTTAGAGAGATGGAGAGAGAGAGAGACAGTTGGGCTGGTGTTAGGGAAGAGATAGAAAGAGGAGGTAGTTGGATTGAGGATAGTGGGATCTGCAATGGTGGTAGTCTCCATGGTCTGACGATTGAGGTGAGATTTCCAGTGACGATTTCCATTGATAGTAGGCTGTGAAGCTATAGTGACGGCAAGGGAAAAAAAAATTTGAGTTTTCTAGAGCTTTGAGACCATGTACTAGAATAAGAAAAATGCATTTCGATAATAGTGTTTAAATACACTACTTTACAATGTACATGGTGTATAAATACATAGTATTTTAACCCTAAAAAATGAAAAAGATAAGTTTATTGTTTACAATAGAGTAATTGTACATTAATAATATTATACAAGATATATACAGTAATAAAGAGGAGAATATGAGACACGGATTTCGCATGGAAAAACTCATGTAAGTGGGGTGGAAGCTATGAGCGAGATCGAACAGATCCACTAATGTAAACAACAAATATAATGGGATCACTCAAAGCCATAAAGCACTAATTTTCAGCTCTTTTTGTCACTAATTAATACACTTATCTAGATATATGCGTTGTTCACGAAAGGCAAACCATAGTGCGTTAATTGGATAACAGCTTAGGCGTCAAGAATGTACAAATTAGGAAACTATCTCATGCCAAGCGACACAAATGATCAACATGGACTCGTGGTGATCGACAATGGTCATGGTAGTCAATTGCGCCTCCCTAACATGCATTTGACCGCGACTCTATCAGTTGGGTCCTACCTAACCTAATCACGCTTCGGCTTCATTCTTTAGTCATTTTCTTTGCCTAATTGCACTCCAGAGCCCGTAGTTTGAATTGAAGACAATAACTCAATACTAGTGGCTTGATTGGCTTAAAGATGTATAATGGACAAGGTATTCCAAAATGCTAAATTCTCTCACAAGTTCTTCATCCTTCTATATTATCAGTACTTTGTTTATGATTGGGTTCAATATATGTATATTTTAGTTTGCATTGTGGAGACAAGGGGGCATAACGTGATGGCGTTTCTTTGAGGCTGTGAAAACTAGGGAAACATTCTGCTGAAGGTCCATGTCATGCAGGAAACATGTATGATCACAGGACATTGTATCACTCTCATGCATGTATATACCTCATATACATTCATTAAAGAAGAACCAATTATAAGTTGATGAAAGATGGACAATTCTTTCGTGACTTACAGGAAAATCATAAGTTACACAAACCACAACAAAAGGTCATTGCAATTTGAAATAAATACAACTGCAAAACCAGCCCGACATACATCCACATTTCATGAAGCGGAGAAGGACAATCTCTTCTTCCTCATAATTTATGATTGACTTGCCAAGAATCCAGTAGTGCACACCGATAAATACATACTCATGCTCGACCTTCCATGATAAACAACGCTGCTATCTCTCCCATTTCATTCACCTCAGCTTTCAGCATGTACCTGGAATTACCATCAAAGTTACTAGTAGCCTTAGTGCCTCCTTCGAAATTACTTAAACTATGTCGATGTCCTTGAGAACGGTGTCCATTCACCCTTCCTCTATGAGGAGAATTGGTGGTACTACTGCCGCTCTTCCTTCGGCCAAGTTTAGGTGATTTTGGACGGGTTGTAGGCAGCTGCCGTAATAATAAAGAGGAGCGGGGAAAAAAAAAAAAAAAAAGAACAGTAAGATAGTGCTTTATCCTGCTTGAAATTTATGCCAAATTTATGCCACTTAGATACCTCCTATGTGTTGATGCCATATATTTAACTAATATGAAACATTTACCAATTTTTCTACCAAAAAGATTGTAAATCTTGGATGAGGATCACCTTTTTCAGTTCAATCTTAGGTGGAGGTCCCTCATGATAGAAGCTGGGCATCGGATTTGCCTTAAATGTCAGACTCTTTCTCAGTTGCTTGACAGCTTGTTCTTTTTCTTCCTATAAAAGTTGCAGGAGAGAATTAACACTAAATTCTTAAGAATACAAGTAATGAACCCGATACCTATGATAAGTGTAATTCAAGACACAGTGAAGATTTTGAAAACCTTTGTCCTTGCTTCATTCTGGATTTTCTCAGCTTCCAAGGCCTGGTGCTTCTCTTCCAATTTCAAGTGGAACTGCATCCATTGAAGCAAATAACATTCGAAAACATCATCATCCAACTGATCATTTCATACAATGATCAATAGCACTAACTCAGAGATGACAAGCACGTTAGAAGGCATTTACCTCTCTCCTTTTCTCTGCACGTGCAGTACACCTGGACGTTGGAGCTGATGTGACAATTGGTCGGGACTTTATCATTCGTTTAGGAGCAGTGCTGATATGTTAAGAAAGTTGATGGCAGACAATTCTAAGCATGGGGAAACTTTTTCTGCAACAAAGGTGGAGGAGAGCTTACCAGGAATCAACTGAGCACATATTTTCCTCATCAGGATGTTTCTTGTGATTTGGCAGTAGTGGCTTTCTTGATACTAAAGGTAATCCGTGCTGCAACAACCAAGGGAGGCTTCAAGACCACCATTAAAATTGTAAGATAAAAGCTTTTTCAAATTCATGTAGTGTTCTCAACATTGTAGCTTCATGAAACTCTGTTGATATCCTACTTTAACATATCTTATTTTGAAAGTGATTCGTAAACTATAACTTCAATTTTTATCATGAAAGCAGCATGCAGGAAGATCATTTGAAAATTTGTGTTGGTGACCTGATGCTGAAATCATACTCCTAAATCTCAATAATTGACCTTTTGAACGAGGAATTGTTGAAACATGTTTCATAAAAGCACATGTGAACTTGGGGAATTGAAGAGTCTGAGAGGATGAGTATTCTTTGCCTGAAGATGGAAGGAAAGTGTGCTCAAACGACAATATGTTATCACTAAAGCAGCACTAAGAACAGTTGACTGGTAGAAAGCAACAAAATTCTGTTCATGCACTTGCCTTGTTCTGCTTCAAAGCACCAGAGTGTTGCAAGGGTTTGCCATCATCCTTAGAAACTTCACTAGCAGCAGTAACAGCATCATTCTTTTCATCAAAGGGCCAAGTTCCATATGAAGCTCGTTTTTCAGTTGCAAGCGCAAATGGTTGTGGCACAGTATATTTATGTCGATTGTTTCCAGTGGGCATTTTGTTTGTATTCTTTACAGATGAGTTTGACTTCCTGTTCTCATTTGATATTTCAGCCTTTGCTTTAGCCTTAGGCTTTTGATTCTTGACTTTATGGTTGAAGCTGGAAATGTCTCCATTCTCCTCAGATTTTTCAACAAGTGTAAGATCAGACCTCACAATTGAATTTTCGGTAGTACATTCCTTCACCACATAATCTTTCATTTCTGCACCTTCCTCTGAACTCTGGTGTCCAGAATCTCCTGCAATGTTCTCATATAACTCCAAAGGATCATGGTTGGTGGAAGGAATATCGTGACTGGGACCACTGTGAGCATCGTTTGAATATACCATAACACAATCTGGCTCCTTGTCCATACATATCTCTGATAACTCGACCATTTTACTGCACATACGAAGTAAATCTTATTACATCTAAGCATATTGCTTCCACTTATTTGTTTACATTTGATTTTGAGCATCGTTACGCATCATCAAATTAGATGGCAGAACCAACACCCGATATTTTTTCCATCCCAAAACTTTTACACCTGAAGAACCATCTTTTAGAATCATTCTCTAGTATTCCTTCTCATGAAGGATTAATAGAAAACACAAGCTTGGTTTTTTATCTTTTTTTTTTTTTTTTTTTTTTTTGGTTTAACATACAGTTCCGTGTTTTCTTTCTTTATTTTTCATTTTTCCCCTTCTTTTTTGTGTTTGTTTACATTAACATATGTTCTTCATACATCCAAAAGCTGTTGGTGGCATCAATAACAATCAAAAAGAAAAAACTTGGTAAAGCTGAATCATAATCTACTCGTGATTATATAAAGATATGCACCTATATTTGAGCTGAGGACATAGTTAAGGGGGGATTAAAGTGCAAACAAAAGTTCAGAATGAATTGGATAAATAAAGAGACGTTCAAATGCTGTTAAAGGAAAAACCGGTTGCCCCTCAGAAGACTAAGCTAGATTCAGCAAGAAAAGACTGAGCTTTGACTCCCATCAGTCTTATTGCAGCATGAATGAAATATATGGTGACTCTTTGAGAAGGGAAATCATCCATATTCTTCTTTCCATATAAGTGGAACGGTAATTCCGGGTAATGGGTGCCTAACACTGAACAAAGAATGTGACAATAAGTTTTACAGGATAAATAGATAGGTCGTGCATTTCCAGCTCATCAGGGAAAACCACAGCACAACAATCAAGGTTACTATCTTCAATAAGCATATGAAAGGTACTTGGTATCCGATGCATTTAGGGTTAAACTTTCTACACTCTCTGAAATATGAAATTAAAACCTTAATCAATTGGGTGTGATATCCATAGGTGATATAGGACAACGGAATTCGAACTACAAAAATTGTAAATATATCATAGTACATGAATGGAATCAGCTATCTTTACTATATTGGAAACGTCCATGATTTCAATCAGGAAATGAAGAACCTGGGCTATGAAAGCTTCCCTTTACAACCTGAAAAGTGTATGAACTTCAGCTGTAATGAGAACTGGTTCGGCCATGAGTTAAAAAAAGAGAGAGAAAGTACAAGATGGCAAGCATCATCAATGGCCAGATATTGTATAACAGGGTAGATCAATAATTCATCCTTACATTTTCAACCAAAGCACATGACAAAATGTTAAAATGAAGAAATAAAGGAAGAACACTTCATCAATGTAAAAATGTAAACGAGAACTAAATTCAAGGCGGCAAATTCCATTACAGCCACAAAGTCACTGAACATTCTAAACATCCACTCCATTCAAATAAGTTATATTTCCCTCAACTCACAAGATACAGTTAAATCTTTTGAAAGTAGCTAAACAAGCTTGGAACTTCAAAACAGAAAACCCAGAATGTGACAACGAAAAAATCGGTGTGATTCATGCGGATGTCTACCCAACAACCAACAAGGAAACATACATGTGTCCACTAAACAATATACTCATATATTACTTGCATTAACATATTAGCCATGAACATGAGTGTTGTCACAAGAAGGGGATGAAGAACTCACAAATGAAATTGGATAAACGAGGAAAGTCGGCTTTAATAGATTACTGTCTTTTGAAATTCTATGCAATTTTGGAGGTGCCTTAAATGAATCTTATGTTATGGTGGTTTACGAGTTGTGAAGTTCTTGTCTTTGTTTGCTTTTTTAAAAAGGTTGTTGCCAGGTGGCGTGACGGTTCTCGCAAATGAGTAACGGCGTAATGACTGATCAGTATATTTATCAAAAGTTTTCAAGATAATTATCAAAATCGTGTAATGGGTTCGGTACTCCTTCATGATAGACTTGTTCAATATTTATCTTTATATCTTCGGGCACAAAAATAAAAAAGAAAGAAAAAGAAATACTATATTTATACTTCACTATTATTTTTTAATGTCAATGACGATATAGGACTTTACATTATTATCCGTCCTATAACTCTCATCCACAATTTATATAATTACATCCAACTTCTAATTGCGGCTTATTGTTTCAATGCATTTACCTAGTAGGTGAATATTGATTAAATAAACACATATAAAGAGAGAAATTTACGTGTTTATCTTAAAAATTAATAAATATTATATAATTATCAATTATACTAAATTGATTATATAAATATCATGATAAAATCGTATTTATTAAATGTGATACGAGTTTTTTTATTAACGTCGTATTTATTACATGCAACATAGGTTTGTACAAAACGAAAACACAATAATGCTTTCACCTAATTTTGAACCTCAAGCTTATTACACCATATCATACATCTTAACCACTGCACTAATATATTATCTTTGTTATATATCTAACACAAACAATAAATAAGGTAATAAAATTACATTTACTAAATTCAATTTAGTAATAGTACACAATCCATTCAATCGTAGCTTGTAAATGTGATATTTTTGTTTCATTTATACTTATATAATTTTTTTTTAAGAAAAATGGTAGATATGTATTGAATACCATATAAAGGATACATTTTAAAAATAAAAACTAAAAATATTGAAGATATTGAATTGAATTTATCCAACTCAATATTATAGATACATATTATATATATGTGTGTATTATATAATATAGAAGTGTATCTTAACATAGCTTAAATGAGTTAATATTACAAATTGCATCAAACTTTACTAAAATATGCAATTTATTACTTGTATTTTGAAAAGACCAATTTACTATTTAATTAAAGTTTTGGTAGTTATTTTTACTATATGAACAAAATTTGTTAAGTCTATTTATTGGTATGGACATAAGTACAAACTATTATTAAACATTCTAGTTAACCTAGGGCTAAGGGGTAGCAAGCGATCCTTAGCTAATAAGAATGGCCACTTAAGGCGAAGTGGGCAATGAACTACCTTAAAAAGTGAGTCATTCGACCCACTGACAACAATTGAGTAAAACCTAGTTCATCTTTATATACATGCCAGAAAACAGACTTAATAAAGTTAATTCAAATAGTAGAAAATGACTTTAAAAACTTCAATTATATAGCAAATAGATCTTTTTCATAGTGCAGGTAGCAAATTACACATTTTGATAAAATTTAGATACCATTTTATGACATTAACCATAGATTAAATTAAATAATAAATTTTTTTTCTAAATAAATTATTATGATCAAGTTTTAAGATATCATTCACTGCATACACTTATTAGTCATATGAGTGAGTACAAAGCTCCGCCTAGCTAATAAATATACATTATAACAATTATAAAAACTTCAATACTTTATACATTATTTAATCATCAAAATAGGAATCTTCAAATAGTAGTTGTTACTATTAACTAACTATTGATTTATTTTAAGATAATAAGAATGGAATCAAACAATTTTTCTTGAAATACTATCAATTATTAATATATACTTAAAAAATTTGATTAGAGAATGACTATCAAGAGTAGTTATTCTATCATTTGGAATAAGTTTGTAATAATATAATTTTACCCTCATTAAAATTATACCACTACTACACTACCACTATTATTAATATCTCATTCAATCTTTTGCTCATACCACATATACATTACCTTCCTCTTTTGGTAGTATATTAATTATAACTTTAGGATATGGAATAGGTTCATAATAATGCAATTTTATCCTCGTTAAAATTATACCACCACTACTATACTACTATTATTGACATCTTTGCATCATTAGCTCCATTGACTTTACTACTTCCACCACCATTATATCAAGTAAAGTGGCAAACTAATTAACTAGTTCTTACTTCAATGTCCTAAAGTTAAAACAATATGGTTGATGTCAAGCAAAAACATGATTTAAATACAAAACAAAATGTTCATCATGATAACATTCACAAACCATATAGCTAAACAAAATCAATAAATTGTCCTTATTTAACCAAATTAGCCAATAAAAAAAAAAATCTTAATGTGCATCATATTGGAAAAAAAAAAATTGTTCACGATAAGAAGAAACACTTGAGAGTGTAAAAATTTATGTACTTCAATAACTATTGTTGATACTCGATTCTTACTTAAATCAAGGCCCATTGAGTGAAGCCCATCACAAGATGTACCCAGTAGGCACCCGAGCAAGTAATAGTCTTACGTGTCGTGCTACGACTCTCTCATATATGTCCATGACCTCGTGCCAATGAAGAATGCTAACCAAGGACGAGCTAATCCCTCTCATTGCAATGTATATGGCGAGCAAAATAACGAATGTTCAAGCAGATCATCGCCAGCCAATGGGTCAGCACCCGCCGACCATTTAGGGTAAGCTTGAGGCTCAACTCCTTCCATTGAATATCAGTTGACCCCCTGATGAGCATCTCAGCTTAGCTTTTGTCTTTAATAGCTACAGTTCACTGTAACTCATTAATGAGCATCAAACATTCGTAAGACGGTTAGCATACCAAATACCTCTACCCCTACTATATCATTAAGCTACATATTTAGTGGCTCGGTTGGCTATAGCATATTGCCTATAGTGAAGTCCTGTTACCTACTGCGAGGCGTATTGTGTATTGATGACTAGTATAAATGAACCCTCGATTTGTACATGTCTAGGTAAATCACATAAGAATTGCTAAGCACCAATAAGTAAGTAACTACAATCTTTTTCCTTGGAATCTCATTCTCTCCCTCATTATCACCATCTTAGACTTCTTCTCCTCCCTCTCTCTAGAAAAGAGATATTGAAGACACATACACATACTGGGCAAGTACAGTTTGCTAGGTCTCTAATGCTAGCCTCCCCCTTTCTTGGTCCTCCTTGCTGACTTGAGTGTTGGAAGGCCCCCATGACTTCACCTATAGGAGGCTTTTTATAGGTATCGAAGAGTAGGAGGCAAAGCCCAATCTAATCTAACCTCACACATCTTAGTTAGTCTCCGCTCGATCATTAACTATAAAATGTCAAAATGAGAAGGCCATGCTCAAGCTCATGCACAATTAAATCTATGTCACGTACAATTAATGTAAGTTTACTTTTGTTAAAATTACACCACCACTACACTACCACTGTTACTAACATCTCATTCTATCATTTTACTATACCAAATAACCATTACCTTCTTACGGTAGTATATTAGTTATAACTTTAGGATATGGAATAAGTTTATAATAATGTAATTTTACCTTTGTTAAAATTATACCACCTCTACATTACCACTATTAGTAACATTTCTGCAACATTAGCTCCATTGGCTTTGCTACTTCTACTACCATTATATCAACCAAAGTAGCCAACTAATTGACTAGTTCTAATTTCAAAGTCCTAAAGTCAAAACAACATGGTTGATGTTAAGCAAAAACATGATTTAAATAGAAAACACAATTTTCATCATGATAACATTCACAAACCATATAGCTAAACAAAATCAATACATTGTCCTAATATAACCAAATTAGCCAATAAAAAAAAATCTAGATGTGCATCATATTGGAAAAAAAAAAATTGTTCATGATATGAACAAACACTTGTGAGTATAAAATATTCACACACTTCAATGACTATGAAATATCAAAATGAGAAGGCAATGCTCAAGTTCATACATGATAAAATTCATGTCCATGCAATATAAATGTAATTTTACTCTCATTAAAATTATACCACTACTACACTACCACTATTACTAAAATCTCATTCTATCTTTTGGCTACACCAAATTACCATTACCTTCTTCTGGTAGTGTATTAATTATAACTTTAGGATATGCAATAAGTTTATAATAATGTAATTTTACCCTTGTTAAAATTATATCACTACTACACTACCATTATTACTAATATCTTTACATCATTAGCTCTACTGACTTTGCTACTTCTACTACCATTATATCAACTAAAGTGGCTAACTAATAAACAAGTTCAAACTTCAAAGTCCTAAAGTAAAAACAATATGGTTGATGTTAAGCAAAAACATGATTTAAATACAAAACACAATGTTCATCATGATAACTATTAATACCTGATTCTTGTTTGGCTTAAGGCATATCCTTTGAGGAAGCCTACCAAGAAATAGGGAAAAGGAAAAAAAATGAAAAAAAAAATTTACAAAAATGTAGCATTTGGGAAAATAATCCCAAATATACTGTAGTTGAAATCACCTCTTTAACAGGTGATTTCCATAGGGATTTATACTTTCCCGTCCCTCTCCTTCCCCATTCTGCATGCTCATTCCCTTTCCAATTCTCTCTCTTTTTCTATAGCCATCTAGGTCCCTTTTTTAATGAATTAATCATAGAATTGGAGTAATTGCATGGTGTAGGTCTTTATTGTGAGAAGTTTTTGGAAATGAGGAGACAATCGGTACACTATCATCACTTTCTCTCTCTTGACATCAATATAGGAAAAGATATCATTTTTATTTGTTTTGATCTGTTTTAAGTATATGTTTTTTTTTTTTTTTTGAAAAAATAGTGTTGTCACTTAATGCATGATGGTACATTGTTATCTACTGGTAATTTTTGGGCAAGTGAGTATGTTCATCTAGTTTATGAAATATAGTTGAATATAATAGTTTTCTATTTCCCGTTACTTATAAGTTAAGCTATTTTTTGTATAAATTTATGTTCATTAGTCAATCATATATACATGCCATATCTAGATTTTTTTTTTTTGTATGAAGTTAATGTTTTTATAATTTTTTTCCCCAAAACATTGTGTTCATTATTTAGTATAGATTATGTATACATGCATGTAAGTACTGCATTGAATGTATACATATGTATTAGGTAATATATATACAAATAATTAGTATTGAGGGGTGTAGATAATGAATTGGCTTGCAAGGCAGTGTAACTTCTTTATTTGTTTTAGTTAGAGTAATTACCGATTCTAGTATCGTTAAGGGATAATGATAGTGAAATCAAATTAGGTGATGTGTTCATGAACTCGAGTAGAGTGTGTCTACAACTATAAGGTAGTATTTTTACATGCGCATGCTAAAGTTTATGTAGTTAATGTGGTAAATAGGTGTACAATGGATAATATGAGATTGGTTTATTATGTTGGTGGAAATATTGTAGAAGGAGAGAATGGGGTATGATATGACAGGTGCTCGAGAACAATGTTTAGAGTTCCATTGAAGGTAATGTATGACTAAGTAGTTGGATTGATATGTAATCAGCTTTGGGTTAACGTGATAACATACTGGATCGAGCTAATCATAGATACCCCTTCATAAGTAGGATCAGGTCATGTTCTGTACTATCTCCATCAGTAATGATTATGATATCCAATAGCTAATGGTAAGGAGATCTATATTGATACACATATGATCCCATATCTAAAGTAGTCAAGCTTTATTAGTGCACGGTAGTTTCCCTTCATATAGTTGGATTGACACTTGATTACCACCTTAGTTGAGCAATAAAAGGAGGATACACATATATTTCACTTCCATACTAGGGAGATGACAGTAACACTACGGGATATATCTATGTTCATAGGTCTGCCAGTCGACGGCGATGTACTTACTAGTGTGATGGCTTCTATTAGCTGAGCTGAGTTATGCCATCGCCTATTAGGAATTTGCCCACCAACTAGTGCCATAAAGGGTGTTATATTGAAGTTGTCCTAGTTAAATGATAATTTCACTAATTTGCCATATGATGTAGATGAGGAGACAATGTAGCGCTTCATGAAGGCACATATCATGCAGTTGATTGGGGGTATGCTATTCTCAAATAAGTCTAACAATATCGTACACCTTATGCTCTTTCCTCTCCTATTGAACTTCACCATGTCCAAAAGATATGCGTGGGGAGCAGCTTGCTTGGTACGGTTGTACCATTAGTTATACTGTTAGTTGTACCAAGCCTCTAAGGTGGACGCAAGAGAGATTAGTGTTCCATTGGTGATTCTATAGCTGTGGGCATTGGGGATTATGATAGTTGTTGAAGGTCAACCACTTATGAGTTGATAGGGGGTGGAGTTTGACGTATTTGAGCTACCCATGCGTGTGGTTAGACATATAGAGAGGCATTCGATTGCCAACATCTGGGTCTCGTGCTTATTTACCAAAACTATCTCCTTATTTGTTCAGTAACTGTTACTTTTTTTCATTCTCATTTTTAATCATCAATTCAGGTTGTTTGGATTCCTTACGACTACAATGATGTTGATAGACTCTCTACTTATTATTGGGATGGGAGTGATGTATGGCTAGCTCGTATACCACTTATATGCTTTCACATCATAGAGATGCATTATCTTAACTATGTAGCTCAACAATTTGGCGGGATGCAAGAGATCCTAGCCCACCCTAACATTGAATAGGCACTACATGATAATGACTTAAGGGATGGAATGGAGTTAAATTAGGTAACACAGCATTTAGATTGGATAGCACATTGGGAGGATTGCCGACATAAGATAGTTTAGGTTTAACCATCGCCTAGTGTACATCCTAACTATGTCCCCTAATACTAACAAGTTACCTGTAGATACATCAGCTAGTTAGGGGCTTCCTAGATTTATATGATGTGTACAATTGCTTTTTCAATTACGTTTTTGTTTTTCTATTTATATGCAACTCAAACTTTTGCTTTCGAAATGCAGGTGGACTTCATACAAAGAATGACGCATATGTTATACAAGGACATAATATCTGAGTAGCATTAAGTTGATGACCTCATCCAAGGGATTATTGAGGTCTACCTGGGTGACCTAGCTACACCTAGTCCTAATGTTGATGAAAATGATTCCCTACCAGATGAGCCACAAAGAGATAGGGGCTGTTAAGGGCATAATTGTCATTAAGTTAAAGGCCGAGGACATAGACAGCTTATTGTGTAGATTCATGATGATGCTTCTCCCCCACACTTCTCTATGCTAACATCTCTTGAGTTGCTAAGATTTGAGTACCATAGGCTATTCGTCGAGGAGAGCTTCAAGGATCCTATGTACCATACCCTTATTATGGGAGAGACCTCCACTAGTCAAGTCTATACTCCCCTTGCACCATTAAGGAGGCTAATTAGAGATCTTTAGTATAATAGATGCACCCTTCTTTGGTCCCTATAAATGCATCGTTTTTAGGTGTTTATAGTTAGGATAGTGGATAGATCACCTAGTTAGATGTGGCCCATATGGTTATATCCTAGGATAATGTAGAACCTTAGGATGTTCGGCCACTGGTTCGACAAAGGTGTTGACATCATTAGATTTGGATATTTTACTTCCAATTTACTTTCCTTATTTTTGAAACACCATGTAGCTATTTTGATAGTGTAATTACATTTTCTACATTGGTTTCATGTCTTCATAATTTTAAGTTATTAACATGTTTCGATGTTGATTCAAAACGTATATTTGTATAGTATGAAAAGAGGACAAAACCAAGTATCTCACAAATAAATAATTAGATAGAATTCGATTGATTGATTAAAAAAATAACTATCTATAGAACATCGTATGTTGATTATGTTTTAAACTAAAATCGTGTATGGGCTTAACTAAATTTAAAGTGATTACATTTTTAACTAAAAACGCGTATAGGCTTGACTAAATTTAATGTGGAGGGGTAGATGAAATGAAATGGATGCATAGAAGTTGCCTCTTATAAAGGTAATATCTAGGTGAGGTGATTTCAGTGCATTTAGAAATCGCCTCTTTCAACTGTAGTATTTTTGGGAATATTTTCTCAAGAGTCGCATTTTTGTAATTTTTTTTTTTTTTTGCATTTTTCCCCTTTCCCCAAGAAATGTGAGAGCGAACCTCAGATTGGCTCGCACCAACAATCTCTCATCCTAACAGATTGGCTCGACCATTGAGCCCCTACACGTTGGCCACCTAGTGTCAACTCGGGTCTCAACTCATTCTCATCTGAGCACCTATCGACCCCTCCCTCGATGTTTTAACTTAACCCTTGTCTTTAGCCTTACTCTCAACTATAAGTCCCTGCCCCTGTAAATGTCAAACCTCTAAGCTTCAAATTTGGTTTTTAGGCTGATCATGGCTAACCATCTTCAAAGCTGGCCAGTTACCATTGCAATACATGTTACTTACTAGCAACTAGTTTGAGTGAACTTCAGACCGCCATACGTTTAGGTGATCCTTATAAGGGGTATCGGGCATCACAAAGTAAGGGAGTGAGACTCAGATTTCTCTTACCTCTCTCTACTCTTGAGACCCTCTCCATCCTTTCGGCTCGATGCACATACACATAAAGATAATTGAAAATATCAATTGTTTACTACAACTCTACATAAAGACATCGCATTACTCAAAAACACATCCCAACAGTGCTTAATTGAGGATGCGACCATTAGCTCTTCCTTAGAACCAACAAAAAACAACAACTTACGTACCACATGCCTAATGCATTCATGTCACCACATTCAGCAAGATCAATAGTCCCATGAAAATCTGTACAAACAATTGAATTGCAAGCATAGCAAAAAGCAAGGGCCAAGTAAGTGCACAACGACAAGTAGACCAATTAAAGATCTCCTACCAAAATAATCACCAATGGACTACGAAGACATGAATGTGGATGAATTGAATGAGCATATCCGCCATGCCTCTAATGTGTACCATCAAAAGAAAGTTGAATTATCCGCATGAACATCGTGCTACACACCAATGAAAAGCCCATTCATCCCGTCCATCCTTAAAGAAATGTTGCCTATAGGTGTAAGGCTACCTCACCTAAACATTTATGATGTTACCATTGACCTAGACAATCACCTTATCCACTTTTAGACGATGATGAGCCACAACAACTTCTCAGATTCCATCATATGTAAAGCCTTCCCCAACACACTAGCAAAAGTTACTTTACTTTGGTTTAATACCCTCCTCGACACCTTTATCACCTAATTCGATGACCTAGGAGGTAGATTCTAGCAATATTTCCTAAGCTCTCGAGTCCTAAGGAGAGACTCTTCCATGCTCTACAATGTTAAACAGCGTCGCATCAAAACCTTATGAGCATACCTCAAGCATTTCAATAGAACAAAGCTTCAAGTACCTAAGCTCAATATCGAACCAACCCTATTAGTGCTTCTTACAAGCATAGACCCCAATGAAAAGCTATTCAACATAATCTCATTGGACAAACCCAACTCCTTAGACGAGTTCATGCAAGTGGCTGAAAAATACATAGCTTAAGAGGACACCATCAAAGCTCGGTTTGAAGTAGATAACAACACTAGTATGTTGGCAAAGGACTGCTTAGGGCCTTGTGACCCCAGACCACAACCTTTAGTAAGTGACAAATGAGATAAGAAAATACAAAAATTATAAGACTGCACCTCGTATACACCCCTCTGTAGACCACTTAGTAAAATTATGTACAAGGTCTAAGAATAGCTCCTACGACCACCTAGTGTTTGCAAAACCTTAAAAGTGGCTAAATGATGGAAATACTATAACTACCACAGGATACATAGACATAACATTAACAAGTGCCACCATCTTAAGAACACAATCGAAGGCCTTGTTTATAAAGATTGCATCGACCAACTTATCACAAATGAAAAAAATTAGATCCAACAGCCGACCCGACGCTACTGAGTAAAATAATGACAACAACACCATAATGAATAGATTAATATCACAACCCCAACAGTATCTTCATTGTAATAGATTGCCGTATACTGTTCAAAGGTCGACAATTAACTCCCCCATTGATCATTGTCCTTTCATACGACGAACAAGGCTTCCTCCACTCCTAGTTACTATCAATCATATAGACAAATGGTATCATAGCACAATAATTATATTTACTAAATAATTAGACATATCATGAAATTAAAAGTATGGAACATAATGTTCCTAGTACAAGAATAACTAAATACATAATCTAAACAGCTATTGATAGTTCAATTACTCAATAATAAGAAAGTTATAAAAGTCCTATCCAACACTAATAGTTCCCTCTTTTGCTCCACATATCTCATAGGCATGTCCTAGTGTGAGACTAACCTCGGGCATTCTGCGGTTGGATTCTACAAAGAGGTGTCCCTACATTAAAAGAAATCTAATGGTGTAAGCTTATGGTTAATGAGCTAGTCCCTCCAATATGCCTTACACCAATATGTATTATTAACAAGCATATTATTGCGTTCGACATGCAGTATGCTAAACAATATACATAATGGCCTAGGAATTGCATCCAACTTAGAATCTCATCCCTTTTAGTCGAGGTTGGAGATCATTGACCAATACATACCAACAATCAGGTTTTACCACCTAAGTTTTCAAACAATTTGCATCTATGTGCTAAAATCATCTTATTTTCATACCTTGTATGGAGATGCATAAATATACTTTGATTTAATGAGAAATAAGATCTTTTTTCAAAATTCCCAAATCTAGTGGTGTGGTAGCCCTCGCAGTCCCCATTACACACCCTAATTGGAAGTCACATGACTTAGCTCTTTGCCTACGGTTAACATCTCCTAGTGCCTAAGCCCGTTGGTTAGGATAGGAACTCAACAACAACATGGCATATCAATGCCTAATCTAATCCCTTCAAGAGCCCTTGCTCTTGTGAGTCTATTCTTACCTTCTAAGTGAGGTGACAATTGGTATAATTATGATGCAAGAAGTGCTATGTATGACTTATTTTTATTTCATAGTCAGATAATTACTTGAGTCAAGTTATTCGATAGTCAAACAATCTCACATCATAACAATAGTATATGATACGAACCGGACCAGGGACAGATAAGGCCAACCGTCAAGGTGGGTCCGATCTTGCCGAAGGAATGAATGATAGAGTGGGTTTGGTGAAGGTTTTAGTGAATTTGAGAGCTACTTAACCATATATGATGCACTAGCTAGATTCTATATGGACTTAAGACTCGTCGGATGTGATGCACTGGTCCGAGTGATAGGTTGCCCGCTACAATCCTTATTAAAGGGATTGATAAAAATTGGTAAGGGAGAGACCTTTCTGAGAGAAAAGACTTAAAATGGGTTTTTCATTAATCTTCTGTATGTGTGTCCTCGGTATTGTTACAAATGTTGTAATTTATAGTACATCTTAAACCCTAGTGGTAAAATTGTAAATAATGTACAAGGCCTTAAACCCTAAAGAATTAGACCTAAAAGTAAAATAAGGATAAACATATACAAAAATATAAAACTATACGTTTTATAGTGAGAAGTCAGCATGTAGTCATTCGGCATGCCTTGGAAGTAGTCTCACAGTGCTTGGCGAGACACTAGAGAAGTTAGTCTATAGTTGCCGAGTTTTGAAGTCAGTCGGCAATAGTCTCTCTGAGCTGTGCCAAGTAGATCTAAACCTCGATAACGTGATATCTCGGCCTATCGACAAGCATGATGCTAAGTAAGTAATTAGTCAAGCATGGGTGAGGATTGGTTGTTGTCTTAGTCTTTTACTTCTCAGTACTCTATCTGCAAGGAGTAGGTCATTTGGCTCGGTAGGCAGAATGAGTCAACAAGTAGATGAGCTTGGCTTTAACAGTTGGGTTAGGTCGATACCTCGAAGCCTATCATTCCCTCTCCTTTAGAGAAGTTTTGACCTAAAACTTGGTAATTAGTGATTTCAAACCCCATCGGGATCAAATACCATCCTGCAACAACTAAAGAGAGTAATAAGAGATAGCTTGGGTCTATGATCAGTGCTCAGTTCATCCTTGGCTCCTACTACCCGTCATGAATTCGATCAATGACATCTTGGTAGTCCCAACAACTATTAAGTACGGGAAGTAAGATGGATTATCAGTCATAAGTACTTCCAACTCTTCAAGCTCAGCTAGCTTAGAGCTCACACTCTCATTTGTTGAAATCAATATTCCTTCTACTTCCTTGCAAATCGATTCTTCTTCTTCCTTCCACTTGGGGTCATGTTCATTAGTTTAGATGGTCGATAATGGAGGCACGTCGGGAATATGGGGTTTTAACTCCAACTTGGATTGGTCCTCTTCCTCTCTACTACTTGCTTCTCCAGTAACCTCGACCTCCTTAACTCCTCCTTCAATACTCTCTAATTCGACATTACTCTGTTGTCTTATTTCATCCTTGAACACTTCAAGCCATCTTTCAATCTCCTTCAATTCATTCTGCACTTTTAAGAAATTGGCTTCATAGGTGGGTTTTCTATCATACAATCTCTCGTGATGATCTCGAGGTACCAATTTTCTTCGCATTAAACATTTTATCTCATCTCATTTAATGATCTCAATGTTTCCCCTATCAATTCTTTGATTTATCATTCTCTTCCACCAAGTAGCTGCAAAGGCAATCATCAAATTCTTTATAGCATAGGCTCTCTTATGCTCAAGGTAAGAATAATCTTCGAAAACCTGATTGACTTGAAATTCCCAACTCAAATATTCATCCGGATTGCCATTTCCATCAAACTCTAGAATTTGTGATATCACGTCTTTATAATAATATTCATATTTGTATCCAGCTTCATATGCCATGTTAAGGATATTCAATTCAATAGCATGGTACTTAAGCTTATGAGAGAGAGAGTTACTCGGCAACTAATGGACAACAATACAACCAAAGAGGGTATTAGTGCTTAGATCGCAAGTTTTAACAACTTGACAATAATTACTCAGCTTATACTTCAATCCAGCTCGTTACTTAGATTAACACATGCAATAGTTTGGCACAAGTTCAATTTGACAACAGCTCGGATTATGTTTTGTGGGACAACAATTCTGACGCTTGTTTAGAGTATAACAACTCGGCACTTAGGAATAGCAACTCAGAGTAGTATAGCAGTTCAACACTTAGCTACAATGGCATGGCTAGCATAGTAGTAACACATCACAACAACTTGTTACAGCAGCAAGCTTTGACACATATAACAGTACTTTCTCAGCTACTATCGCAATACTAAAGTAGGATAACATATTGAACAGTTTGAAGAAGTGATATCTTGATAAACAACCCATATTAGAATTCCTAACCTTTTCTTTAATATATATATTCAATATGGGACTTATGATGTAAAGGAATTGCAATCCAAATTTTCACTAACCCATTCGAAGGAAATTCAATTGAAACCAAACTAATATCCAGCAAACAAATCCTCAATATCCCAAATTAACTTAATAAGCAAGCACTTCCTCAAACATAAAATAGAACAGATACAATGACTAAAACTCTCAACCCAATCTAAAACCTCAAGCTCTGATACCAAGATCATATGGACTAGGCTAAGGACAGATAAGGCCGACCGTCAGGGTAGGTCCGATCCTACCGAAGGAATGAAAGATAAAGTGGTTTTGGTAAGGGTTTTAGCAAATTCGAGAACACCCTAACCGGATATGATGCACCACCTAGATTCTACACAGACCTAAGACTCGTTAAATGTGATGCATTGGTTCGAGTGATAAGGTTGCCCACCACAATCTTTGCTAAAGGGATTGATAAGAGTTGGTAAGGGAGAGACCTTTCTAAGAGAAAAGACTCAAAAGGGGTTTTTCATTAATCTTCTATATGTATGTCCTCGGTATTATTACAGTTGTTGCTATTTATAGTATGTCCTAAATTTTAGTGGTAAAACTATAAATAATGTATAAGGTCTTAAACGCTAAAGAATTGAGCCCAAAAATAAAATAAGGACAAACATGTACAAAAATATAAAATTGTGCATTTTACAGGGAGAAGTCGGTATATAGTCATTTGGCATACCTTGGAAGTAGTCTTGTAGTGCTTGGTCGAGACATTAGAGAAGTTGGCCCATAATTGCCAAGTTCTAAAGTTAGTCAACAATAGTCTCTCCGAGCTGCATTGAGTGAATCAAACCTTGGGTAATGTGATATCTTAGCCTATCAGCAAGCATGATGCCGAGTAAGTAATTGGTCAGGCATGGGTGAGGATCAGTTGTTGTCTCGGCCTTCTATTTCTTAGCACTCTATCTGTGAGGAATAGGTCATTCGGCTCGGTGGGTAGAATGAGTCAGCATGTAGATGAGCTTGGCCTTGGCAGTTGGGTTGGGTCAGTTCCTAAAGACTATTAGTACATAATATCATCACACAAGTGGTTCTAAATGTTTAATATTATTATATCATACAATCAACCATATTACCATATACATGCGATTCCTAAATCCATATGCGTCAAAGTTATATTATTAGCTTCATGCAACTACATTACATGCAAAAATCAAGCATGTAATCATCAAGAGTTACTTACTTGGCTAGAATTGCTCAATCGTAGTAGTCTAGGGGTAGATCATCTGAAAAGGTAAAGTCCCTTAAACATCATAAATACGGTATTATGAGAATTTGATATATATTAAAATGTCAACTTAAAATTCTGTTAAGTCATAGTCATAACTTGGTCTTAAATTTTTTCCCAATTTTACTAAATCTTTGATCATGTGTAACTTTCTCATTTTAAGTTTGATTTTTATGATCTTATAGTCAATTTTTATCATTTTCAAGTGTACTCACACATGGTAAGGTTAGATTTGGGAGATAGGGCCCACAATTTTGCCTACTAGTCAGAACAATAGTGCTTTGAGGGATTAAGTCTTCTTTTAGGCTTAAAACTATTGTTAGGCTTTATACTACCTTGTAAAATATTTAGAGGTTGGGCTTAGGGCTTCATTTTATGCTTAAATAATTTATTAAGGTTAGATTTTCATTCATTATTTAGGGCCTTGTTGCTAACTTATACTTCTTGAACTTCTAAGTAGATTATATGGTCAAAATGGGCTTGTTTCATGTATTAATTAATGCTTATCATTTCGTTAGGCTAAGGGAATTTAATATGGACTTTTGATGGATCTTATAACCTATTTTTCATAAGTTTAATATGCTGGTCAGAAATTTTTATGAGGCCTAGTCGAGAGTTTTGGGCTTGTTTTAAGAGTTTTAGGGCCCAATTTTAAGTTTTTGATCTCTAACCTTACCTATTAGCCTTGGTTGGCCTTTTTACTTTGTTTACTTCATTTTCTAATATTTTTAAGTGGATGATTCTCACGTTATAGATTTGGCTGGGTTGGATTGATAGCTTATAGTTTCATTTTTTCCTGCTTAACTTATCATTTTCTTATGCTTAAGACTAAATTAAGGGCTTACATTACTCGTATTTTGATCATTGCTTGACTTATCCTTTCTAAGTAGATTATTTTGACATGATATCAGGTGGAATTTATAGAACATGCCTACATCCTAGGCACCATACTTTGGTTTAGGTCCTTAGGTGTTGATTTCTTCATTTAAGCTTCATATGATGATTTTTCCTTTACTTAAGGTTAATTTAAAGTATGTGGAACTTGATATAAGTAAAAATAACACTTAATCACACCTTGAACATCTCACATCTAATATATTAGAGAACTAACAAGAGCTTAGTTTCCATGGTTTTCTCAAATACAAGGGTATACTGCATGTGATATATAATATACTAAAAGAAAAATAAGACTATGCTACTCATATCTTACTACTTATGAAGAATCTTTAAGGAACTAACACTTAACCCTAGTAAAAGAATTTCCATGGTGGTACATCTATATAGGCATGAAAAGGAACTTTACATATATTGTTCTAAAGATATCTAAAAGTAAAATGCACTTTATTAAATGTTTGGGTGGTGATTTGACCTCTTAAGCTTTCCTTAGTCCTTGAGAAAACCAGTGGCTTTGTTAACGAATATCACCCATGAGTGAGACTCCTTAGATATCCATCAGAGGGTATGTATGACAAAGGAGTATATAGCTACAATTTAGTGGTCACATGCTGATAGTGATTGCAGAACAAATCTCTTATCCCATCTTACACCTGTAATATACGTGAAAGAGGAAGAAATAGAGCTAATTTATTGCCCATTTAGTTGACAGTAATAAATGGAGGATAAAATAAATATTTTTAAGATCTCATTCAATCATTTGTTTATTTAAAATTTAACCAAGGATTAATATTCCATTGACTTTTCCTTTACAGGAAATATTTATATGTTCTATTAGTTTATATTAATTATTCCTAAAATAGGTATGACAATTAAATAGAAATTTTATTCTCATCAAAATGACATCACTCAACCATTAGCAGTACTACCATAACAATCATGCCAACACCATTATCATATTCCTAACAAGCATTTATAAGAGCGCTTATTGCCATTACCATCGTTGCAACACTATTGTGCGATTATCATTGCCACCTCATATATACCATCACTACCTTTGCACCACAAATACTACTATTGTTGTTGCTACATCTACACCTCATATATACCATCAACACCATTAATGTTGCTACAATACAAACTACTGTTACTAACTTAACACCTCTACCCATTATCATCACCACATTACCATCATATTACTTTACCGTTACTATTGCTACTAGCATTATCACCACCATTACCATCATTGTGCCACCAATACTACTATTACCATTACTATTACCATGCCTTATTACCTTATCTTACTCGAACCCCATGCTAGCATCATTAACACGATTGTTACACCAATGTCACCAACATTACATCCAAGACCAACATCACAATATAATTATCATTACCTTCGTTATGTTGGCAATAATATTGGTTTGGTAGTAGCAAAGACAGTGGTAAAGACAGAAGCGATGATATAGCAGTAATGGTGATGACATGGCGATGATAGTAGCAACAAATAAAAGTAAAAGCGAATGATTGTGGTAATATGAGGTTATAGTTTTGGCAGTGGTAGTGATGCTAATAGGGGTATAAGTGGTGGTGGGATGGTGGTAATTATGTAATAGTGGTAGTATGCATTGGTGGCAATGTGGTGGTTATCTTTCACCCAATAGGAGTGCATTGATATTCTCATGTAACTCATTAAACTAAAATAAAGACCAAATCAAGGGCTTACACTACTCGTATTTCAATCTTTATTGGACTTATCCTTTCTAAGTAGATTATTTTGACATGATATCAGGTGGAATTTATCGAACATGCCTCCATCCTAGGCATTGTGCTTTGGTTTAGGTCCTTAGGTGTTGATTTCTTCATTTGAGCTTCATATGATGATTTTTCTTTTACTTAAGGTTAATTTAAAGTATGCAAAACTTGATATAAGTAAAAATAACACTTAACTACGCCTTGAACATCTCACATCTAATATATTAGAGAACTGACATGAGCTTAATTTCCATGGTTTTCTCAAATACAAGGGTATACTGATGTGATATATAATATACTAAAAGAAAAATAAGATTATGCTACTCATATCTTACTACTTGTGAAGAATCTTTAAGGAACTAACACTTAACCTAGGCAAAAGAATTTCCATGGTGGTACATCTATATAGGCATGAAATGGAACTCTATATATATTGTTCTAAAGATATCTAAAAGTAAAATGCACTTTATTAAATGTTTGGGTGGTGATTTGACCTCTTAAGCTTTCCTTAGTCCTTGCTTTTGCTTCCCTTTTCTTTAGTACTCCTTAGCTCCCTTTTTACTCCTATAGATGTGGTAGTTTTTGAATATCCAAATGTCTCCCTTGCTAGTGAAGTAGAAAGTGATCTTGTAGGGCTTTCTAAAGTGGTTAGAGTAGGGCACAAAAGAGTGTGAAGTGGCATGCAGTGTGTATGTGAAGTGGATGGTTTGACTAGTGTGTTTGGGAGAGTTTTTCTTTCTTGGCTTTAGTGTATAAGTGTCTTTAGAATTTGAAAGCAAAAGAGGTTGAGAATGGCATAGGGGGGCCAATTCTATTCAAGTGTTTTATTGCCCTTAATCTTGTCCTTAAATCAAGGGATTTGATTGGATTACATACCTTGCTAAAATTTCCTAAATATGACATGTTGGATATTATAATGGATTGAATAAATAGATGAGAAACAAGCCATACTCCTCTACTTCTCTAACTGGACATGGTGTATATCCTTTTGGGCATAGGACCTTGTCACATCAACTTGATTTTTGAATTAAATAAATTGGTTAGTTAGATCACTTGTTTATAAGTAGTATAACTCATATGGAGAAAAGAGAATTGCCTTATCTCAAACTTATGGAAGTCATCAAATGAAAACTTAACTAAGTTCTCATTATTGGCTTTGGTTTAATTAAATTCAAATTAGAAAGGAAATTAGATGGGAGTGGTTGGTTATAAGCATTACATGTGTGGTTCCTAAGTTATCTTATTTGCGTGGTTCTTTTAGGGTTTAGTTCTTTAAATATTTCCTCTCTTAAATTTTCTCCTTAAAGTAGGTTATAGAATTTTAGGGTCAAATCAAACTTGGTTAGGTTTTAGTTTTTGATCATTCGTTTGAAGTCTCGATAATCTTAAGTATTTCTAGCTTTTCCTAGGGTTTAGGGTTTTAGTAATTTAGGACTCGTTATTCCTTGTTCGGGTTTTCAACTATTTGAGTCAAGATTTTACTTTATGTAGGGTTTAGAATGATTTCTAGGATTGACTTTAGAACTGTCAAATTGAATTATAGTAATGAAGTCAATGAATATGGCTTTTAAATTAAACATGATTCTTAGTTTGGTTGATCCTTGTAAATAATTGGAGATTACTCTTGACTACTTTGGATGTCACTTAAAATCATAGGGTTTATAACCAATGCCATATAGACGAATAGAATTGCTAAGGATGATGAGGCTAAATCAACACCATATTTGGAGGACTTGGCCTCCTCTCAAACATTACAACCATAGCAGCCTAATGTAAGGTATACCTCATAAGAGCTAAGAGGCTGAAGGGAAAAATAGCAATCTCTTTCATCAACGTAGACGAATAGGGAATCGATCTATTCAACAACGATGATTTCATCATAAATGATGAAATCAGGTACTTTGACATCCTTAAAACGTTTGTCGACAGTGAAAGTTTAGTGAATATGCCTTTTTACAGTGCTTATGAGCAAATGAAGGAAAAAGTTAAAGAATCCCTGCAGTTATACAGACATTGGTTCGGAGGAGGCAAACCATTGCCAACAAAAGAAGTCATTACCTTACTCATTCGACTGGGTGATAATGAGCATGTCACTACACAGTCAATAGATTTCATCGTTGTTGACCTTTAGTCATCATATAGTACCATCCTCGGTTGGCCAAGCATTATGAAATTTGACATGTTTATAAGCTAAAAATGCCTTAATGCGAAGTTCATGACACCTATTAGTATAGGTGAGGTAAGAGGCAACCAAATCTTATTTAAGTCACTTTACCTCAAAGCCTAATCTAGAAATAATATCATGAGCATCAAATCAGCTACCACCTCAACTTCAGTAGTTTGGGGGGATCCCACAGAAAAGACCGAGGAAGTCCAGTTATCTGACACCCTAAGAATGATAACCAAAATAGGGCAGGATTGCTAAACAATGATAAGGCTGAATCACATACTTCCTTAGGCAAAACATAAATGTCTTTACATCTAATCTAGAAGAGATGCTAGGCATCATCAACATATTAGAAGCTATCCATCACCTGAATGTCATTCCTATTGTCTGACTTGTTAAACAGAAGAAATGACACTTCACCCTAAAATGCTTGCTAACAATTGAAGAAGAAGTGCAGAAGCTGCTTTGAGCAAGCTTCATTAGGCAAGAAAAGTGCCCTACCTAGCTTGCCAACATAGTACTCATAAAGAAAGCAAATGCGACGATCTAAACAAGGCATGTTCTAAGGATTGTTTCACCTTATTGCGTATAGACTAGCTCATTGACTTAACATTTGGTTATGTGCTTCTTAGTTTCATGGATGCTTACTCAAGCTACAACTAGATTCGGATGGCTCTTGAGGATGAAGTCTATACATACTTCATTACAAACTTTGGGACTTACTGTTATAAGGTAATGCCTTAGTTTAAAAAATGCTGGAGCTACATGCTAGAGGCTAGTCACCTACATCTTTAAGCCATAGATTAGTAAGAACATCGAGGTCTATGTTGACGACATGATTCCTGAAAGTAAAACCCAAAAATGCCACATCAACAACCTTTGTGAGACATTCCAAACTCTACACTAGTTCCAAATGAAACTTAATCCTTAAAATTGCATCTTCAGGGTCGCATCATGGAAATTCCTTAGTTTCATGGTGATAGAGTGAGGGATAAAAGCTAACCTAAACAAGATTAAAGCAGTTCGAGACATGAAAGCCGTAACAAAAATCAAGGAGGTGTAGCGAGTAATAGGAAGGATCGTTACCCTAAATCTATTTGTATCCAGAAGTGTAGACAAATATGTAGAATTCTTTAAGTTATTGAAAAACCTCACTAATTTCAAATGGACAATTGAGTGTCAGAAAGCATTGGATGAACTAAAGGACTTTTTGGCTACCCTACCCATACTTTCTAAGCAATCTTTGAAGAAGAGTTATACCTATACCTTGCAGTTAGCGATAAAGTGATATCCTTAGTCCTCATATGAGTAGATGGCTACCAACATCCATTATTATACTACATTAGCCACATCTTATAAGGGCCAGAGCTTAAGTATATGAAAGTAGAGAAGTTTGCCCTTGTAGTAATCATCGTAGCTCAAAAGTTCAAGCCTTACTTCTAGTCACACCCAATTGTCATATAGATAGATATACCACTTAGAGTTGTATTGCAAAGTTTTAGCACCTTTAGAAGAATGGTGAAATACTCCCTCGAGCTTAGTGCCCAAAGAGTCTAGTTCCATCCCAAACAAGTGATCAAGGTATAAGTCCTTACCAATTTCATAGCCAAATACACTGGAATGGATAAGCCTCAACTCAAGCTTCCTACACTCCTTTGGACCATCCACATTGGAAGCTCCTCCACTAAGGGTATAGAGGAGAGTAAGGCTAGTATTTCACTACAAGGCCCACATGAAATGAAGATTCTCTATGTTTTGAAGTTTAGTTTTCAAGTAAGTAACAATGAAGCTGAGCATGAGGCACTCATCGCTAGATTAAAGATTGCTAAAGACATCGTAGTAGAGAGGCTCAACATACACTTAGACTCTATGTTGGTGGTATAGCAAATTAAGGGAGAGTATGAAATCAAAGGTGAAACATTGGTCAAGTATTTGTGTATGGTATAAGGTTTGCTCATGGAATTTACATTGTGGGAAGTCAACAAGATCCTTTAAGTAGAAAATGCAGAAGTGGACAGACTATCTAAGATAGTCTTGTCCATTATGGCTACATTACAAGGAGGTGATAAGCTGCTCTTCATACAATACCTCCCCAAGCAAAGCATGGAGGTGCAGTAGTAAGAAGTCCTTGAGGCATGAGAAATAAGTCTTGAGTCCTCTTAGATTGACCCTTTTACACAATATCCCAAGATAGGGGTGTCAGGACCCTAAAGGGGGCCTAGTAGGATTACCTAAAATTTCCATAACATGTGTGCACCCATGATATGAAAACCGCCTTGCAAGTCAGAGATTGCAAGACTCTATATAAAAATCACTAAGATTAATGATTTTCAAGTAATTAATTTATTGTACATGACATAATATATAATTATAAATAACTATGGATATTCGATATCCCACAGTTCCTCAGAACCGCAGAGAATCGGTATCCCCTACCAAATAATAAGACAGGATTACCAACATTATAAAACTGCAAGTAGAATTAAATTATATTAAATTCTAACATGTGAATATTTTCTACAAAGAGTGTTTATGTATCGTCCATAAAAATCTCAACTAATCCTAATACTAATGTACATATCTTCATCTCGCCCTCAGCACTCGAGACTTATCCCAATCCCATTGTATGTAAACCTGCAAAAGAAACTAAGGGGGAATGAGCATAAAGCAGCTCAGTGAGTTCATTCCTCACCACCACCGGTCAGGCAAGTTTTCACACATTATTATCACACATGCAAGCAAGCTATCTACATACATAATGAATGCAGGCATGATGAATGCAAGCAACACATCCATAGGAGTCCGGAACTATGGAAGGTGTAGAATTACGTCGTCCACACTTCGATTATCCCCTGTACTTACCCGCACAGGGCACCTCAGCTTACCCGCAGAGGCTACCTAGGGGCACCACCCCACTAGGCAAAACTCGACTATTACCCTAGCCGAGAAAGAATTTCAATCCAAATAGGGGGAGTCCGAACTAGGACTATCCACCCTCCAAGGCCACTCGGGTACAAACATGCGAGTCCTCTCGCAACCAAAAATAACTAAGGCCTTTCAGGCACAATAAAGCGAGTCCTCTCGTTATCAAGTGGAGAACCCATGCTAGCTTTGCCTTAACGTTAAAAATACTATTTATGGCTTCACAAGCCCTTACAGCGATCATGCAAAAATTTGTTTAAGGTTAGAAAAGCTTTTGCCAAAAATACTTTTCTTAAGATTTTTGCAAGGCTAGCACTCTCCATTCATACCTTTACCAAGTCATAGACATGCGACGAGTAGAACCGGGTATTTGGGTCAGACATTTATATTTATCAACTTAAAAAGGTGATCACACAGATGATGGCATACAAACAGAACAGTCATTCAAACATTCAAGCAATAGCAAACAACAAAACATCATACAAATAACATACACAAGCAAGTAGCAGGTCATCAGAATTCCCTCACCTGGATTATTGCTCATTCTCCAAACCTTTAGGGTTTCCAGGAATCAATATCGAACGCCTAAATCGAAATGGTAAACCTTATAAGTGTTCTGAGAATTTAGAATCCTTAGTCAACTAAAAGTCTATTGTCGTTTATCTAGTTCCCTCCAATATTACCCGAGTATAGTATGTATAGGGTTACCATACTCTATGAGATTAATAATAACTATTTTCTTGTATTAGTAAGGTATGAGGCTTCCTTTATGTATTTTGTAATTTTTTTGTTCTGATTCCGATATTTGCGAACTTATAGTCGTTTTTCATCGTTTTTGGACGCATGTTCACACGGTAATGTCCGTTTTGGACGTTAAGACCCGTGTTTTATGATATGGGCTAAATTTAGAGAAATTTTAACTATGAAAACTTAATTTCTCTTATTACTTATATTTATATCTTTTATTTATACTTAATGAGTTAGTTAACCCTTAAATCCTTATACTTAGAGGATTTTACTTTACTATTACTAATTCATGTACGTAATTAAGTATGATCCAATTTAGAAAGTGTATTAGGGTTTAAGGAATTTTCGACTTCAAAATACATGTATATACCTATGTTATGTGCTTATGTAATCTTATTATTTTTTTCTATTATAAACCTATGCTTACATCATCACTTATGTAATCAATTGATGATGTCATGGCTTATGTAATGTTTTGATAATGTCATAGCTTATATAATCCATTTATTACATGTAAATATATGTGTTATTAAGTACTTATACTTATACGTATGTTATATACCTATCTACACTCATAACATACTATTATGTATACTTATGTACTTATACATATACTAATACATATACCTATATTCACATACGGTGGCATACGTATTTTTATACGTATTTTCGTATGCCTTATCTAGCCCCTTAAGAAAGCTTCACAATTTCATTCTTTTTGTATTTTATGGGTATATTTAACATGGCTTATGTATGTATAGTTAGTAGATGTTCAAATTGAGGTTATGTACATAATCAAAACTTATGTATAAAGGTATTTATACATGTATATCTCTAACATACCTTTATGTATACATGCTTATAGACTTATACTCATGTCTTCCTTTCTTCTTCTTCACAATTCCTAATTCCTACACCTAAAGATGGGAACTTTGCTCCCTCTTCTTCAAGACAAAACTAAACACATAATTACTTATCTAATCTACCTAATTAACTAACTAATGAAGAAGATAAAACAAGATAAGGTAACTTAGATACATACCTTTAATTGTGTTGAAATTGAGAAGACAAAAGGAGAAGTGATGAGAGTAAAATGGGAAGAAGAAACTCACGGCAAATGAAGAATATTTTTGTTTTGTTTCTTTTCCTTTGTTTTCATTATGGAAGACATCAAATGGTGGGACCACAATGGACAATAAGTGGACGGCAATTGAGAAGAAAGGAGAAGGAAAAAAAAATCAAAATGAAAGAAAAGAAAAGCCATCATTAAGGAAGAGATATTTTCTTTATCTCTTAAGTCTTTTGTTGACTTTTCAAAGTGTTGACTTTAGTCAACATGTGTTGACTTGGTCAACCCTTTGACTTTGGTCAACATGCATTATCTTGGTCAACATTCCTTAAGCTTATGTAATTTTGTACACATCATGTAGTAATTAAGGGAAATTAAGGGAAAAATGAAGGAAATGAGAAGAAATGAGGTATTTGATGAATTGATTAGTAAGAGTAGATGATGAGATCTTACTTTGAGTATTTATAACCTATAAACATCATTTGGTAAACTTCTTAGTATAATTGAGATGAAAAATAGCATTTAGGGTATTAAGGTTTACTACATTTAACCTAATCTTCAACTATACCCTTAACTCTAAGTGAGACTATCCTAATCATATACTTAAGACATAAATGTAATCTATGATTCATTATCTTAGTTTCTAATGGATTACTTAAGGATTCAAAGCATATAAATATGCTTAAGGGTCATCTCTAACCCTTTACTAGTGAATTGAACAAAAGATGGGCATTATATTATCAATTAGGGTTTTAGGGTATATCATGGTGAATTAGTGCTTTTATATCCTTAAAGTTATGGTTTTAGGGTTCTTATTACTTTAAGGCACCATCTCTAATGTTTTTACACATTTAGGGTTTCATATATTCTTACGCGATTAAATTTTCGATTGTCATCTTAGGGTCTTGATAAGGTTCGAGGTTTTAGGGTCTTCGTATGTAGTTAGGGATTCAATTGATGATTTAAGGTTCTTCGTATTCACTTTAGGTTTTGGATTGAGATTTTTATTGGTTTTAAATCTCATTGGCTCTTTTGAGTTCGGGAAATTATCTACAGTTTAGACGTTTGCTTCTATACTTAGAAAGCTAAATTCGCGGGGTTTACAAGGGGCATTATCTGAGGATCAAGTAGAAGCAAAGAGGCTAGCTTATGCCATGGCCAACTATGCATTGATTGATGACATACTCTACTGACTAGGATAAAGTACTCTGCTCCTTAAGTGCCTTAGGAAAGAAGAGGCCACTCGTATCCTCGAGGAGCTACATATAGAAATTTGTAGCAACCACATTTTGTCCCAAGTACTATACGTTTAAGCACTCAAGTTGGGTTATTATTGACTCACAATGAAGGAAGGAGCAAAGTCCCTAGTTCAAAAGTGCTACTCATGCTAAAAATATGCATTGATCACTTATGCCCCTAGTTCAAAATTGCACCATTTGACAAACCCTTAGCCTTTCACATAATGGGGATTAGATATCCTCAGCCCCTTCTCAAAGGCATAATTAGGTTGACAATTCATCCTAGTAGCAGTGGAATGCTTCACTAAGTGGGTAGAGGCATTGGCTATAACAACCATCATAGCTTGCCGAAGGATACATAGTTACCTACATATTATCCCACCTTGGGGCACCATATAGGCTAATCACTAACAATGGGTGGCAATTCAATAATGACCGATTTAGAGCATTTTATGATAAACATAGCATCAAGTTGCACTACACTTTGGTCGCTCACCCTCAGATTAGTGGTTAGGTAGAAGCTATCAATAAGATAATCCTCAATAGTGTAAAGAAAAGGGTAAACTGAATTGGAGGATAATGGGTTGACTAGTTCCCGAATGTCCTTTAGGGATACCGTATGATGCACAAGACCTCAATTGGAGAAACCTTATTCTGCCTCACATTCAAAGCCAAGGCCATCCTCTTAATTGAGTTAGAGTTACGCACTAGTAGGACCTAGCACTTCGATGTGCATACCAATCACATGGCCATCCAAGGAAGCTTCATTACCATCAAGGAAGTGCATGATGCTATACGCCTACACATCAGCCTATCAGTAGAGGGTTGCCCAATATGACAATTATAATGTCAGATACAAGGTCTTTCACTTGGAGGACTTATTATACAAAAAGTTAGAGGCTACTAACTCAGAAGAAGGGTGTAAACCCTAGAAAAACAAAAGTTGAACCCTAACTCAAGTCTGAGTTCTCTAAACTATACAATAAGTCGATAAGGCTAGTATCAATAAAAGATTATGAAGTTTAATAAATCAAATATAATATCGATAACAAAACCCTAGGAATTGATTAAAATTCTAAATCGTATACTAAAACCCTAAAACTAACTTACATACCATCAATCAAAACTGACCCCAAATTTATTCAAAACCCTAAAATTATAAACATAAACGTATAAAATAGTTAAATATTACTCAATAGTGATAAAATTATAGTTGATTGCAATTTTCGACTAAAACGCCTATTTGCGTGAAATTTTAACAAAATCGCTATAATAACTTGTAAAAATTATAATTGTAGTGGGTAACAATTAAATTGATAAAATTTCACAAAAATTTAAAAATTAATTTATGACGAGAACTATTATAATTTATATGTTTTGAAAAATTACATATATTTATTACTAATTTTTATTTTCCTTCTCTTTCATTTTCAATTTATCTCTTTTCTTTCTTTTCTTCCTTTTTCCCAATTGCACGTCCTAGAAATAGAAACCAAAAAAAAAAAAAAAATAGAAAAAAAATCAGTAGCCCATGTGACTAAAATAAACTGACGTGTTAAGTATAAAATAAAAGAAAAATGGAAATAATTTAGTTTATCATATCCTCATTAATGTAAAAGATTAGATAAGATTTTAGCTTAAATTCTAAGCTAGCTCCTCACGTGAATAAAAGGAAAATCTAGAAAAA
>JAMXBB010000001.1:56775770-56815640 GCA_024138015.1 Lumnitzera littorea
TATTTTCATTATATAACTATAGTATAAATATATATGTATGTACCATAACTATATATATATGTGTATACATGTATAATTATTTTTGTATATATATATATGTATAGTCGTATAGTATATATATAGTGGGGTATTTTTATAAGTATGTATATAAGACATATATATATATATATATAATATAGAGTATATGCTTTGGGGTATATGGCATAATATATGTATAATATATAGTATACATATTTTATAACAAATATTATGGAAATATAAATATACTGAATATATAATATAAGAATAGGTATCTGTAGATTATTTATATATATCTAAGTATTTGAAAATTATATAAGTATATTATTATGTATAAATACAAATACATGAATATATATATATACATAAGAGCATGTTTATTTTCATAAAATAAGTATATACATACATATAGCATATAACATATATTATATATATGTAGTATACTGAAATATATATAGATATATATATATGTATGTATAAATCGTGAAGTACATAAATAATAAGAAAATGAGAAATAATAAAAATAATAAAGGTCATAATAATAATAATAATAATCATAATAAAGTTAAAAATCTCAAAAATAGGAAAATATGCTCGAAATAATAAAAATATCGAATATATGATTTAAATAATTATTAAATCATAAATATGTTAAGAAAAAGTGAAAATTAATATTTTATAATTTTTAAACTTAAATAATAATTTTTGTGATATTTTTATATCACAATTTAAATTACGAGTCACAACGTCCAAAATGGACCTCGTTACAAGAAAATACACTAAAAAACAATTAAAATGAACTATAAGTTCATAACGATTTGAGCTAAAATGAAAAAGTTACACGCGATTTGATAAAAAACTCAAATCGATAATTTCATGTAACTTAGTGAAATAGACCTTACAAAATTTTCATTATTCTCAGGTGACTTTGATATCGACCTTGAGTTGCTCCCAAACTACTATGACCCTTAAGCTAGCCATGGTTGAGTGAGTTTTTCTTTATGATTCCATACTTGCTTGTGCTTATAGTTAGTGAATCTAAATTATGATTTATAAATAAATGTGTATGGGGTTGGGTTATGCTTATGCATGATAATTGTTGTTGATGGTGAATTTACTTTAAACTTCAATAATATAATGATTGTTACATAGTAGATTCACTAGAATTGATTATTTGTAGCTTGGAATGATCACTGAATAAATAAAACTTAATGATATTTGACTAGAAAAAGTTAACTTGGATCATGCATAAATCATGCACTGCATAACTAATTCCGACAGTCACCTTATATGGAGGTAGCGAGAGGCCATACATAGGTTGATTATTGATTGTTATGGATTTCATACGGTGTACACATGTGATATGACCTTAACCTGGCCTACGAGATGACTAGGCATTAGAGGCGCCAACTGCTTGACTAAGAGTTGAGTCTAGAGGCCTTCGTTTAGGGGTGAGTGAAGGTTGTGTGAACTTACTCACAATTATATGTATAACTCATTTTGATAAAGCGGGTAATAGATGTACCATTACATTTTAAATATGAAACGCAGAGTTTTGTTATGAAATAAGTTCTAATATGATACCCGGATCTAACTGTACCGATGAATCTCCAACCCTGACTTCAAAGGGTGTTAAATTTGAGTTGCATGCAGTACTTGGTTACCTACATGTATTTATTTGGCATACTATTTGTCATGTATTCATTTGGTTGAACCTAACTATTGTATGACTTGTTTGTTGTATGGTTGAGGGAAAATTATCTCACTAAGCTAGTTAGCTTATACCCTTGTAGTCTTCTTTCGCAAGCTGACCTTTTTGTAGAGTCGAGCCGTCGGATGCCCAAGGTTAGTTTTCTACACAGGGTCAGTAAGGGAGCTGAATGAGATCAAAGAGTACTTCTAATAGTTTATAGATCTGAATATGCAGTTATTATACTAGTTGAACTCAAGACATGTTTCAAACTTTGTATTTGTAAACTCTTATTTAAATAGATTATGAGTTATATTTTTTTATATGATATTATTATTTATCATAGAATGATATTGCTTAAGTTTGCGCACTCTTGCTAGTTAGTAGTAGTCGTAGCCTTGTATATCGTATAAAAGGGTCGTCGATTGTAAATGAATTCAATTTGCAATCCTTTGTATGGTATATAGCGACTGCCATAACTAATCCCCTCGAGTTATGATAAAGGGTAAGGTAAGCTTACCCCTAATTAAGAGGATCTAGTACGAGTAGTTGAAGACGTAGGTAAAGGTGCTTATAAGTTGGAAACCTTAGATAGATGGCCTATCCCCAAGGTATGGAATGCCTATAATCTAAGATGTTATTTCCACTAAGTATAGTGACAAGATTGAAAACACATGTAACAGTGATTGAGCTTAATGAATTGATGAGTTTTCTACACTTATCTCGTTTTCTCTTTCCCTCCTTATGTATGAATAGAACCTTTGTCCATGCTAAGCCATGACCTTAGGTTGATTTTCATCCCTAAACATACACCCTGAGTTAGTCTTCACATTACCACTATAGACACCTGTTAGTATTAGTTTACATTGAGCCTTAGCCTTAGGTCGATTTTCATCCTTAAGCATTTGCTTAAGTTAGTCTCTAAACTAATGCTGCAGGCACTCCCATCTGGGTATTGATCTACATTGAGCCTAAACCTTAGGTCATTTTTCATCCTCAAGCTTTTGCCTAAGTTAGTCTCCACACTAACATTATAAGCACCATTATTAGAGCATCGGTCTACATTAAGCTCCAAGCCTTAGGTTGATTCTCATCCTTAATTGCCTTACTCAATTTAGTCCCTACACTAACTTTACAAGCACTTATCCATTATAGAGTATTGGTTTACACTGAGCTCCATACCTTAGGTCAATCCTCATCCTTAAGTACTTGCCTAAGTTAGTCATTACACTAACAACATAGGCACCATTCTTTCTCTAAAGCTTAACATGATTCTAAGACAAACAAACAAAGTAGGTTCATACAAAGTCATTACAATCAAACTATACAAAAAGAGAGCTAAACAAAAATAAGATAATAGACAAGAAATGATGAGTGGAAAAAGAAACTGCTATTCCATTAACAAAATGAAGTATAATGCCTTATGGGTTGGCATACTAATCCTAATTAGATTCAGAGAAGAAAACAAAACTATAAAGGTGCAAAGCCAAGCCCTACACTACTACCTAATGCCAGGCTTAAATAATCACTCTCAACTTTGACTTGGCTTCTTACTTTAAGCTCTTCTTCAAGAGGAACTGCTCTCAACCTCAACTTAGCCCACAAACTCCAAAGGGATAGCTATGACTACATCACCAAGTTTTAACTGGGCCAAGTTTCTAACTACGAGAACCTTAGTGACACTCGACCTCTAAGTGAAGGCCTCCACTCCAGTTAGTGGAGCTAGTCTTCCATAGAAGTAGTAATGAGGAAAGTTGATCTAGCTAATCCATTCAAAGCTTTGAGCCTTAGGGGTCCTACTGGTGTCAAAGTAAGGTCGATGCTCTACCTAGATCAGCCGACCTCTCACTGAAGCAAATTAGATGGGGGGATGAGGTATGATTTGCCAACCCTACTTAAGCTACCCCTAGAATGAACCAAAGGACTCATGAAGCAGAGGACTCCCTGTGGGCACCTCAATTTATAGGTTAGGGTAGAGAAAAAGGCCCCTTTGTAGCCATAATCACTGTAGTCGCCCTTACTTAGTCAAATTCACCTTGGATAGTATGTGGAAGAATTGCCCAAAACCTCCTACAAACAAGCACCTCTATAATGAGGATGCTACAAACTGGTGGCAGGTGGCACTCAACATATACCCCCTACCTCCCTTCATCGGGTATTATTAGGGGAGAAATAAGAAAGGGCTTAGAGGCCAGTGTATGCCTCCCAATCACAGTTTAAGGGTTACTCCCTATTGTTGGGTAGCTCTTTACACCTCATGATCATAACTTGAGAGGAGGCACTAAGGAAACCTCCTTCCTAAGTCAAACACTCTATCTCTCAGTTTAATTACCCTCGGCATGCTCATGTTAAAGGAAAAAAGTAAGCTAACTCTCCTCTATACCTTATAGAGGTGTTTGCCATTGCAAAGTAAAGACCCATACACCCTTTATATAGGGGGCCTGGAGCACCCATAACCCTATACGTAAAATCATCTGATGACTTAAGTGCACTAGAAGCCCAAGTGACGTATTACAAAACAACAATTCACTATATGTGCATTGAATGGCTTCTAGAAAGCACCCTACCTAAGATGATACATTTTCCAGGAGTACATATTGCCTGAAATAAACCTTGTCAAGAAGATTACTTAATGTCAAAAAAAGATTCACTTGGTCAACATTACTTTGTTTGGAAGATGACATAATGTCACCAAAAGATTCACTTTGGCATGCTAGTCATCTTTAAGCAACGAGCTTATGCTAAGGCTTAACGGAGCTAAAGCTTCGGTGATCACGAGGGGGACCTAATGGATTATCAACAAACAAGAAGAGGTAACTTGCTCGGGGAAAAGGTGTTCAAGAAACTTCATGAAAAGATAAGAGGAATTGATATGCTTGAAAGAATCGCTGGCAATACAAGAGACTTAGAAAAAAATATAAGCTAAATGCAAGGTAGCAATATACAAGCAAGGAAATGGCAAACAACTTAGAATTAATCCAATCACAACGACAAAGTATTTCCATTCTAGCTGATGATAATTACATCTAAGAAGGGGAGACCGACATCCCGATTCCCCTTAAGTGGAAAACAAAAGGCAACAAAGTAAGAGATGGTACACATCACCCAAACCACTAACTAAACAGCAAAAAAACAAAGTCATCCTTAGCTTACTTAGAGATAGTACCCTCTCTTTGACCTTTCTCCCACTACTCGACCTGCTACTAACCTTTCCTATCCCTTCCCTTATCCTCCTTAAGGCTTGTACTCGAGCCACCAATGAGTCACCAAAATCTCCTCCCTACCACTGGTATCAACCTTAGGCTCATCTAACCAATGAAGGAAAGACAAATCAACCTTTGGTATATTCAAGTGAACTTGCCTCAAGAACTCCTCGACCATAGCATACCTAGCAATGGTGAGAGCCTTCTCAATTAAGGGGTCATCAAGAGTCTCTAGAAAAATGTCTTGTCTAATGATACAAAGTAAGTGCACCTATTAGTTTATAATATAATAGATATAAGTCCAAGTCGATCCCTTAGAGACCTCGAATACTAATAGTAACCTTAGCTGTATTATCTAATCAAAAAATTATGCTAGGTTGAATGGATTAAAAATACTAAAATTAACAAATTAATCTAATTATATGACTTGACTAGGCAATTTAGGAAGCGATAAAATTAAGAGCAACTTCAAGAAGACAAATAACATATTTAGGAATTATTTCTTCTAGTGTTTAACATGTGACCACTTAAAATATATCCAATTCCATCTTTATCATTCTTGATCGAAGGGATTTGCAATTAGAGTTAACACCTTTCTTAAGCATATTAACCCTAATCTTAAATTATTTACTAAAATCTCTTTACTTAGTAATATAAGTTAAAATTACATTAGTGTACAATGAATTCCCATACAAAAATAATAACTTTTCAAAAAAATCATACTTCTTATCTCTAAGTACATATGTAATTCTCTTCAATTATGTCAAGATCTCATTACTTATGTGATTTCTCAATCATCATGCATAATATCGTAAATTGATACCCTCGAAATATCGATTAACAATAAAAGCACATGATTGAACTAAGAAAGATAGAAACTTTATAAAAAATTATCAATAAATTCAATAGTCACATGAAACCCTAGGTCTTATAATCCTAAATACAAGAATTTTAAGCTATCATGATGAAATTAAAAGAAAATTTCGTCAAAATCAAGAAGTAAAATAGGAAAAAACTACTTTTGTTGATGAGAAATCTCTTCAATCTTGAAGTTGGATGTTGCTTTTACCTTTTTCTCCTTCTTCTCTTCAAGTCTCCTCTCCTTTTAATGTGAAAAATTATGTCAAAAACCCTTACAAGTCCTTATATAATATAGTACTAAATTTCCTTTTAAGTCATTGGATGTAGTTATGTCCCTAGGTTATGTAACTCACTGACTTTAAGCTTTGAAATCATCCTAAGGGGGATACAGCCTATGGACATAGTTGTCTCGTCAGGTTGTGTAACTTTCTGACAAAAAATTGCCACTTTCTCTTATTGTATGGACATAGCTTAGGGATATTGTTGTGTCTCAAGTTATATAACTTCATAACTCATTTATTTGAACTTTGAATTCAGTGAAACTCGATTCCTTTTCTTCATTTTCAATCTGAGAATGTGTTCAAACCTTCAAATAAGAAATTTACTCAATTAAGTATCAATTTCTTTAAAAACAACAAAAAAATTTAAGGGAAATGCTATAAAATCACCATGTAAAGTGTATCTAAAATAAGAGTTATCATTTAATCTCAAGAGACAAACCGTTACCCTTGGTATGATCGGTTGGTCATAAGGATAAACTCAAGGAGATCATATTACTGTGGATACAATGCACATTTAGTCAATAAAGTAAGACCAAATACTTTAACAAGAACTATGAGCATCTCACCTCACTATGCCTCAACAACTCTATCGAAGCCTCCATATCGCTCTTATTGGCAAAGAGCCGCCCAAACTAGGCCTGTAGTTGGTCAAACCTTTGCGAAGGTTCACCTATGGACAAAGGAAGGGGTGTTTGCCTATTATAATGAACTAATGGTACTATGACTCCCATGCTATATGTTTGCCCAACCACCTCTTGCTTGAGCCCTTTGTAAAGCATCCATGACCTCAACCTGGCCCCCTTGGACTGACCTACCACAAAAAGCCATCTACTTAAGCCTTAAACTAACTAGAGGCCTCCTATTGGAATATCACTTGCAGCATGTTGAACCATCTTCAGAAGCATTTGTTGCCTCCCATCCTTCTTCTTAGATTTCTTCGAGGAGCACTATGATGTCTCCCCCTTTCCTTCCATAACAGGTTGTTTTCTCTTCTATACCAACTCGGACGTACCCTCTAATCACCTATTTTACATGATGAGCAACTTCACCCTTAACCTTTTGGTGGCCAACTCCATAGCTGTAAAAAACCAACAAAGCCATTAAGTAAGCAAGTAATACGAAGCAACGTACTTACTACGTTAAGGAAGAGCAGGCTTGATGTAACCTTATCTCCTAGACCGCTCAACTTTCTACCCTCAAATAGGCTATCTCCATTGAGAAGGGAAACCTAGCAACTTAGGGGTGCAAACATAGTAGAAGAACTCTTTCCAGTCAATAACCTCATTTGACATATCATTGAAGATCTTTAGTAACCCCCCCCGTTGGTAATATGTAGCCAATGGTCGGTTACCCTCTACACGTGGAAGAAATGCCTGAATAACTACTATTGACCTCTACCACTCTTATAGGCACAATGCCTCGAATGAGAGCAACTATCCCCAAGCATTGGCTTTAAGACGCCCTATAACAACCTTAAAATAACAGAAGAACTCTACAAGGAACTCTAAAAAGGGAAGCCAAAGACTTAGCTAGAATGGCTTCCCATAAATACCGAAGGATTGATCATCTCCTATATGGTACACTCATTGTCTACCCATGAGCACCTCCACTCACCACTTGCCTACTTCCCTAACCACTTGACTCATAAGCCTTAACTTCTCTTCATTTGCCACATACGCAACATGGGCATATGCCTTATAGTGTTAGTTGTATGCAATAGCTCCCCTTCCTTGTCCTCCTACCATCTATCGGATACATATCGCAGGGCCTCTACCATATATACTCTCTTCTCTTTACCTAAGACATTATCACCCCTTTGTTGTTACTTACCGCCACTATCATTTCGAGGATAGTAAGGTTATCACCCCCTTCTTGGGCTAAATCCTTGCAATTCTCATCCACTTCCCTCGAAATGGATAGACAAGAAGACTCACTTTGTTGATAGGTTGCACTTTAGTTAGGCATAGTCAAAGATCAACGAAGAAATAAAATCATAGAAGGAACTAGCTTATGAGTAAATGATAAAAGCATATTTTTCATGTTTAAAGTACAATTTAAGATAAAATTATTATAGATTTTACAGAAATCTTTAAGAATTGGTACTTAATTATTTTCCTTTGGACATTTTAGGAATTAGAGGATTCAAGAGTAAAATTATGGATGATTTAGAGGAATTTTAAGTAAATAAACGAAGTTTGGATCAATACATGCAAATTGGAATTAAAGGCAGTCGGCCTAACAACTAGTTTACAACTTACAACTTACATCGCCAGCCTTAGATGACTACGCTGTCAGCCTAAAACCTGGCCTAGCACTTATACTACCGGCCTTCATGAAAAAGAGAAACTTCACATAAGCTAACCATAATTTTTCATATAAATAGCTTATGTTTCATCATTTGAGAGACTTTTAAACACTTTTTCCTCAAACGTTGAGAGTTGTAGAATAGTTTTAGATAGTTTTTGAAGAATTCTTCAGGAGAAGCACTTTGATCATTGAGAGGATTTTACTTTTGCTGTAGAGACTAAGATTGAAGTTGCAATTGAAGATTATTTCTTTCCAATACAGAATTGGTGACATCTATTTTAATTATTCTGATGCAATTATGCGTATTACTTATGCTTTTAATTATGAATTTCCTTGCAATTTCAATTTGTATTTGTGTTTTTGTTTCCAAATCCATTGATAACTAAATTTATTTGTGGGAATTGATGAAACCCTAGATAGTTAAGATGATGATTGTGTTCATGTTATAGGATTAAGAGATATATAGATGATTCATGATTTTAATTTCTATGATTTCGATTATAATTGTCAAAAGCCCTAATGATACTATAGTTGATTAGGGTTTGTTAGAAATTCTTAGTTGATTTAATTAATCATTGTAGAAGCAGAGTTAATTGAATTAATTAGAAATTATCTAGAGATTAATGCGATGTTCGGCGATTGATTATCCACTAAGACATTAAGGATAATTGATTTAGGACGTTAGACAATCATAGTATTAGGAGCTATATGATTATAATTTAGAGTCTACTGTTAATTAGAAGATGTGGAAGTTGACTAATTAATTAGAGGTTTAAATCCTTAAGTTTTAAGGTATAATAATTTCACTTGAATGACCATATAGCTATTAATCTACATAATATGCTAACAATTTGATTTGTGTAATCTAGGGTAGATTTTGTTTCCCTACAATTCTCAATTGATTGCTTAATTTTAGATTTTTCATTGTTATTTTCTTTTCAATAGTTTTAGAGTAATTATTAGATTAATTAATTTAATTTTGATTGCTTGAATATTAATAAGAACTAGCATAGGATTAGTAATTTCTTAGTCTTCGAGGGATCGACCACCTTACTTTCTCTATATTACTTGATTTCGACCCAGTATATTTGCTGGAGTATTTGCAATTTATTTATATATATATAGTTTAAGTGAATCATGTTTTTGGTGCTATTGTTGGGGACTAGAAATATTAAACCTTTTAGTTCTGTTAGTAATTTAGGTGCATGTGTATTATATCTGCTCTTCTTTGCAGGTGTTTTTTTTTTTTATGTAGGAGTAGAAGTGATGAAATTCTACCACTAGATTCAGAAATAGAGCACACTTTGCATTAGTTGAGGCGAGAGAACAAAATAAGAATAGACTAGATGGCAGGTAACGAGGGTAATAATCAAATATAAGGAGTTTCGCGAGCACTATGAGATTATACAATACCCATGATGATGGGTTTGGCTATAAGGAGGCCCACTATTTAAGCTAACAACTTTAAGTTGAAGCCATCTCATATTTAGATGGTTCAGATGAATCAATTTGGAGGATATCCCAGTGAAAGTCCTGATGAGCATATTGTAGGATTCCTTCAATATTGCAATACAGTGAAGATGAACAATATGATAGACGAGATTATCAGATTACAGCTCTTTCCCTTTTCACAAAGGGATAAAGCTAGAGCTTCATTTCATTCACTGCCACAAGAGTCTATCACCACTTAAGATAATCTTTCATTGAAGTTCTTAAGGAGATTTTTCCTATTGGCTAGGACTGTAAAATTAAGGAACAACATCACCAACTTTACTAAGTTTAGTGGTGAGCTACTTTATGAAGCATGGAAGAGATTCAAGGGGGCGATCAGAAAATGCCTACATCATGGCTTGCTGGACAATCTCTTGATTGAGATCTTCTATCTCAATTTAGATGAGACATTGAGGTCCCTAATTGATGCTGCAGCTGGAGGTGCTCTAATGGGAAAGACATATAATGAAGTAAGCACACTGATAGAAGAAATGTCCCACAGTGCACATAACTAGCAAAATGAAAGAAGCAAGTTAGGAGTGGTAGCAGCCAGTGACAATAGCACCGTATCTCAATTAACGGCTCAGATTGTAGCTCTCACTACTAAAGTAAGTAAACTTACCTCAACACAATCTAACCCCATTATTTTTTGTGAGTTAAATTCAAGACCACATTCGACTCTTGAGTGCTTAACTGGGAATCACTAAGCTTTAACCAATGGAGAACAGGTGAATTTTGTCAACAATTTTCAATACGGCAATCAAGGACCATATTCAAATACATATAATCCTAGGTCGTGTAATCATCCAAATTTTTCATAGAGAAATGAAAACAACGCATTCTAACCATCACCTGGATTCCAGAAGTAAGGTCTTGCTCAAAACGCTTTACCTTAGCAAAATCAATCTAAAATGGAAAAGCTCATGTTGAGCTATATGCAAAAGACCGACACCTTGCTATAAAATCGATAAGCAACTATTCGAAACCTAGAGAATCAGATAAGTCAAATTTCTCAACAATTGAGCAACAAACCATCAGGGTCTTTACCTAGCAATACTAAAGAGAATCCTAGAGGTGTTAATGCTATTATGCTAATGAGGGGAAAAGCATTGGAAATAGTTAACAGACTAGTTGAAGAAAAGGTGGAGATTCTAAAGGTAGAAAAAGGAAAGGAAGTAGAAGAGGAACCAACACATAAGTCACCAAAGGTGAAACTTATGTCCCTCCAGTCCCCTTTCTAAGAGGATTAAAGCAACAACAACTAGATGCTCAATTTACCAAATTCCTAGATGTCTTCAAGAAGTTGCAAATCAACATTCCTTTTGCAAAAGCACTGCATCAAATGCCTTCCTATGCCAAATTCATGAAGGAGTTGCTCACTAAGAAGAGAAAGATTGATGGGAATGAACCAGTAATGCTTACAAGGGAGTGCTACATGATCCTTCAGAAAAAATTATCTACCCTACCTAGAAAATAAAGAGATTAGGCGAGTTTTATCGTTCCTTATGCTATAGGAAATTTTCATTTTGATAAGGTTCTTATTGATTCAAGTGCAAGTATAAATTTAATGCCCTTGTCTATTTTCATGAAGTTGGGACTTAGAGATTACAGGGATACTCATGTCACCTTGCAACTTGCTAATAAGAGTATCAAATACCCAAAGGGTATTGTTGAGAATGTCTTAGTGAAGGTAGACAAATTTATCTTCCCAGTTGACTTTATAGTCCTAGAGATGGAAGAAGACAAAGAGGTACCCATGATCTTGGGCAGACTGTTTCTTGCAATAGGTAAGGCATTGATAGACATAGAACAGGGTAAGCTGACTTTAAGAGTTATAGATGATAAGGTGATGTTTAATGTTTATGAAGCCATAAAGCATTTTGATGCTTGCAAATCCTATTACACTATTGATATGTATGATGAGATTACCTATGAGTTTATAGAAGAAAAATCAGGATTGGATACTATGGAATCAGTTCTTAGGGATTTGAATGAGTGGAGTGATGATGGCAAGCTTGAAGAAGAAGATAAGGAACAGGTGTTAGAAATCAAAGCTTGATATTATGAAGAACTCGACACTAGTGAGCAAAGCTAGTTCCATCATTGACATAACCCTCGATGCTTGAACTTAAACCTTTACCTAGTCATTTAAAACATGTGTATCTTAGAACAAATGATACTTTGCTAATAATTATCTCCTCCTCTTTGACAAGTGACCAGTAGAAACAACTTTTAGGAGTTCTGATAGAGCATTAAGAAGCCATCGGGTAGACCATTGCTGATACAAAGGGGATTAGTCCCTTAATTTACACTCTTAAGACATTGCTTGAGGCTGAGTGCAAACCCACAGTACAGCCATAGAGATGGCTCAACCCAACTCTCAATGAGGTGTGAAGAAAGAAGTACTCACATTCCTGGATGCAGGTATTATCTACCTTATCTAAGATAATAAGTAGGTTAGTCCCATTCAGGTAGTGCCAAAAAAAGGTGGTATGACTGTAGTTAAAAATGAGATTAATGAGTTAATCCCTACTCGCACTGTAACTGGATGGAGAGTTTGCATAGATTACAGAAAACCAAATGATGCCACTCGTAAAGACCACTTCCCCCTCCCTTTCATAAATTAGATGCTTGAAAATCTTTCAAGGCATGATTATTATTGTTTTTTTAGATGGATATTCTAGTTACAATCAAATTCATATTATACCCGAAGACTAGGAGAAAACCACTTTTACATGTCCTTATGGCACTTTTGCCTTTAGGAGAATGCTTTTTGGTCTCTATAATGCACCTGCGACTTTTCAAAGATGTATGATGTTTATATTTTCTAACATGTTAGAAGATTTTATTGAAATATTTATGAATGACTTCTTTGTCTTTGGGAAGTCATTTGATTCATGTCTGACTAATTTAAGCTATGTACTTAAAAGGTGCAAAGAGACTAATCTACTTTTGAATAGGCAAAAATGCCATTTTATGATAAGAGAGGGAATAGTCTTAGTTCATAAGATGTCAAAAAGGGAGTTGAAGTCAATAGAGCTAAAGTGGAGATAATAGAGAAGTTGCCAACACCTACTTTTGTCAAAGGGTTAGGAGCTTCTTAGGGCATGCTGGCTTCTACAGGAGATTTATCAAGGACTTCTCTAAAATCTCTAGACCTCTTTGTAATTTACTTAACATAAGATTTTACGTTTGTCTTTTATGATAATTATTTGTAGGCATTTAATTTATTAAAGGAGAAGCTTACTTTGGCATCAATGATCGTTGCACCAGACTGGGAGCTTCCTTTCGAGATAATGTGTGATACTAGTAACTATACTGTAGGAGCAGTACTTAGGCAGAGGAGAGGTAAGTTATTTCATGTTATATACTATGTGAGCAAAACTTTGAATGAGGCATAAAAAAACTATGCTACGATAGAGAAAAAACTTTTAGCGGTTATATTCACTTGTGGCAAGTTTAGGCCTTATCTCATAGGTTCTAAGATCATAATATACACAGACCATGTTGCTCTGAAATATTTGTTTGCTAAAGCTGATGCTAAACTTAGGTTAATTCTATGGGTTTTATTACTGCAAGAATTTGACCTTGAAATTAGAGATAAAAAGGGAACTAAAAATGTAATTGCTAATCATTTATCTCGATTACAATTGAAGTGTTTAGAGCCACCCATTAATGAAAAGTTCCTTGATGAACAATTGTATATAGTAGAGATCTGAGAATTACCTTGGTATGCTAATATATTTAATTACTTGGTTAGTAAAATCATACCATATGATTTCTCATTTTAAAAGAAAAAGAAGTTTTTACATGACGTGAAATTTTATTTCTAAGATGAATCCTATCTTTTTAAAAGCTATGCTAACCAAGTAATTAGATGTTGTGTGCCTAAAACAGAACAATTTAGCATAATTTAGCACTGTCATTCTAAAGAAGTAGGAGGCTACTTTGGTGTGGAAAGAATTGTAGCTAAAATTTTGTCTTGTGGATTTTATTGACCTAGTTTGTTTAGTGATTGTAGAAATTATGTTAAGTCTTGTGCTTAATGCCAAAGGTCTGGGAATATTTCTAGGAGACATGAATTACCACAAAAGAGTATTCTAGTAATTGAGCTTTTTGATGTATGGGGAATAGACTTCATGGGCCCTTTCCCTTTATCTTTTTCAAATAAATATATGCTTCTAGCAATAGATTACGTTTCAAAATGTGTTGAAGCAGTAGCTCTACAAACTAACGATACCAGAGTGGTAATTAAATTTTTGAAAAAAAGAAAACATTTTTTCTAGGTTTGGAGTACTTAGGGTTACTATAAGTGATGGGGGGTTGCATTTTTGTAATAGGCAATTTCAAAAACTATTAACAAAATATGGAGTCACTCATAAACTTACCACCCTGTATCATTCACAAACTTGTGAACAAGTTGAGGTATACAATAGATAGATAAAGCGTATCTTAGAAAAGACTACCAATGCATCTAGGAAAGACTGGTCTCTAAAACTTAATGATGCATTGTAGGCTTATAGGATAGCTTTTAAAACCCTTATAGGAATGTCCCCATGCAAAATTATTTATGGTAAATCATGTCATCTGCCTATAGAGCTTGAGCACAAGGCCTATTGGGCCATAAAATACCTTATTTTTTATTTGCAAGCTGTAGATGAAAAACGATTGTTCTGATTGAACCAGCTGGACAAGATTAGAGAAGAAGCTTATGAAAATGCTAGGATCTATAAAGAGAGAGCCAAGCGATGGCATGACAAGAACATTCAATAGAGGGAGTTCATGCTTGGTCAGAAAGTGTTATTATACAACTTTCGACTGAAATTGTTTCCATGTATGTTAAAATCTCAATGGTTTGGACCATTTGAAATAGCTAATGTTTTTCCTTATGGTACAGTTAAGTTAAAGATAGAAGACAATCGCACTTTCAAGGTAAATGGTCATCTCCTAAAATATTATTTTGAAGGAGAAAGCATGGACAATGACACCACTATAGTGGTGACCCATAGTAAGATAAAAAAAGTCGAGCTAGCGACTATAAACTAAGTGCTTCATGGGAGGTAATGTCTAACCAAACTAATTGTTTTTTATTATTCTTTTTATTCATTATTAGTTAATTTTATTTCAAAAAAGAAATTTTGAAAAATTTTAGGCTAGCCATTAGCATGAAGGCTGCTGGCCTAAAGAAAAAGAAAAAAAAAAAAGAAATAGAGAGAAAAGCACGAAATTTGAATTCAAGGCCGGTACTCAAGGCCGTCGGCTTATCAACCGACTTACCCATTTACGCCAGTAATGTACACTGTCAACATATAGATGTAAGTGTCGATGTACAATGCTTTTAAAAGCACATTCATCGGTTTTCTCTCTCTCCTCACTCAATTTTTCTCCTAAATTCTCTCTTTAGTTTCTCTCTCTCTCTCTCTCTAGATTTCTCTGAAACTCTCCCTCTCCTACACATCCATAACCTCATATACTTACTCTCTTTACTTATTTTTACATACATTTCCATTCTTCTTTACAGATATGAGATTTTGCATCCACCATGCTACCTAAGAAGATGCAAATGAAAAAGAAACAGAAGAGGGTAGTCACTTCATCGTCTAGAAGTTTGGGCAGCGATCTACTCTCACATTAGGAGTATGCTAGGGAGCGAAGGAGGAAGCTACAACGGATGACATTCATGAATCAACAATATTTATATTGGACTGTTTTGCAAGACTATAGAATGGACGATAAAATCCAATAGATGGTTCTTGAAAAAACTTGGTTTCGGTTATTAAAGGTAAAAAAAACCCACTGATAGAAATGTAGCCATTGATCTTTTGTCCACTTTGCAGCTGGAGAGAAGTGGGTGTATGTCCACTTTTACATTTCAGGTTTATGGAGAAATTCATGTCATTGAATTGAGTCAAATTGGCTATTTTTTAGGTTTATATGAAGAGGAGGAAGTCAATTTAACTGTTGGCCTAATGATATGTATGCTGAACGATTTTGGTTCCAGTTGATTCATCTTAAGTGGGATGATTTTGTGCCTTCAAAGTTGCTCACCATGACTTTCTCAACAGTGGAGCATAAGTTACTCTACCATATCCTTACTTATACTCTCAATTGTAAGAAGACCAGCCATAGTGAAGTAACCAACTTCAACATGTTTTATTTATACAATATGATTTCTAGATATCAGATAGATCTAGGAGTAGAGATAGCAAATTTTATCTATAGGCACATTGATGATACCGGGATACAAGTTATCTTTTGTGGTGGGTATATTACTGCATTATTGAAGGGTATGGAGCTGTTTAACGAGCCAGATAGAGATGATGGTATCTCATGTAAACCTATTTTTGCTGCACCATTTAGAGGTTGGGGATTGGTCAAGATAAATAATAGGCCCCATCTTATTGATGAGGAGGATATTCTTGAAAATCCTCTTACTACTGCTAAAGTATCTACTTCATCTCATCCTCCTATTGCTAAAGTATCTACTTCATCTCATCCTCTAGATAGTAGTTATGAACAATTGAGTGCTGAAATTAGAGAAGTTCGGAATGAGATTAGGAAAGAAAGGAAGAAGAATAAAAAGTTCTAGACTACTATGTTCAATATGTTGAAGTCTACTATCTCATGTGTTTCAGCCAACAACTGTAGAGTAATTCCATTATGAGACTTCTAGTGTAGAGAATAGCAACACTGATAGAGACAGTTAGATATTTGTGTGCTTTTCTTATGTCTCTTTTATTTTATTATTATTTTATTTTCATTTTTTCTTTTCTTTTCTTTTTCTTTTATTTAGATACTTGGTTATTTTTGTTTATTACCCATCTGTTTGGGTAACTTTGGATCATTAACTCTACTATGTACTTTTTAGTACACTTTTATGCTATCTTTGCTATTTCATGTTTCTTTACGTTTGATGAGGTAGGTTATATTTGAATTCTCTGATAACAATGGTCTTATGCTTGGAATTCTCATTGTTGCTGAAAGTTTGAATCTAAGGGAGTACCGGCTTTTCATTTTTTACTACTGTAAATTTTTTATTTCCTCTTGCATATTGAATAGAAGGTAGTATGGACACTATCTATTCTACAGTGGCGGAAGGAATTATAGGAAATGAAAATATCGATTTTGATGTTGCTTTTTGTTTACAAATCGTTATACTTTTTTATCAGCTTGAATTTTACTTGTTCTTAAATTTCTAGTTTTGAATTTAGAGATTGTACAAAGATATTGTTGATAGCATTTGATTGTGATTTGAATAATTAACTTACTAAGGTACCTTACTCACCAATGCTGAGATTTTTGTACTCAGTTAAAATTAATTAGTCAATTCTTTAGGAACTTAATTTACCTAGTTTTTAGCCTTAGAATTTGAAATTTAAAAGTCGGTCGAGTCCTTAAGTGAAAAGTAAACTAGTTTACTTTTATGCAAGGTTAATTAGTATATGGCCATTTTAGTTGTTCTATCGGCACTTTAACACTTAGTGAAAGAGGTAAGTGAATCTTTGAACTTAGTGATTCCTATAAAAGAAGTTTGAAAAATTATAGCAAGCATTAAAAAAAAAAAAAAAGAGGAAATGAGAGCCTTTACTCCAATAACTCAAGAAATTGAGTTAAGAGTATCCTAACTTGAATGTTAAAGTGAGGAAGAGTTCGTATAGGTCTCTTTAAAACCTGGTTACTTGGGTGTTGAGCCTAAGATGTATCGACTCAATGCACTCATTATAACGAGAAGGCTAGAAAGGCAAAAGTTCAGTATTTAAACTAGAAAAAAGAAAAAAAAAAAAAGAGAAGAAGGGGAATGGAAAATGGAAATTTGAATACAATTTAAGAAATGAATTAAGGCTTGTAATAAGAAGGAAGAAAATTTAGGGATAAAGCAGACACCATATGCTTTCATTGCTTTGTTAATTTGTTTGTTGGAATAATTAGATGGATAATATGCTTATTAACAGCTATGAAGTTTAAATAGGTGTTTTTCCTTTTAGAACTAAGTATCTACTTTTGAAATAGAAATCTTAGGTTAATTACTTAGATTAAAATTCATTTTCTTTGGAATAGCTAATTAATTTTAATTGTAGTACTCTAATCACATATTTCGAATTCATTAGAGTAGTGGGCATTATAAATTAGTGAGTCTGAAAATGTGAAATATCAGATGTCTTAGATTAGCAATTGGAAACTTTGTATTTTCAACGATACATTTCTTTAATTCTGTTTATTACACTTGAGGATAAGCAAAAGTTCAAGTGTCGAGGAGTTAATAAAGATATATTTTTCATGTTTTAAAGTGCAATTTAAGATAGAATTATTATAGATTTTATATAAATCATTGAGAATTGGTACTTAATTATTTTCATTTGGACATTTCAAGAATTAGAGAATTCAAGAGTGGAATTACGGATGATTTAGAGGAATTTTAAGCAAATAAACGAAGTTTGAATCAATACATGCAAATTGGAATTAAAGGCAATTAGCCTAACAGTCGGCTTATAACTTACAACTTATGCCGCTAGCTTTGGATGACTACACTGTCGACCTAAAAGCTGACCTTGCATTTACATCACCAGCCTTCATGAAAGAAAGAAACTTCACGTGAGCTAACCCTAATTTTTCATATAAATATCTTATGTTTCATCGTTTAATAGACTTTTAGACACTTTTTCCTTAGACATCAAGAGTTGTAGAATAGTTTTAGATAGTTTTTGAAGAATTTTTTGGGAGAAGCGCTTTAATCATTGAGAGGATTTTGCTTTTGCTATGGAAACCAAGATTAAAGTTGCAATTGAAGATTATTTCTTTCTAATACAAAATTGGTGACATCTATTTTAATTATTCTAATGCAATTTTGTGTATTACTTATGCTTTCAATTATGAATTTCCTTGCAATTTCAATTAGTATTTATGTTTTTGTTTCCAAATTTATGGCTAACTAAATTTATTTGTGGGAATTGATGAAACCTTAGATAGTTAAGATGATGATTGTGTTCATGTTATAAGATTAAGAGATATATAGATGATTTATGACTGCAATTTCTATGATTTCAATTATAATTATTAGTAACCCTAATGATCCAGGAGTTGATTAAGGTTTGTTAGAAATTCTGATTTGATTAATGATAACTCTTATTTTAAATACATTTCACATGATTATTTTATAGTATTTCCCTTACATCTTTGGTTTTCTTTAAAGAAATTGATACTTAATTGAGTAAAGTTTTGATTTCAAGGTTTGAACATGTTCTTGGATTGAAAACGAAGAAAAGGAATCAAGTTTCACTCAATTTAGAGTTCAAATGAATGAGTTATGAAGTTTTGAAGTTACATAGTCTGGGACACAATTGTGTCCCTAGGCTGTATCCATCTAGGAAGATTTGCTAAGGTTAGAAAGTTACATGACCTGGGGACACGACTATGTCTTAGGTTGTATCTGGTGATAAAAAAAGAAACCTTACGATACAGTATAAAAGGACATACTAGGGTTTCGCACAGGGGATTTTGGACTTTCAAAAGAAAAGAGACTTGAGGAGAAGGAGAAGAAAAAGGCGAAAGAAACACCTAACTTCAAGATTAAATAGATTTATCATCAACAAAAAGGGGTTTTTCATGTTTTATTTCTTGATTTTGTTGCAATTCATTTTTAGTTTCATTATGATAGCTTAAAATTCTTGTATTTAAGATTATGGAACCTAAGGTTTCATGTGACTATTAGATTAATTGATAATTTTCAATAAAGTTTCTATCTTTTCTTGATTCAATTATGTTATTTAATTGTTAATTGATATTTCTAAAGTATTAATATATGATATTATGCATGATGATTGAGAAATCACATATGTAATGAGATCTTGACATAATTGGAGAGAATTGCATGTGTACTTAGAGATAAGATACATGTTTCTTTCGAAAAGTTATTCTTTTGTGTAGGAATTCATTATACATTAATGTGATTCTAAATTATATTACTAAGTAAAGAGATTTCAGTAAATAATTTAGGATTAAGGTTAATATGCTTGAAAAAGGTGTTAACTTTAATTGTGAATCCCTCCAGTCAAGAATAATAGGGATTGAATTGGATACATTTTAAGCGGTCACATGTTAAACACTAGAGGAAATAATTCCTAAATACGTTATTTGCTTTCTTGAAGTTATTCTTAATTTTATTGCTTTCTAAATTACTTAATCAAGTCTCATAATTAGGTTAGTTTGTTAATCTTAGTATTTTTAATTCATTCAACTCATCATAATTTTCTGGTTAGATAATAGAGTTAAGGTTAATATTAGTACTCAAAGTCTCTAAGGAATCGACTTGGACTCATATCCACTATATTAAAACTGATAAGTGCACTTGCCTGATATCTAGTTTTTGGCATCCTTGCTGGGAACTTTCGATATTAAGAACACTAGTTGCTTTATTATTTTGACCATTTTTTTTTTTGTTTTCATTGTTTATTTTTATTACCTAGAGCTACAATTGATTCTATATTTCTTATCCTTGTAGTGCATGACCTGAAGCAACCTGGAAGATTTAGTAGAACTTGATCCTGAAATTGAGAGAACTATCCTTCAAAATTTGAGATTGCGACCTAGACAAACTGTGGCTACCAGAGAAGATGATTCAATCATTGAGATTGAGGAAGAGGGTGAAGAGGCCAACACTAAATTCATCAATCAAGAAGATCCACCACACATGGCTAACAATGGTAATGAAGCAAATCGAACTATGTTCGACTATTCAAGGCCTACACTTATCGGAGCTGACTCTAGTATCATAAGGCCAACTGTCGCGGCTAATAACTTCCAAATTGCACCTAACATCATACAAATGGTGCAACAATATGTTCAGTTTGACAGTCTCCAAGATGAAGATCCTAATGCCCACATCTCTAGCTTTCTAGAGATTTGTGATACATTTCAAATCAACGGAGCCACAGATGATGCCATCTAACTGCGGCTATTTCCTTTTTCCTTGAGGGGTAGAGCAAAGCAGTAGTTGAACTCTCTACCATGAAATTCAATCACAACTTGGAATGAATTGGTAGAGAAATTTTTGGAGAAGTATTTCCCACCTGCGAAGATCACTAAACTTCAAAACAACATTTCTTGTTTTGCCCAATTGGAAGCGGAGACTCTATATGACACTTAAGAGCGGTTCAAGGACTTGCTCAGGAGGTGCCCACATCATGGCCTCCTACTATGAATGCAGATTCAAACCTTCTATAATGGTCTCAATTTATCTACGAGACGGATGATTGATGCATTCGCAGGAGATACTTTGAACACAAAGACACCCGAGCAAGCACAAAACTTAATTAAAGGAATAGCGATGAACAATTATCAGTAGGAAAGCACTAGAGCCAAGCAAAAGGTTATGGGAATTTATGATGTGGACTTGACCACTACTCTGCCAGCCAAGGTAGACCTATTGAGTAAGAAGATTGATGCACTCTCTGTTGGCGCTCAATAAGTACAATCGGATGTAAGTGACTTTGGTACGCAAGGTTATGGAGCACAAGAACAACTGAAACAGATAGATTATCTAGGAAATCCACCCAAGCAACAAAATAACCCCTACAACAACACTTATAATCCCGGATGGAGGAATTACCCCAATTTCTCATGAGGAAATCAAAACTAAGGCTAGTAGAAGACCAATTTTGGCCCACCTAGATTTCAAAGACCATTCCCACCTCCTCTTCCTTAAGAAAAGAAGTCCAGTGTGGAAGAACTTCTCACAAAATATATTTAAGGCAATGAAGCTCGCTTATCTAACATTGAATCATCGTTAAGGAATCAAGAGGCATCTAATCACAACCTTGAGAACCAAATTGGTCAACTTGCGAAGCTAATCTCTAAAAGACCACAGGGAATACTACCGAAAAATATAGAAACCAATCTAAAGGAACATGTCAAGGTAGTGACACTTCGAAGTGGGAAGGAGTTGTATGTTAAGAGGAAGGTTAGCAGGGAGACTAGTAAGAGCAATGAGGGGATGAAAGCAAAGGAAGACATAGAGTCATCTAAGGTGAAGGAATATCAACCACTCATCCCATATCCTCAAAGACTTAAGCAAGATCGCAATGACCAACAATTCAGTAAGTTCCTTAACCTCTTTAAACAATTGCATATTAACTTACCTCTCGTTGATGCCTTGTCACAGATGCTGAAGTACACTAAGTTCTTGAAAGATTTGTTATCCAATAAGAGGAAGCTTGAGGAGCTTTCTACAGTCATATTGGGTGAAGAATGTTCAGTGATCGTACAAAACAAGTTGCCCAAGAAGCTAAAAGACCTAGGAAGTTTTACAATCCCTTATCATATTGGTAACTTGTTAGTTGACAAAGCTTTAGCTAATTTGGGTGCTAGCATCAATTTAATGCCTTGTAAATTTTTCAAGAAACTAAGATTAGGGGAACCTAAACCCACACGCATGAGCTTGCAATTAGTTGATAGATCTATAACGTATCCTAGAGGCATTATTGAGGATGTATTAGTCCAAGTGGGTAAATTTATTTTTCCAGTTGACTTTGTGATATTGGACATGGATGAAGATTTTGAGTTGCCCCTTATCTTAGGTAGACCATTCTTAGCTACCACTAGGGCTATCATTGATGTTAGTGATGGTAAGCTCATTCTTAGAGTAGGAGATGAAGAAATCATGTTTAAAATTTCGAAGGCTATGAAAAAGTCTGTTGATCAGGATGATACTTGCTACCTTTTGGATGTTATTGACACTTTTGTTTCAAGTTATATGCAGGAAATTCTTTTTAAGGATCCGCTAAAGAGTTGCTTGCAATTAGGCATGGAAGAAGCTTCGAAAGATCCTATCAAATCCAAGGTGGTAGCCCAACTGGAGGCAAATAAACCTACCTCTATTGAGAAAGTGTTTGAAGAGTTTGAAAAGAGGAAGGAAGCACAGTTAAAACCTTCGATTAAGGAGCCACCAATATTGGAGTTAAAGCAATTACCTAACTACTTGGAATATGCCTTCTTAGAGAAGGACTCCAAATTATTTGTAATTATAGCATCCAATTTAGAAGAAGAATAGAGAGAAAGGTTGCTGAAAGTACTCAAGGAGCATAAGAGGGCCATTGCTTAGAAAATATTCGATATTCGAGGTATCAATCCCTCCTTTTGTACTCATAAGATTTTAATGGAAGAAGACCACAAGCCAGTTGTACAGCCCTAGAGATGCTTGAATCCAAACATGAAAGAGGTAGTCAAAAAGGAAGTTTTCAAACTCCTCAATGCAGGTATGATATATCCTATCTCTGATAGCTCATGAGTGAGTCTAGTGCAAGTAGTTCCAAAAAAAAGTGGGATGACAGTAGTTCCTAATGAAAAGAATGAATTGATCCTAATGAAAAGAATGAATTGATCCTAATGAGAATGGTAACAGGTTGGCGTGTATGTATCGATTATAGAAAGTTAAATGATGCTATACGTAAGGACCATTTCCCCTTACCTTTTGTTGATCAAATGATAGAACGACTAGCTAGACATATGTTTTATTGTTTTCTAGATTGCTTATCTGGTTATTTTCAGATACCTATTGTACTAGAAGATCAAGAGAAGACCACTTTCACTTGTCCTTATGGTACCTTTGCTTACCGCAGAATGCCTTTTGGTCTTTACAATGCACCTGCTACATTCTAGCGATGCATGTTAGCAATTTTTGACGATTTGATTGAGGACATAATGGAGGTATTTATGGATGATTTTTCAGTTTTTGGTAACTCACTTGACCATTGTTTGAATAATTTGGACAAGGTACTTACCAGGTGTGAAGAGACCAATCTTGTACTCAACTGGGAGAAGTGCCACTTCATGGTATAAGAGGGTATTGTGCTGGGCCATAAGATCTCATATCAAGGAATTGAGGTTGATACTGCTAAAGTGGACGCGATTGCAAGAATCCCATCTCCAACTTCGGTGAAGGCCATAAGAAGCTTTTTAGGGCATGCAGGTTTTTATAGGCAATTTATTAAAGACTTCTCGAAAATTGCCCGCCCTTTGACTAAGTTATTAGAGAAGGATGTACCTTATGTTTTCTCTCAGGAGTGTTTGAGAGCTTTCAATATCCTTAAAGAAAAACTTGCTAATGCCCCAATCATGATAGTACCTGATTGGGCACTTCCCTTTGAACTTATGTATGATGCAATTGATAACGCAGTCAGGGCAGTGCTGGGGTAAAGACAGGATAAGCACTTTCAACAAATTCACTATGCTAGCAAAACTCTTACTAATGCTTAGGAGAACTACACTACTACAGAAAAAGAGTTACTAGCAATTGTTTTTGCATTTGATAAGTTATTTGCTTTTATCTAAAGTGATTGTTTACACTGATCATTCTACCCTTAGGTACTTGTTAGCAAAACCAGATGCAAAGCCAAGACTGATTAGGTGGATCTTGTTGCTACAAGAGTTTGATGTAAAGATCAAAGACAAAAAAGGCGCTGAGAATATAGCAGTAGATCACCTATCTCAATTGGAGAATCCAAACTTAGAAATGCTCGACAAGAATGAGATCAAAGATGAATTCCCTGAGGAGCAACTCTATGCCATCGACTGGGTAAGTGATATGGAAATTCCTTAGTTCACGGATATCACTGATTTTTTATCTACTAAGATTATACCAAAAGGACTTTCACACCAGCAAAAGAAGAAATTTTTTTTCTGATGTGAAACATTATTTTTGGGATGATCCTTACCTGTTTAAAGTATATGTAGATCATGTTATTCGAAAGTGTATACTACACCTCGAAAGATGGGGAATTTTGAGCCACTGTCATTCGAGGCCTACGAGTGGGCATCACAATGCCAATAGGATAACCCATAAGGTCTTAGAGGCTGGATTTTATTGGTCGACCTTATTCAAAGATGCTTAGAAATATGTTGAGATTTGTGATCATTGTCAACGAGTGGGGAATATATCTCGTAGGGATGAAATGCCACAAAAACTCATCATCGAGGTCGAGGTATTCGATGTGTGGGGAATTGATTTTATGGGTCCTTTCCTAAACTCTAATGGAAATAAATATATGCTAGTAGCTATTGACTACGTCTTTAAGTGGGTAGAAGCTAAAGCCTACCTACTAATGATGTTAGGGTAGTAAAAAAATTCTTGAAAGGCTTATTTTCTCGATTTGGCACCCCTAGGACAATTATAAGTGATAGGGGAACATACTTTTGTAATGCCCAACTCGACCAAGTGTTGAAACGTTATGGTGTTACACATAAAATAGTCACCTCGTACCACCCCTAAAGTAATGGCCAAGTGGAAGTTGCTAAGTGCAATTTTAAGCGAATTCTTGAAAAAACTATAGAGTATCGTAGGAGAGATTGGTCAGAAAAGTTGGATGATGCTCTATGGGCATACAGAACCGCTTACAAAAGCCCACTAGGGACCTCACCCTACCGACTTGTATATGGGAAGGCTTGTCATTTACTGGTAAAGATTAAACATAAGGCTTATTAGGCAATTAAGAGTGCTAATGTTGATTTTAAGCGTACAGGTTCTCATAGGAAGCTTCAATTGAATGGGCTAGAGGGATGGCGAGCGAAAGCATATGAGAACTCCAAATTATACAAAGAAAGGGCCAAAAAGTACCATGATTAGCGAATCAAACAAGGTCGACAATTTAAAGAAGGCGATGATGTCCTTTTGTATAATTCTCGCCTTCATTTATTCTCAGGTAAGTTGAAATTTAGGTGGTTTAGACCATTTACAATTACGCAAGTTTTCTCGTATGGGACTGTTGAAGTTATACACCCAGAGAAAGGTACATTTAAGGTAAATGGGCAACGATTAAAGTTATACTTGAGTGGAACTTTGGAGCATGTTGGACGAGAGGAATTTTATCTCCACCCGATAGAACAATCATGTGCTACACTCGTATCCCATCAAGCTATCGACGTTAACTATAGTGCTTCATGGAAGGCAACCTATGTCGAACTCTTCTTTTATTTATGTTTTGCTTTAATATTCTTTGATTGCACTCTAGTTCTTTTAGTCCATTTTATTTTATTTTATTATAACTTAGCATTCCTTCTTTAATCTATTTAATTTAATTTAAAAAAAAAAGAAAGTTACACGGGCGTGGGATACGATCGTGTCCCAGCCCGTGTTCACCCAGGTAAGGCACCCAATACAGAAAGTTATACGATCGTGTCCCAACCCGTGTTTGCTCAGTACCCACACGATTTAGTACATGCACTGCACAATATTTTCAAAACACAAACATACCCTTTCAAATACTTATAAACATCCACACAAATTCATTTCACATTTAATCTTCTCTCCATCTTCTCCTCACGTTCCCGATCCAAGTAAGTTATCCTAATTTTTTTTCTGTCCTCTCTTGTTCATGCTTTGTTTTCATCATTGTTTAGGCATGCTTAGGTAACTGAAATTTAGGTCTTTTGTGAATTGGTCCATGAATTTTGTTTGAGAATTTACTTGTTTTTTTTATTCTTTCATGATAGACATACACATTTGCTTTGTGTTGATAGATTTCAATGCCTTTATGATGCCTCTTATGGTTAGATATTACTTTATGATCTCTCAAACCCGAATTCTATTTGCCAATTCGATGATCACTATTCAATTACGCTTGTTAGGGTTAGGATTATGAGAGTGATTTTGGGACATTTAGAGTCTTTGAAGTGTTAGGACGCTTTCTTTTCAAGCTGATTGTAATGTAATGAGTCTAATGTATAATTAGTTGGATGAATTTGCTAGCCATTTCTTTTACACCAACTAGTTTTATGGATGCGCTCTACATGTTTGTTTAAATGTCCCAATGAGAATTCTTTCAATATTCCTCACTTTTACTCCTTTATAACTTTGTCTTAGTTTGAACTAAGTGTGGCAAGGATGTGCGTTTTTTATTTGGTTTGATGTTTCTTCTCAGCTAGTTAATGGAAAATTGCACAAAGCTTACTGTTCGAAGAAAATCTAAGTATGTAGCATCATCTTCAATGCAGGAAGGTGCCATTGTTGAACCATTGGCCACTCTCCCTCTAATAGAGTACCCAATGCTTTAATTTAAAGAGGAATACCAGTCGAAACGCTATAATTTACTTAAGAACAAGCCCTTTAGCGACACCCTTCGTTTGGATTGGGATATTCTCGCCCAATTGGAGCTAACAATGGAAATGAAGGAACTGTTGGAAGGAACCATTTGGGAGTGATTTTTATCTCTTGAAGCTCCGGTTTATAAGGAGCTGACATTGGAGTTTTTATGCACATATAAATTCGATAAAGAGAGTGTTAGTGGCATGGGCCCCAAATGTAAACTCCATTTCACTTTGAGTGGCCAGCCTTTCCACATGACAATAGCTCAATTAGGCAAATATCTTGGTCTTTATGAGGATAAATACATACGGACAGAAGAGTTCCAACATTTAACATGTCGTTTTCTACGTGGAGTAGCACCAGGGACGTTTTGGAATGAAATTACTGTTGGTGATGCTTATGACCTAGCAAAGAGTAAGGCTTCTCAATTGGTCAAACATGAATATCATGTTCTTCATTGGCTCTTTGCTCATACATTGACCGGCCGAGGCCTAAGCACTAGTGTGGTTTCCAATAAGGATTGCCTCTATTTGTATAATGTTGTTCATAAACACCTAATCAATCTAGCCATTGAGTTAGCTGAACTTTTCAACCACCAAGCAACCATTACACAGAAGAAAGGGCATATTTGTTGTGGCCCCTACATCACCTTACTAGTGCAGGCTATGCGGACTAAGGTTGTAGTTTGGCCCTCACTTACCTTTGTTACTCAAGTCACTCCTATGCGACTTAATTTATTCCAACTCATGAACCTTTTACCAACGAGACATCAAGGTCGATACTTACGAAGCACCTTTCGAAGCCAGACGTCTTCAGCAAGCTTTGAGGACAAATTTGATATTTTGGTAACTGAGGTTCGTTATATCTGAGAAAGTGTGGATAAACTTCATATCCACCAAGAAAAATTGGAAAAATTTCTCGAGATAAAAGAGTCGGATGCAAATGATGAGGACAATGAGAGTGAGGAAGAGGATGATGAGGGTAATGCAGAGGAAGCTGGGGGTAGTGAAGAGGATGTTGAGGGTAGTGAGGAAGACGATGATGAAACCATGGCGAAGGCACCATCTGATGAGGATGATGGAGAGACAGATTCCGATCCCTCTTCTTAGTTCATTTTTTTTGTTTCTCATTGGCCAAGGCATGTGCAATCAGATATGTAATGATGATGGCCTCTTAGTTATGGACTTCTTCACATTATTTTCGACTGGTAGGGAAGTATTAGTTTCTTTTTCAATGCATGTATTTCCTTTTTCCCTATGATGTTTTTTCTTGTTTGATATCTTGCTATTGTGCTTTCTTAGTCGTACATTGAAGATAATGTACGTTATTAAGTGTGGGGAAAGGATATATATGAATTTGTTACTGTTTAGGAGACCAATTATTCACATTTGACCCAATTAATTTTTAAGTTAACTTGTAATGGGTGATTAACAATTGTTGGGCCAAATCAACTGTGTCATCTTGATCATTATTGATCTTATTATACTTTACTAGAATTGATTAGTCAAATCTGTAGAAGGCAAAGTTACCAGTTATTTAGCTTAGGACTTTAAGACTTAAGATTGGAACAACATCACTAGTTGAGAGTTAGTCATAGTTATTTTTAAATTTACTTTTATGTATACCTTTCTCTTAGAAATTTTTAGAGCCCTATAATTTTTAGCAAACAAACAAATGAAATTCTTCTTTTGAGAAACCCTTGAAAAATCACAATGATTAGAGATAAAAAAAAAAAAAAAGTAATAACAAGTGTATAAATAGAAAAAAATTAGTAAGGATTCATCTTGGTTCGTTAGAAGAGTGAGATTGAGTCCCAATGCCAATACTAATGAAAAAATTGGTATGGATCGACCTTGGTCCATCAGAAGAGCAAGGTTCTTTCTCGCTATCAATATAAGGGATAAGTTGGTATGGATCGGTCTTGGTTCGTCAGAAGAGCGAGGTTCTTTCCCTCTACCAACACAATTGTGCTTAAATAAAGTAAATTTAAAAAAAAAAAAATCCTCCCAACAAAAGCATGAACTAGTGGGATGATTAGAGGATGAGTGGATGTAAAATGTGTTTGTTTTGGATTATGGCGCTTGGTGAGATTGAAGAGAGAATTGTATACACATTAGTTAATTGGACAAAATTTTTATGACTCTTTCCCAATTAGTGAGATGTTAAATCCAATTTTTAGTTTAAGAATTCTTGGTTAAATGACTCAGGTAAACTTTGACTTCTATAAATTAACTAATGAACTCTAGTATTAAGTATTGTTGGAGCATTCGAATATGGTTAGGTGAAATTATGTCATTGTTAAGGGTGAAATTGGTTGACTTTATTATTGCAAGTTAATTGAAAATTATTTTCTTACTTTTCTTCGGGTCAAGTGTATTTGTTCACCGGTTTCCTAAGTAGTGATAAATTTTGTTTAGCGTTTCTCGTCTCGAAATTTTGTTTTGATTTATTTGCTTAAGGACAGGCAATTGCTCAAGTATGGGTAAGTTTGATAACTCTTATTTTAAATACATTTCACATGATGATTTTATAATATTTCCCTTACATTTTTTGTTTTCTTTAAAGAAATTGATACTTAATTGAGTAAAATTTTGATTTCAAGGTTTGAACGCGTTCTTGAATTGAAAACGAAGAAAAGGAATTAAGTTTCACTCAATTTAGAGTTCAAATGAATAAGTTCTGAAGTTTTGAAGTTACATAATTTGGGACACAATTATATCCCCAGGCTGTGTCCATCCAGGAAGAATTGCCAAGGTCAGAAAGTTACACGACCTGGGGACATGACTGTATCCCAAGCTGTGTTTGGTGACGAAAAAAGAAGCCTTACAATACAGTATAAAAGGACATACTAGGGTTTTGTATAGGGGATTTTGGACATTTAAGAGAGAAGAGACTTGAGGAGAAGGAGAAGAAAAAGGTGAAAGCAATACATAACTTGAAGATTAAAGAGATTCATCATCAACAAAAAGGCATTTTTCATGTTTTATTTCTTGATTTTGTTGCAATTTGTTTTTAGTTTCATTATGATAGCTTAAAATTCTTGTATTTAGGATTATGAAACCTAGGGTTTCATGTGACTATTAGATTGATTGATAATTTTCAATAAAGTTTCTATCTTTTCTTGATTCAATTATGTTATTTAATTGTTAATTGATATTTGTAGAGTATTAATCTATGATATTATGCATGATGATTGAGAAATCACATGTGTAGTGAGATCTTGACATAAGTGGAGAGAATTGCATGTGTACTTAGAAATAAGATACATGTTTCTTCCGGAAAGTTGTTCTTTTGTGTGGGAATTCATTATACATTAATGCGATTCTAAATTATATTACTAAGTGAAGAGATTCCAATAAATAATTTATGATTAGAGTTAATACGCTTGAGAAAGGTGTTAACTTTAATTGTGAATCCCTCCAGCCAAGAATAATAGAGATTGAATTGGATATATTTTAAGCAGTCACATGTTAAACACTAGGGGAAATAATTCCTAAATACGTTATTTGCTTTCTTGAAGTTGTTCTCAATTTTATCGCTTTCTAAATTGCTTAATCAAGTCTCATAATTAGATTAGTTTGTTAATCTTAGTATTTTTAATTCATTCAACTCATCCCAATTTTCTGGTTAGATAATAAAGTTAAGGTTAATATTAGTATTCGAAGTCTCTGAGGGATCAACTCGGACTCACATCCGCTATATTAAAACTGATAAGTGCAGTTGCCTGATATCAATCAATGAATGTGGAAGTAAAGTTAATTGAATTAATTAAGAATTATCTAGAGATTAATGTAATGTTCGACAATTGATTATTCACTAAGACATTAGGGATAATTGATTTAGGACATTAAACAATCATAGTATTGGGAGATATATGATTATAATTTAGAGTCTACTGTTAATTGGAAGTTGTGGAAGCTAACTAATTAGTTAGGGGTTTGAATCCTTAAGTTTTAAGGTATAATAATTTCACTTAAATGACCATATAGCTATTAATCTACATAATATGATAACAATTTGATTTGCGTAATCTAGGGTAGATTCTGTATTCCTACAATTCTCAATTGATTGCTTAATTTTAGATTTTTCATAGTTATTTTCTTTTCAATAGTCTTAGAGTAATTATTAGATTAATTAATTTAATTTTGATTGCTTGAATATTGATAAGAACTAGTATAGAATGACCATATACCACCTTACTTTTTCTATATTATTTGATTCAGACCTAGTATACTTGCTAGAGTATTCGCAATTTATTTTTATACATATAGTTCAAGCGAATCAGTAAGAAATCTAGTAAAGTCTGCCTTAATTTGACAATGTAAAGTGAAAAATGAAGACCTACCTACTCCCTTGTATAGATAACAAAGGAGAGAAGGCAAATAGTTTTTCCTACTCTCGGAGCACAAACTTACAAAAGGACATACACCAAACCTTAGCCATCCATATGTCCGACCCTATTAGCTAAGGGCTTCGATTGATTCATATAAACGGATCATTGACATAGCTTAATAATAGAACACCTTACACGTATAATTACCCTTAAGGGATCATTAATGCATGCTATACTTTCCAACAAAGGTTATCATGATACTTCGAGTAGTCTAGTGGTCACATCAATCCTGCTGGATGTAAGTGTATAGGAAAATAGACTTGATAAGAGATATCGGACATTACGTTGCCTACCCCTCCACTTAGAAGAATGATGGCTTTGCCTTGGCTTGGTCGCCTTATATAGAAAACCCTCCTTATGTCTCGAATGTTGAGGAGAATAGGGGGACAAATGTTGATACTTGATTCTTACTTGACCTAAGGCCCATCATGCGAGGAAGCCTACCAAGAAATGTGCCAGTAAATAGCAAGCTCATCTTTTGTATCGCAACCTACTTAGTAAGCCACACAATGTCTCACCTAAGTAGACTAGCTCGACCATCGTGCCCTTGTGCCTTTGGCCTCCTAGTGTTAACTCAAGTCTTTAGTCATTCTTAACCTAGCACTTATCGACCCTTCCCTGAACGTCCTAACTCAACCTTTGTCTTTAGCGCTTACTCTCCACTATAGTCCATTAATGATCATCTGACATCCATGGTTTGGTTACTATACCTAATAGTCCTTACCTTTGCAAATGTTAGATCTCTAAGCTACAAATTTGGTTGCCAGGCTGATGATGGCCAATCGTCTCAAAAGTTACCCAATCTCCACTATGACACATGTTACTTATCAACGACTAGTACAAGTAAACCCCAAACTACTACGTGTCCTAGTGATCCCTATAAAAGGTATTAGGCACCATAAGATAAGGGGGTGAGACTCAGATTTCTCTTACCTCTTGACGCTTAAGACCTTCTCCATTCTTTTGGCTCAATTTCAAAACTTATACATAGGATGAGCACTACCCATTGGGTCCCTAGTGCTTGCCCCTTCTTTCCCTTAGTCCTCCTTGCTAACTTAAGTGTTAGAAGGCCCCCATGGTTGCTTCCATAAGGGGTTTTTGTAGGGATCAAGGAGCAAGAAGTGAGATCTAAGCCTATTCCACCTAAGATCTGCACGAACCCATTTATTTCTAGTTGATTTAACCACAATCAACAATAATGTTCACAACCATTTAGCTAATTCATTAAACAAAATCAACAAATTGCCCTAATATAACCAAATTAGCCTATAAGAAGAATCTTGATGTGCATCATATTGGAAAAGAAAATTGATCACGATATGAAGAATCGCTTGTGGGTGCAAAAATTTATATACTTCATTAACAATGAAATATCAAAATGATATGGCTATGCTTAAGTTCATGTACAATTAAATCCATATCCATACACAATTAATGTAATTTTACTTTTGTTAAAATTATACCACCACTACACCACCACTATTACTAACATCTCATTCTATCTTTTGGCTATACCAAATAACATTATCTTCTTCTAGTAGTATGTTAATTACAACTTTAGGATATGGAATAGCTTTATGATAATCTAATTTTACCCTTGTTAAAATTATAATGCCACTATGATACCACTATTACTAATATGTCTGCATCATTAGATCTACAAACTCTACTACTTCAACTACCATTATATCAACTAAACTGGCCATCTAATTAACTAGTTCTAGCTTCAAAGTCCTAAAGTCAAAACAATATGGTTGATGCCAAGCAAAAACATGATTTAAATACAAAACACAACATTCATCATGATAATGTTCACAAACCATATAGTTAATTCACTAAACAAAATCAACAAATTGCCCTAATTCAACCAAATAAGCCAATAAGAAAAAAATCTTGATGTTTACCGTAATGGAAAAAGAAAATTTTCATGATATAAGGAAATACTTGTGAGTGCAAAAATTCATATACTTCAATAACTATGAAAGATCAAAATGAGAAGGCTATGCTCGAGTTCATATATAATTAAGTTCTTGTCCATCACAATTAATGTAATTTTACTCTTGCTAAAATTATACCACCACTACACTACCACTATTACTAACATCTCATTTTATCATTTAGCTATACTAAATAACCATTACCTTCTTTTAGTAGTATATTAATTATAACTTTAGGATATGGAATAAGTTAATAATGATGTAATTTTACCCTCATTAAAATTATACCACCACTACACTATCACTATTACTAACATCTCCACATCTTTAACTCTACTGACTTTACAACTTCTACCACCATTATATCAACTAAAGTGGCTAACTAATTAATTGGTTCGAACTTCAAAGTCCTAAAGTTGAAACTATGTGGTTGATGTCAAGCAAAAACATGATTTAAATACAAAACACAGTGTTCATCATGATAATGTTCACAAACCATATAGCTAAACAAAATCAATAAATTACCCTAATTTAACCAAATTAGCTAATAAAAAAAATCTTGATGTGCATTATATTAGGGAAAAAAAAATCGTTCATGATATGAGGAAACACTTATAAGTGCAAAAAATCATATAACTCAATAACTATAAAATATCGAAATGAGAAGGCTATGCTTAAGTTCATGCACAATTAAATCAATGTTTTTGTCCAATTAATGTAATTTTACCCTCATTAAAATTATACCACCACTATACTTCCACCATTATTAACATCTCATTCTATCTTTTGGCTATAGTAAACAACCATTACCTTCTTTTCGTATTATATGAATTATAACTTTAGGATGTGTAATAGGTTTATAATAATGTAATTTTACCCTTGTTTAAATTATACCAACACTACAATACCATTATTACTAACATCTCTACATCATTTGCTCTACTGACTTTGCTATTTCTACCACCATTATATCAACCAAAGTGGCCAACTAATTAACTAGTTCTTACTTTAAAGTAATAAAGGTTGGTGTCTAGCTAAAACATGATTTAAATACAAAACACAATGTTAATCATAATAACGTTCACAAACCATAAACTAATTCATTAAACAAAATCAATAAATTGCCTTAATTTAGCCAAATTACCTAATAAAAACAAATCTTGATGCGCATCATATTGGAAAAGAAATTGTTCATGATATGAAGAAAAACTTGTGAGTGCAAAAATTGATATATGTTAATAATTATGAAATATCAAAATCAAAGGGCTATGCTCGAGTTCATGCACAATTAAATCCATGTTCAAGAAAATGACTCAGTTCGTGTTCATGGAGTAATTGAAACTTAGCTCGAGTGTTCACAAGTGTATTCGTTAAAAATTTCACATTCATGCAACGCTAAGACTCTACTATATGCATAAATTGCAACTCTCACTCATAATTGTTCCATCATTAATGTAGTGGATGTCAACAAAAACTAACATAGGTGAAACAATGAGAGAGATAAAGAGAAAAATGTATCTGATTGTACTTACTTAGCTAAACTAACATAGGCACTAATACGATTGTATTGGTATCTCATTTATATGATTGGAACTTAAAAAGATTATGTAGGTTGAGAAGGGGCATGTATACGGTTGCATTCCTTCTACTAAATCTATATAGCTAAACATGGCTAACAATATGGTTATGTTGTTAGTCATGTATCTCTCTTATGAAGATGGCTTTTTACTCGAATTGAATATGACAACCATCTTAATCGATATGAGGGCCAACATAGGCATAATTAGCATCATGTATCTCTCTAACATCCAAACTCTTAGCCAAATTTCTAATGAGAGACCTAAATATCAATACTTAAAACTCAGGCATAAAATGTGAAGTATAGTATATTAAATATATTGAGTAGGAATTACTACTTCTTTTTTTTTAATAAAAGATAATAATAAGTGAAAGCTAACATCACAAAAACAAACTATGCAAATTTTTTTTTTTCTAGTCAAACATGGTTTTCTTCCCAATAACTACTTTGTTTAACATTGTTAGCTTGAAATAGTCCATATTACTTACTAAAAAGTAGGATGGGACCTTGACATGCTTCTTAGGATTTTTTTCCATGTTGCTAGGCAAAGTTCCAATTGGCCTTTCTAAAATCGATCTTACAAGCTAGTTAACCTAATTCTCTAAAATGTGAATTGAAGTCTATTCCTTAAAGATGTTTTAATGGCTTGGAAATGTGCTTTAGAAGCATAAACGAAATTGGCTAGTAGCTCTTCTAAGCTAGGATTCTTTTCTTAAGATGGAAGGGGTTGTTGAAATCTTGGAGGTAGATTATTACTTTGTTGGTTCTAATTTTCTTAAGAAAAATTAAGGTGATTCCTCCGCTAAGGGTTATAAGTGTTGCTATATGGCTTATTATGGGGTTGAGAAGCATTGTACATATAATTAACGTGCTCATGTGGTTTTGCCAAAGGCCTAAAGGCCTAACGTTTAAGACTTGTACGTCATCCTCTACATGTATCACAAACTAGCACCTAAGTAAGCTACTGTGAAATTATTAGCCCATCAATCTTCTCACTTAAGACTTCAACCTTAGCTACCAAAGTTGTGATTCCATTAACATCATATACTCCAATTGGTTTACTAGGTTTTGCTCTTATAGAGTTCCGTAATATCCATGGCCATCTCCTTAAATAAAGTTTATGCTTGCTCAAGTGTCTTAGTGTTCAGTGTACCTCCAACTGCCGCATTTATCATTTATTTGGTTAATGGGCTTAGATCATTATAGTTAGTTTAGACTTGTAAACACAATGGGAATCAATGGTTTAGACAACTTCTTAATAGATCTTTGGATCTCTCCCGAGTGTCATAAAGTGTCTTAGATTCCATCATGGCATAAGTAGAGATATCGTTTCTCAGTACTGTAATCTTAGTTGGTGGGAAGTACTTCTCTAAGAACTTTTTGGCCATTTGATTCTAAGTAGTGATTAATCTCCTAGGAAATAAATTCATCTATTGCTTTACCCTATTTCTCAAAGAGAAAGGAAAGAGCCTTAGTCTTATAATGTCATGTGTAGCTTCATTGGTCCTAAATGTGTAGCTTCATTGGTCCTAAATGTTCAGAAACTTCTAAGGAAAAGGTTATGTGAGCATTCAAATACTCATCTAGTAACCTACTAAACTTAACAAACTATTGCACCATTTAAATCATACTTGGTTTAATCTAAAGGTTGTTGGTCAAAGTAGTTGGCCAAATATTGCCAAAATCAACCTCAATAAGTGATTGTTTAGCATAATCTAGCATAGTTCTTGGCTTTCACATGGCTTCTAACTTTTCTTCCTTAACCCACTAAGGAGACCCTTGATTCAATTCCTTCATGGTTTGTTTGACAATTAGGCTAAAATTTCCAAAATCTACTCTCTCAATTTTTGGATCATCTTTCTCCAATTTAGAAGAGCTACTCCTAGTCATAATTTGCATAATTGCTTGAATAAAAAATTAAAAGAATGTAGATGAGAAGGAAATTAAATAGATGAACAAGGAAAGAAGAATGATTAGATTAATAAAGTAAGACATTCCTAATATCTTAGTCCCTGACAATGACACAAAAAATTTAATACCAATCCAACCAACTATCCTAAGATGATTTAGGCAAGTGCACCTATCAATATTATAGTATAGTGGATATTAAATTGAGTATCATTCCCTCAAAGACTACGATTATGAGTAATTATCCTTTTTCCTATTATCTAGCCAAAATATTTGAATAAGGACATAAAATCAAGAGTTAGTAAATTCTAAACTAAAACTAAGTAAACAAAAATAGAGAGCTAGAGTACAAAATCAACAAGAATTGAATTCAATCAATAATGTAAGTGATAGTACATAGATATTGAATCCCCCTATGAATACCCACTCAATATATAAATTATGAATTAATTTCATTATCATATTATTAGACTATGAGAATTCCTTAATTGAATTAACATCTTTCACAAGATTATTAGACTAACTGTAACCTTATCGATAAGGTTAGTAGTGAGAAAGTTTTTATTAAATTAAGAAACCGAATATAGTATTGATCGTAAAAATACCTTAGAAAATTAATCGAAACTTAAATCGCATACTAAAACTCTAAATCCGATGTACGCGTAATTACTCGAAATCGAATCTAACTTGACTAAAATCCTAAATTATAACTTTAAGTTTATAAAGTGAATAAATATCACTTAATAATAATATAATTATAGTCGATTATAATTATCAACTAAATCGAGTAATCACGTAAAATTTTTAACGAACACATAAAAATAACTCGTAAATATTATCAATGTAATAGGTACCAATTAAATTAATAAATTTTTATAATATCCAAAAATTAATTTATAAATGTTATTTTTATGTTTGGAAAAATTACATATATTTATTTTTATTTCCCTTTTTCTTTTCTTTTTCCTTCTTCTTATTTTCTTTCCATTCTCCACATGAATTCCAACTCATAAACACAGCATCTCGTATATGTAAAAATAAGTTAGAAGTGTCATTAAAATTCTGGAACAAGGATAAATTAATTAAAGTAAATGTCTTGTCTTAATTAATACTTGATTCAATTAGATTTTCTTCTTTTATTTCATTTGTAATTACATTATTCTCTTGCCTTCTACAAGTTTAAATCCTAGAAGCATGAAACACGAAAGCAAAAGTGAAAAACAAAGAAAACCAAATCTAAAAACACTAACACAAAATCGGACAAGAAAACAAAGGAAAAAAAGAAAGACCAAGAACAAGAAGAAGAAGAAGAAGAAGAGGAAAAACAAAATATTCAACAACTATTTGTATTTAAATTGCTAAGGATTTAGGTAGGTTGTTTATTTATTTTGTATATCCATGTATTCTATATTATGTATATGTATACTAAGTATTTGTTTATTTACATGTACATATATGTATGCATGAATAGATATATATATATGTATTATGTATTTTATTTATTTATGTATATTCATATGTATGTAGGCATGAGTATACACATATTATTATGTCTAATATATGGTATATGTATATAGTTATAAATAGTAATACATATAGTATGTATTTTCTTACACATGTATGTTTGTACATATGTATGCATGCGTATTATATATATATGTATATTAGTATTGTATTATATAGTATATGTAGGTATATATTTATATTATTAATTGTATTTTGTATTTTTGTACATAAGTATATATGTATAGTATAACTGTAGATGTACATAAGTATATAAAGTATAAATGAGTGTATATTATAGTTGTACATAATGTATAAATAAAGTTAGAATAAGTTATTATATAACATATAGTATACGTATAAATGTACATATATGAATAGTGATGTATATGTAAAAATACAAGTATAATTAAATAAGTATATACAATATACTATAATATTAAGTTAATAAATAAAGTAAGTCAATATATATATATATATACATAAATATTGTAAATTAGAGAATTAAGTAAATTGGAAAATTTGATAAAATATAATCATAAGTATTTATATATATATTTATATCGTAAAATAGGAAAATAATGGAAAATTTTGAAAAATACATAAATATGACATGTAACACCTTCACGTACTACCACATCATCATATATGTATAAATTAGGTAATTTTTTAAATTAATAATAATTAATTAAGTAGAAAAATAATAAAGTGAAAATACCTAAATTAGTAATTCTAAAATTTCAAAAATAAGAAAAATAGGTAATTATAGTAAAATAGGCTTAAAATAAGAAAATTACCAATTATACGCTTTAAATAAATATTGAATCCTAAATATACTAAAATAAAGCTTAAATTGATATTTTATAGCCTTTCTTTAGTTAAAATAACAAACTTTATGATATTTTTATATCGTAGTCAAAACTACTACTTATTACGTCCAAAATGAACCTCGCTATGAGAAAGTATGCTCGAAAATGATTGAAATGGATTATAAGTTTATAAAGATCCGAGTTAAATCGAAAAAGTTATACATGATTCAATAAAAAGTTCAAATCAATGATTTCACACAAGTCAATAACTAAGTTAAGTAAATAATATGAATTATGATACTAGTTTAGTTTTTAATTCCTAAACTTACTACTTTTCGTATTACTTATTCTTAGGTGATTTTGATGTTAACCTTGAGTTGCCATTAAACTACTACGACCCTTGAGTTGGTTATAACTAAGTAAGTTTTTTCTAATGATTCCATACTTGCTTGTGTTTGTAATTAGTAAATATAAATTTTTGTTAATAATTGAATGTTGTATGGGGTTAGGTTATGCTTGTGTATGATACTGTTTGTTAATAATGATTTTACTTTAAAAGTATACTAACGTAATGGTTGTTGCATAGTAAATTCGATAGGAACTAATTGTTTATGACTTTGTTGACCACTGAATAATAAGACCTAACATTATTCGACTTGAAAGAACTAAATTGAATCACACATAATCATGTACAGCATAACTAATTCTGATTGTCACATCACACGGAGGTAGTAAGAGGGCATACTTAGGTTGATTATTTTTCGTTATAGATTTCATACGATGCACACGTGCTATATGGCCTTACCCTAGCTCACC
>JAMXBB010000001.1:56818809-57022642 GCA_024138015.1 Lumnitzera littorea
AATCTTATTATGTAGTGAGATAATACCAGTTTGCGTTAAGTAATATTATAGACTTCTTATTTGTAAAATTTCTATATAATATATGTGTTTTATATTCCAATAGCTTGTTATTATTATCATGAAATGATATTGTTTACACTTGTGCAATTCTAGGTTATTAGTTATAGTACTAGCCTTGTATATTGCATGAAGGGTTATTGATTGAAAGGGAAATCAATCACAGTCCTTTGTACAGTATACGATGATTGTCACGACTAGCTCCCTCGAGTCATAACAAGCATCACAAGTCTTTGAATTCTACCACTACATTTGACCCTAATCCAAAAGATTTACATGTTTTATGTCTAGGATTATGGGCAACTCTTTCCAATAATGTTGATTTATTTATACATAAAATTTCTCAACCACAATGCATCAATTCAACATTAAATTAACACACTAGCAATATTAATCCAAAAAAATTGAAGAAGACATAATTGGATATTAGAAAAAAGGTAACTCTATTAAATAGAATAATGATTGATCACATAGTTCTTCTAGAATTCATCAAATCTAGGTGCAAAAATAAATTAAATTTCAATCATCTTGCTCATAGGATAACAACCAGCAAAGCAAATCATGATAAGAAAATCCCCCTTTCAATCTTAAATCTTGCTCTGTAATCTATGGAAATTCACATTATTCAACCTTCTTGAGCCTTTAAATTCTCTTGTGTGAATATGTAGTGTGTAACCTTAATCATGGTCTTCAATTCCTCATATTTTGCAACATTGTCTTTAATATGAATATCAACATGGCTAGCACCTAGCCATTGTAATCAAACCTAATCAAATCATTAAATTTTGTAGTGAATCTTTGATATATATGTAATAAATAACTCAACATGGAATCAACACAACCATCTTGCTCAACATGAGCAAATCCAACATGGCCATGTTATATAGAAAAAATCGGAAACCAAATTGTACATGGCTATTGACATAAGATGTTCCATGCCATTTATCTCTTTGTTAACTCTTAACTTCTTCCACTTAACTCTAAATTAAGCAAAACTTGTTTACATTTGTTACTTTTACTCTAAAATATCATTTTAAGGTTTGACGTCAAGATATAACCTAGTAAAGTACCTAAATCTAGAAAAAACCACTTTTAAAACTAGCAAAAGCACTATAAATTTCATTGATAAGTAACTGTAATTAGACACTTATCAATATGTCATTAGGAGTATAAAAAAGATTCTATTAGGAAATATTTATTCACAGAGCATTATCAATGAGGTAGTCATAAAATACAGGCTAATGAAATATCTCTTGCTAAGCATCTATTTGGAGTTATGGGAAATAATTTTTAGAGAGAAGAACTAATTTTGTAAGCAAATGCAGTATATCAAAAGAAAAAAAAAATGACAAAAGAATTTGTTGGAATTTTAAAGTTAGAGCTTTATGTTAAGACATATTTGAGAAGAAATTTAATGGAACTATTACCACCAGTACTTCTTAGGTCAGACTAGAATGAGAATTATAATGTTGAAGCCATTTAAGTATGAGTTTGAATTCAAGAAATTCATTACACAATTTCTATGAACAAACTTCTTTGAGTCATAAAGCATCAAGCATCACTTGAAAAATATTTATTCACTCTACAAATTAATAAGTAAGAAATTATTATGAAGTCTCAAATTAATAGTATTGGTACCTTCCAAATAAAAACAATTTTTAATAAAGTTGAACAAATGCATTATTGAAGCTTAATCAAGATAAATAAAAACAAAGAATCCTATAATGTGATAATTATCAATAAATTTATTGAAGATCGTAGTATCCATCAATGTTCGAAAAGAAAAAAATATTTGTTCTCTCTATGCAAGTCCTCAAAATAAATAAGTTTATTATATAATATAATAATCAAATATGCAATAATGAAATCAAAAAATATAAATAACATAAGAGATTGGAGGAGCATGAACTTTTTTTCTTCTACTCAATATAAAAATGTATTAGAACTCATACTTGAGAGTTCATTTTGATCATTGGTTACAATAACAAAATGACATAAATCCATATACTTATAATAGGAACGGACATCTATAATTATATATATTTATAAAACTTCCCTTGGATGTTCATTTTATATGCAAATAGTATACTACCTTATTGAAAACCTTATCGAGGAAAAACCCATTAGGATAGAAACCTTTTGGTTGAGGAAAAAAGAGTGCCAAATACAATGTTAAACTCCCCTATTAGTAATATCATTGAAGATGTTTGAGACGACGAATACGAATTCTATGGACTAATTTTTAAAATGTTGCAGTAGGTAATGCCTTAGTGAACAAATCTACTAAATTATCACTTAAATGAATTTGTTGAATATTAATTTCACCATTCTTTTTTAGATCATGTGTAAAAAAGAATTTTGGTGAAATATGTTTTATTTTATCTTCTTTATTATATCCTTCCTTCAATTAACTAATACAAGTTGCGTTATCTTGATCTATTGTTGTTAGAATTTCTTTATCTAGAGATTGACCACATGTTTCTCAAATATGTTGGGTTATTGATCTTAGCCATACACATTCCCAGCATGCTTCATATACAGCTATTATCTCAGCATGATTTGAAGGAGTAGCAAATATTATTTTCTTTGTAGAATGCTAAGATATAGTAGTATTTCCATATGTGAATAAATAACCTATTTAAGATCATGCTTTATGTAGATTAGATAAATACCCCGCATCCGCATAACCAACTAAATGGGGTTTGGATTCATTTGTATAAAACAAACCTAAATCAACAGTTCCTTAAAGGTATTACAATATATGCTTAATGCAATTCCGATGCCTTCAAGTTAGTGAAGAACCATATCTTGCTAACAGATTAATAGAAAAGGCAATATTGGGTCTCTTATTATTATCATAATACATTAGTGCACCCGTTGCACTACGATATGGTATTTCAAGACTAAAAATTTCTTCATTATCTTTTTGAGATAAAAAAGTATCTTTATTTACGTTAAATAATCTAATAACCATTGGACTTCATAAAGTATGTAGTCTATATAAAATTTTTTAAGGAACTTTTCTCTACAATATGATTAGTGAGTATAAAATGCCCTTTTTTAAATGTTCAATTTGTAAACTGAGATAGGAATTTGTCTTTCTAAGATCTCTTAGAAATTCCTTTTTCAAGTAATCTACTGCTTTTGGAAGTTCTTTAACAGTCTCAATAATATTTAAATCATCCACATAAACAACTATTGTGGCAAATGCAAATTTAGACATCTTTGTAAAAACACATGGACAAATTGAATTATTTTTATAACCTTCCTTTAATAAATATTCACTAAGGTAATTATTCCACATGCATCTAGACTATTTCAATCCATCAATGATCTTTACAACTTAATTAAATATATTGCTAAAAAACTTGAGTTATAATGTTGTGACATTTTAAATCCTTTAAGGATTCTCATATAGATATCATGATCAAGTGAGCAATAAAAATAGGTTGTGACCACATCCATTAAGCACATATTGAGTCTTTGTTTTTCATATATTGTTAGACTAATAAGATATGGAAAAGTTATTGTGTCTACTAGAGGAGAATATGTTTTTTCATAATTAATTCCTGATCTTTAAGAAAATACTTATGCAACAGTCTTGCTTTACAGCTTGTGACTTCATTTTTCTCATTTCATTTTTGCAAAGATACCCATTGGTATCCTATCGATATTACACCTTCAGGTATTTGGATTATAGGTCCACAAAATTTTATGTTCTTTGAGAGAATTCAACTTTACTTATATTGCATCTTGCAATTTTGGCCAATCATCTTGATTTCCACATTCTTGAATGGATCGTGGATCATGATCAATATTTTTCATTCATAATATTTGATGCCACATTATATGAAAAAATATCATCTACAACCATTTCATCTCAATCTCATCTTTTTATAGAATTAGCATAATTTATTAAAATATCTTCATATTTGCCCACTTCAATTACTTTTACTTCTTTAGGAAGTATATCACCAGGAAGTTTATTTATACTGGCAAAATCCTTCTCAATGAAATCATCTTGATTATTTATTTTTCTTTCCAAGGATTCTTATCCTTAGAACCAATAAGTCATCTATGCTTTAAGCCTATTTGAGTTTTATTATCAGGTTGTCCTTTTAGGACATTAACACAAACTGGAACAATAATGGTTGGTTCATGCAATTTTGTTACCCGTTTTAGATCAGCAAGTGCATTTAGCAATTGACTTGCTAGATTTTGCAAATGATTATCATTTGAACTACTTGTTAACATTGTTTTGTTATAGGGTCTATGTGAGATAATGATGCAGTATTTCATGTTGTTGTCTTTTCCACTTTTTTATTTTATCCCCCTGATACTAGAAATATTGTTTCATCAAAATAACAAAATGATAATTCACAAATCATACTGTAAACATATCTCCCATTAATGGCTTAACATATTTAATTGTTGTAGGAGATTCATATTGAATATATATTCCTAATTTCCTTTGAGGACCTACTATGGTATGTTGTAGTAGTGCAATAGGAACATATACTGCCAATCCAAAAGTTCATAGATGAGAAATGTTTGGCTCTTGACTGAGTGTTGATTGTATTGGGGAAAACTTATGATATCTCTTTGGCTAAATGTGTATAAGTGTTACAGTATGTAAAATAACATATCCCCATATAGAAGTAAGGAGCTTAATTTTAATGGTCTAGCTATTAATTGGAGGCATTTAATAAGTGATTCTGCTAAACCATTTTGTATGTGAACATATGCTATAGGTTATTCAACTTTTATCCTGAGTCACATGCAATAATCATTGAAAGTTTGGGATATAAATTCACTAGCATTATTAAGATGAATTGTCTTAATTAGATGATCTAAAAATTGTGCTATAATCAAATTATTGGAGTAGGTAATCTCGCATATGCCAACTTGCATGATGATAATAAGCATACATGTGACCATCCAGTAGAAGCATCTATTAACACCATAAAATATCTAAATGGTTCACATGATGGATGACTAAGCCTACATATACCACCTTAAATACGTTCTAAAAATGTAGGTGATTTAATGTCCATTTTAGATGTTGTTGGCCTTACGATTAATTTATCTTGAGAACAAGCAACATAGAAAAATTCATTTCCTGTAAAATTCTTTTGGTTTTTCAAAGGATATTCATGGGAGTCTTTTATAATTTTTCTCAACATTATCAAACCTAGATGGCCTAACTGCCATAAAATAAAAGTATTTGGATCTATAAACTTCTAGTTTATAATAAGATTTGCTTCTATGGTACTAATTTTCATATATTACAAACTGGAAGAAAAAGTAAGAAATTTTTCTTATACACTTTTTTCTCTTGAAATAATGCTTGTAACATAGAGGTATTCAAGATTCCTCTCATTTTTAGTTTCCAACATATCATTAAAACTTAATAATTTTCTATGAGATTTATGAGAAAATGGTACATTATTTATGAGAATTCTGTTAGGCTCTACTAGAGCCTTTAGTTATTTTTATGTTACTAGATATTGTGGTAACATAGGCTTCACCTATTTTAAAAGAAGAAAAATATTTTGCATTTTGAGAATCATATATGTGGGGGCACTATCCATAATACATATATCTTCATCATTTGTCTTGGATTCAATCAATAATAGAGCAGTCTTCATTTCTTCATTAATATAAAGAAAAGATATAATTAGTCATATTACTAATTTATAAGAGAAAACATTTCATTAAGAAGACATTACATGAACAATCAGATACAATTTACAAAAAAAAAAAAAAAAAACACTTGAATATAAAATAAAGTAAAAATTGGAAAACAATATAGACTTTCACAATATCAATTTTGTTTGTCAACTAGTTCAAAGAAATCAACCATAGCCAATTGTATGATGTCAAAGGGATAATTACTTAGAAAAACATTATTAGTCTTTATGTTTTTTCCCTTCTACTTCAATGATGCTTGATAAAGCTCAACAAGATGCTTAGCAGTACCATAAGAATGTGATCGGTGACTCGTCAAACCAAAATGATAACAATTGCTTTCAATATTTTTCAAAATGATTTCCACCCTTTCCTTTGTCTTCTTTTGTGTCATCAGTATCCCATTTCTAGTGGTAATTTGTATTCTTATTATAACCACCATGATAATTTTGTGTAGGACAATAACTGTGACTACAACCACGATCATGACTATGACCACATCCTCTTATATTATTATTATTATTATTATATGTTACACCATTCATGTGAGGCCCTAGTCTTTGACCAACTATCGAAGGCATAGTGTAGTGGCACATTACTAATAGATATGTAACTTGGAGAATAGGGACTTAGGAAGTAATGAAATATAGTATTCATAAGAAGTATGAGTTACGAGTACGGCTAAGTAAAGTGACTATAGTTGCTTGAAATCGATAAATTTAGCATTTTAGAAAATATTCTTGGAATTAAATACATTTTTAATATAAGGTCCAATATGTTAAAAGAAATACCTTGGTAAAGTTTATTTAGTAAAATTAAGTCAACAAAATATTTAAATTAATAAAAACGTATTTTTAATGCTAGTGAAATATTAATATTGTATACCTAAAATGTGAGATCGGAATGTAGCAAGACTTTAAAAATAAAATTACTTGATCTATATAAATTCTAATTTGGAGCAAATTAGGATTAAAATAACTAATATGAGTATCATGCATAGAAGTGAACACTCGAAATTTGAAGGTAATAATATATTATACATAAAAATTACCTAAACTAATGTTATAATTAAGTAAAATAAATTATAAACGATAGAAGATAGATGGAAAATCATTTTAATTTGATTTGGGGTGTGGCATTTGGAGGATTAAATATAAGCTAGGTATCTTGATAGGAAAATGGGAGGATTCTTGCAAGGATTTAGAAGGGACATGTGTAATTCAAGAGAGGAAATTCCTAACCCATATAAAACTTATTCATCCTACATGTAGAATTATTTTAGACAATTAAGGAGAGAGTTTTGGAGTTAGAAAAAAATATGAAGCCTTAGAAAAGAGAAGAATTAAAGAGGGGGTGGGGGTGGGTGGGAGGGTGGGGGTGGGGCGGAGAATTTAGAAGAAAATAAGATAAATTGGTGTGTTCTCGAGTTCCATAGTTTAAGCTCAACTTAGGAATGAACCAAGACCAATTGCTAATAGTGGATGCATCGCCTGGATTGACCAATAACCACGTAGCAATCAATGGTGGCTAGAAACCCGAATACCAATGAGTTTCCATTTTACCTCCGATTTTCAATTAAATTCTAAAAATAATAAATGAAGTTTAAAAATTATGAAACTTGGTTTTTCTATGTATTTTCACATGGAATTTAAATATCAGACTAGATTCTCTAGATTCAAAGTTGAAATATGTGTTCCTTAAGAAATTAGGTCAAAAACGAATTTTGTAGTAAATTTTTAAAATAGCAAATGATGTTGTTTCTACGTGAATTTTTATATGTAGGTTCCTCAAAGGATCTATTTTTTAAAGTTATGTAAATATTTTTAGAAAACTATGAACTTAGATTTTTGGTATAAAGTGGAGTAGTGTTTGGAAATGCTTCGAAATGGGGGATTTGCTAAGATTTGGTTTGCATGTGTGTAATTGGAGCTTAGGAAATTGAATTATTTTGCTGAAGTGAGGAAATAGGGGTGTAAATGCTAAAGTTGGGTGATTTGATGATTTAAAGAATATTGGGTACAAGTCAAAACGTGAGTTAGAATGTGCATTAGAATGTATAGTAGTAAAGAAAGTGAAATAGTTTATGTGCTAGATGTATGTCACAAACTGATGTAGAGGTTGATTGATTTCTAGGTATGCTTATGTGTTTCTACAATAATTTTCTACATCCTTTAGTTATGTTTAGTGAAATGGTTAATTCAATTTGTATATTAATGATACTATAATAAATTGGATGTATAACAAGTATTTGATAAAGTCCTTTATCTTAGGAAAAGAATAGTATGATAAGGTAATGAGATTTAACAATATCTATATATGTTGAGAAGGTCAAAAACTATATCAAAAAGTATGTTGAAGGGACCTTGTATACAGGGGTAAGTTAGAAACTACATTAGAAAGTAGTTGAGATTAACACCATGACTTAGACCCCAAGTGTAAGTAAGTTAATAATCTCACTTATACTTGATAGATATTAACTTGGATACTGTATGCATATTTTTTAGAAGATATGCGCAAGGAAAAGTCTTGGGGACAAGAGTAAGACTTAAAGAATTTGCTAAGTGGCCTACGTAATTAGATTGCTTGTTCTCTATAGTAGATTTTATCTACTCTTAACATATCTAACTGTAGTGCATGTGATTGATCTTGTGAATATGAATGTAATGTGTTGATTGTTGAGTTATGAAATGCTTTCTAAACTCTTTTAGACACTTTGTAGGTTGAGGTGAGCTTGGCTATTGACTAGATTGACTTTAGTTGTGTATTGCTTGGTTATACTTAATGTTGTGGATGTGTATATTGTTGGATATAATTGTTGGTTGAGATCTATATTAACGTAGATAAAAATCTAAGTACTAACTACTAACCCCATCTCCTAAGGTATTCACTTAAGTGAACTTGATACTGAGGTTTTAGGGATGGAATGTAAAAAGAATAAAGTAAAGGCTTGGATAATAAATTAATGAATAAGCTTGCTTGTGTTAATTGGAATTGCCTAGTCTTTTTAGGTATGTAACTGATGCATTGATGGCATGGCACGGTGTGAAAAGGACCTACGAGTTAAGTTTTCTAAAATTGGGATTTCACTTGCTTAAGTTTTGTTGTGAAAACCAAGTTTTTGGTTAAGCAAACAGTTGAGTTTCTAGGAGGTCATTTGGTTGTAATGTAAATATCCGGGTTTACAAAACTGGTTTTTAAGCATATAAAGTTGCATAGCTTAAGCTAGATAAAGTTTGCTAAACTCTATTCTAGGTTCCTGAATTATATAATTTAGATGCTTGGCAATGTCAAATACCTAGATGACTAGGTCTAAGGATAAGGTTAGGCTAAGATATCGATACTAATGTATGTTACGTACATGAGCATAGTACATGTATGTTACATTTGTAGTGCTAGGTTGGAAAGAAGTGTGTTATAACTAGAATTGGTAGATTGATATGTATTTATGATGAGATATCACATTGTATTATTGCTTGTCAATTTACTCTCACTCAGCTTATAGTAGCGGAGGGGAAAAGTTTTTCTTATCCTTAGGTTCTAAAAGAAGTTAGCTCAAATCACACATCATAGAGGTAAGGAGACTCTAGTACGCATAATTGGTATCTTTAAGGAAAACTGTGAAGTAGAAAGTAAGTCAAAATATTGGTTAGAAAGTGTACTAGAGAAAACCACTATATAGCAAAAATAAATATATAGGAGGACTGTGAAGTTGTTTTGTGAAGACTTCAATAAGAGATTAGACAAGTGGTGGATTTTCTATTTTAGTTATATAGTATCAAATTATCATAATTGGAATATGTATTGTAAAAGACTTTATAGTTGTGGTACTCTAGGTTGACTTACTAATGTAAAGATCTCCACTGTTGTATAATAAATCAAATGAGAAGGGTTTTGATAATGAAGAGTTTATGTTGTTGTATGATAGGTTAATTACAGATTTTGTCCTATCCTTAACTCTATAGATTAATTATAGGTTCTACCTTATGCCTAATTTAAGGATTATAGTAATAAACTATCTTTAGGTATAAAAAATTGAGAGATTTTCTTTAAGTAGACAATTAGAAAACTAGACATAACAATTCACTTCAAGGAATGGGATAGATCTAGTATGACATGCTTCATGATTTTTCATTGATAGTTGATTATTATGTTTTGCCACAAGAAGGCATGAAATCAATTCGAAACATTTTTTGAAACCTTTATTTCTATATTGTTGGTATAGGAGCACATTTGATGCATGAAAGGTAGAGAAGGTTTTTCTCTAGCATATCCTCATTGATAATTTTTCTTTTTGCCACACGATTTTAACTGAGAGCTAATTCTAAAAATTACGGAGTTATATTCACTCATAGTTTAAAAATCTTGTGATTGTAAATGCATCTAGTAACTACCTTTTGGTTGTCAAGCCTTTCCTTTAAATTTTTCCAAAGAATAAGAGGATCTTTTATAGTGAGATATTAAGCTTTGAGTCCTTCGTCAAGATGGTGTCGAAGGAAAATCATTGCCTTTGCATGATTTTGTAATGAAGCATCATTTTCTTCTTTGATAATATCTCCAAGACTCATGACATCTAAATAGATTTTATCATTTAATATCCATGATAGATAATATTTTCTCGTAATGTCTAGTGCCAGAAATTCAAGTTTGTAAAGTTGACGTGGTGAAACTATCATATAATAAAAAAATTATTAGATAATAATTTATAAAAAAAAGAAAAACATAAACAATAAGGTGTGATAATATATGAACAAATTAAATAATAATCTCTTTGAAAACAAATAATTAAATGGCAAAAATAGCAAATCAAAGTGAAACCATGTAAAAATAATATATCATCACGACATTATACTTCAAGGGGCTAGACTAAGTAAACTCGTAACACAACTATTATATAGTTTCATGTATTTTATTCCATTTATATTACACCGTCAAAATCAATTATCATACTATTTCAAATTGGATTGGCCCTTGGATCCAAAACCTTATCATCTAAGTGAATTAATTTCGGAAAATAACACCCAAAAAGACAAACTTTTATTATCAGAAAACCATATAACAAGAGATATAATATATTTGGGGCAATTGATGAGCTACAATTTTGATATAGACAATTTACTTATTCTGAAACTAAATATTACCTCTAAGAAAGTGAACAAAATACTTACTAGAATTTTGTTGCTTTGGTTAGAATCATGCTGATAACTTATTGTATAATATAATAATTAAATATGCAACAACGAAATAAAGAAAAATAAATAGTGCAAGAGATTGGAGTAGCATAAACTTTTTCTTTCTTTTCTAGTTAATATACAAGTGTAGAAGAACTCGTATTTATAAAGTTCATTTTGACCATCGGTTATAAAATAATAAAGTGACATAAATCTATATATTAACAATAATAACAAACATCCATAATTACATATATTTAGAACAAAGTTATCAAAATAGTTTCAAATTATTAAATACGATACCTCTAAGCTTTTATTTCAACTTAACTGATTCTATTAAGGACACAATAAGACAAGATAAATTCATACTCCACCAGTATATCATCCAATGCTTATCAAGAAAAATATGAAGCTATAGATTTATGGAAGCACTCAGAAAGCTTTATAGCTTTACAAGTGGTCATAAAGAAAGAAACCATTAAAAAGATCTAACTTATCAATATGTTGCTACAAATACTTAGTCACATATTGGGGGTAACAAAGAGATTAGAAGGTAAGAAAACAAAAGAAAAAGCTAGTTCTTGAGAGACAAATACTGCATCGACAAAGCAAATGCCAAATTATTCTAATGAAGGTAATTGACAAGTAGAAAGCAACAGTTCTATAAATAAGCTGAATGATGAAAGTGACAACTCAATGCCTCGCACGTACCCTACAACAATTAAAGAAACTGACTTAATGAAAGAACCAAAACCTTTTAGACTTCATCAAAGGAACTTTTGTTTAGGGGAAAAAAAATATGTAGAGCTATTTTGATAGTTATGATTTTAGCACCATTTGATGCCATGAAACTATTTAATGGGTTAGTGACATAGTCTACGAAATCGAACCTAATCAAGGTTGTCTTGAAGAGATTTGGCTTAACAAGCTTAGTATAGAGATAGCAAAACTAGTTTTTCAGCTCTCAACTTTACTTAATTGTCTAATGCAAAAAATATAGATTTTAAAATAGTCTTTCTAAGTCTATTTGAGCCTCATTTGTCATTCATAGACCTCTATTTGTAATATATAATTTCAGAGCCTTTTTTGATATATACCTTTCTGGTATTACCTTTTCATTATAGTACCGTTTCATATTTATCATTTCATGTCCTTATAAATTTCTTGAAGAAATACCTCTATTGGTTGAACTTGTAACCTTTGAAACACCTTTTCCATGTTTTTACAATTTTATCCGTCTCCTAAAAGCAACTTTCCTTTTATTGTAATCACAACATCTAACGATTCTTTGCGAATCCGGCTTTCTTATTGATTCAATTTACGGGTACTTAGTATTTTATTTACCCTTAAAAATCTCATTCATTGTGTTTTCTTTTTTCATTTGTGCAACTCACATAATAATTGTAGACTATAGTTTTTATGGTTTATAGATACTTTAATTTATCACCCACTTTTATTGTTCTTAAGTGTCGTACCTTCTTTTATAAGACTTATGTTAACTTGACTGCAATTTTTTTTTCCTATTGGACCATCATATTGGCAACTTTGGCTTTGGCATTTATTTCTAACTTTTAAGATTTTGTTCTTATATCAATAGATAAGAACTTGTCTTTTTTATGTAATGTCTATATATTATCACTACTTTTTCCATGATTCCAATTAAATATTTGTATTTAACATTGAAAATCATAATCTACTAACTAAAATCTTTTGGTACCCATATAAACAAAACTATTTGTATCTATTTTTTTTTAGCAAACTCTATAATATATTATGTTTATGCTAGCCTTTCTACCACTATCTAAATTTCTCTTATGTATTCATCATGGGTGCAAAGTACATATTCTTGATTAAAGAGTAGCGAATATTCCACGAGATTAAAAAAAAAATACATAATTTGTTCTAATTGTTGCTTGATTTGGAGTCTCACATCTTTATTGAAAAATAATGTCTATTTTTCTTTTTTTTTTTTGTGTGCATATGTTAATGTTACAATGTAAGACTTTTATATGAAACAATCTACTTTTCTCATACTCATGTCATAGTATTTGTTGATGCTAAAAATTCGTCCTGGCGAATGAGCATTTGTAAAGTAGAAAACGGCTATAAGGGATCTTGGAGGATACTTCAGTGTGACTATTTCAATAGTTAAGTCAATCCTCTTATTGAGGATGAAACTATAAAGTAATGTGGGAAGAAAGAAAAAGTGGAAAAAAGAGAGTTCCTTTACCTAGGAATCTTGATTCATATTTATAGCGAATGAAAATAAGTTGTATCGAGATTGAGCTCTTAAAGTTAGGTCTAACCCTTCCTCTTATTAATTATGCCATCAGCCAATTTATAAAAAATGCCAATCAACACTTATCCTCTACTCTCATTCATGATAAGTTTGGCAAAAAGAGTACATAGAGAGGTTGATTTTGTAGGAGTTTTGGAAAAATTTGTCATTAGGGGCCTAAAGAGACTAAGATACTATAGGGGCTGGAATAAGTGAAGGTTGGGAGTTGTCAAAGCACTTGTAGACGTTGGTATGCTTGAAAAGAGGAAAGCTTGAAAAGGTTGGGGTGCTTATAGAGATGATGCCCTGAATAGGCTGGTTAGCCCCAAGTCCTTTAGTGATATAGGTCATTGGGCTTATTTACTCATCATCTACGTAAGTTGTCAAACTTAGAGTATTTTATTTGTTGTCATTTTATTACTTAAGGGTTTGAATAGCTCATTGTTTATTAGTTAGACTTATAGCATTACGTCTATTGATGGCTTAGGGCTTCCAAGTAGCTCTTGTCCTTTCATAGGGCTTAGAGCACTTTGCTAATCGCCAATTGATGGCTTAGAGCTTTTAGATGGCTTGTTGTTTATTTATTAGACCTTGAGCATTCTACTTAGTGTTCTTTTTTTAGGACTTAATAGCATTTATGCCTATCACTCTTAAGAGAGCTTAAGACTTTACATCTCATTGTCCTTTCTCAAGACTAAGAGATCTAAGGATATCCTTTATTCATCGTCCATCAAATATAAGACTTAGGAATTAGCACTTTTTATTATTTGCTCATCACTCATAGTATATAGGTTTTAGAGATATTGAGGAATAGCCTATTTGCAAATTATACTTGTGTGGACTTAAGATGAAGGGTGTTTTTCTAGCCTCAATTTATCTTTGAATTCCTGTACTCATCTTGAAAGAAGTTAAAAATAAGCTTACAAAGAACTGATTAAGTTATTACAAGTGTCAAATGGTTGACACTTTTCATTATCAGACTTGTTGAAGTCTAAATCATAGAGTAGTACATAGATATCGAATGAAAATATTGACAACAAGTTAACATGAAGCACAACATATAATGCGTATTTCTTGAAAAATAAATAAATAACAGAAGTAGAGTTTTACTAATCTTTTCTTAACGAGGATCAGCGGGCGAGGGGGCTCAAAGCCTAGTAACTTGATGATCTGTGTTCCGAATTAGTGTTGAGTAGTTGTTGGTAGTAGAACTCATTCGATATACAAATCGGCATATCAGCCTTTAGGTGTCCAATAAGGTAGAAGAAATTAGATATCTGCTACTAGCACGATGCCTCTGTGGGTAAGACTCTTGTAATTAACACCAGCGCCCTCCATGCCATTTCATTCAACGCTCCAAGCTTTAGTATCCTCTTCCTTCGGCAACGAAGACACCACCGAGCAAGTATTAGGACCAACATGCAGTACTTTATGTATGCCGCTTTCTTCAGGATAGGTAATGATCTCAAAACCTCCAATGTGCAACACTTGGAGGTGGATTGCTTAATATTGATATTTCAGATCTTTATCAAAATGCTTCTGAGTATCTGACTGGATTTCCATAGGGGAGAAACGGGATAATTCACCGTAGTTCGGCACATGATCCAGCGCGATCCAGCTTGGCGTGTTCAACAAAAATTAACAAGACACCTTGCTGACCTATACTCCACTTTCTCACACATGCACCCGACAAAATAAAGGAGATAATTACACATGTCCCATACTTGGGTTACAAGCTCGTGCAACCGAGCTCGGCATGGAGAGTTACAACTCTGTGGTGTGAGCAGCTGTTGCTAAAGGGGTGCGAACTGCTGCATTCTTGAGCTTGCGAGCTGTTGTAGGCTTGGTTGGTTTTGTTTGGTCTTGGGTAGATCGGTGGATCTGCTGTTTGTAGTTCGACTTTCGAACGAGTCGCTCAGCTCGAGAAGCTACAAAGTCGAACTTGCTGTGTATTCTGCTGAAGTTGCCCGACCTCTTCGATGGTTGCTTGGCTCGGGTTTTTACAGCTTCTCAACTCAGGTCGACACTTCGGATTTCGATTATTACTTCTTGAGTGTTCGGTTCAAGTGCATATCAACTTGGAATGCTTGACCGATGGGAGAACTCAGTTCAAATGGTACCGGTTATTTGGTATTTGGTTCGCAACCCCGGTTGGAATGTGGAATATTATCCTAGTTTGCTAGTCTCTATTGCCGCGACTTCTTAGTTATGCTTCGTTAGAGCTCATTCCTTGCTTAAGAAAAGAAAGGCTCAAGTCAGCTACTGAATTATTCAAGTCCGAAGCAAACAAACTCAGAAACTCCCACTTTATAAATGAAGTGTGCGGATGGACTCGGTGGAGAAGTTTTTAGATAGCTCGGCTTCTATACCCGATCATTGTTGAGGTCGGTGTGGTGTTTCTCATAGCTCTTGTATAATTTGGACTCGGACGTGCTACCGCTTACAAGGATAGCTTGAGCCTTTTGTAAGTATTTGGATGAGTTGCTTTGTCGTTGTGCGAAACTTCGATCTTATCGGAGTTTGGATTTGTTGGAAAAACAATTTGATACCATCAATTTTCAGCTTGGCATCGTTAGTATCTCCGGTAAAGGTCGGAATTATCCCTATCGCGACGGATAGCTCGAGAAAGGCTCAGATTTGCTGTTGTGGAGGTCGGATTCGTTGCAGATTGGACCGGCAGCTCTTATAAGGTTGAGTTGATCCAAGTAGTCAAGTGCGCATCAATCCAAGCTCGCGTCTGACTCCGAGCTAAATCCGAGGGGGTTTGAGCTTAGTACATGAGCCGAGCATCATCCAACGAGTTATCATTATTTCCGACAGCCACAGCAGCAACGAAGTCAGGCATATGTCTGTGACTCCACGACCAAATAGCGCCCAGTCAGGCACATACTGTTCGGCACAAGTGTGCTTCAAACACGATCACCACACTGAGTTCAAGGCAGCTCATTTTTTCCTTGGTTATAGCAATTCGCGAATTGAAAATATTACTCGAGCCAAAGTATTTGGAGCTCGGTCTTAATGCATAGAGCGGCCGTTCATTCTAATGATGCTCAGAACTTGAGGGTACTGTGCGGCAAAAAGAAGCTCGTACAAATTAGTCGAAAGGGGTTTGGACTTATAAATACAGTAGCTCGAATTCCATTATACGGAGCTCGAACTGTGAGTAGTTTAACTCGTTGCTTCGATGCGCGTAATTGAACAGCTTGGCATCAACTTTAGTTTGGATCAATATCCGCGCTCGTAAAGCTTGGATCTTGCTGGGGCTCAAATTTGCTTGTGGAAACATGGCTCTGTGTTTGCTCGAAGCTCGGCTTTATTAGGAAACAGCTCGGTCTCAGCACGCTGAATACATAACCAGAGCTCGACAAAAGTTAAAACATGCTTTTGGGTGTTGTCCAACTCAAGTCGGAGCTCAGCCGAATGGAGCTTTGAACTCAATTATATTTTGCAGGGTGAGCAGCTTGATGGAATGTCCTTGGGAATTCAGATCGGACGTTGCTTCAGAGCTTGAATAAATAGCTCGATCATCATTGCAAGCTCGGTAGAAAAGAGCTTAAAAATTGCAGCTTGCGCAAAGAGTAGTTTTGCTTTTATTCTGAGCTTGATATAGACTTCACTTGCTCGGACTTGTAACTCGGTTTTGCTATGCCTTGAAGTTGCAGCTCTCGCTTTGAATCTTATGCAAGTCCGCTCGTCATGAGCCTTGGGTTTCAGACTTATATACACATCATACAACAACTCGGATTAGTGGATTGACTAGTAAATATGATTAAACTTCCTTTTTCTCGACTCACATTTCAATTAACTTTCGGCAGGAGGACGCAATATGACTACCCAAAGGATGTACACAATCTGCTGGGAATGGACCCAATATACACAGAATACAAACCTCCCCTGTCGACACTGTCCATATCTTCTTGGTTTGAAGCTATCGAGGGTGCTCTTCTTAGCCTTTTAGCTCGATTTGGACAGCCCGTGTCTGCTAATGCTGCAAGTATACTTTTGCTCTATCACTGGTTTGGAGCACACTGCTGCTGCTCTAATCGGGACTTCGGAGTTCTTCTCTTTTTGGTTGGGAAGCGCAAGTTATAAGCTCGGTTGGTTCATGGGAGCAGTCCAAACAGTGGAGTGCACAGCTCAGACGTAATACCGCAGGTTCCCAGCCAATTGGGTAATGTTAACCGTTTTAATCCAAATTTCACGGTAAGATAAGAAATGTTAAAAAAATATCTTAATAAAATCAATTTTAAAATAAGTTATAAAAGAATGAATTTGATAAAAGCACTAGTTTATCAATAAAGTCAATAATTATTGAAAATGTGAAATTCAAACTTTACGATATAATAAGATATTAAAGATAAATTATTTAACTTATAAAAATAATAAATGAAGTTGAATTATATATAATCTAAGTGAATTCATATAGAATATACATTATATGTACTAAATATGTATATATAATATTTATAAATTATAAAATATAGGTAAATTAATATAAAATGATTGAAAATTTTTTAGAAAATGACTTAGCGAGTCGTCAAAATGATGTAGTTGGGATCAAGGTGAAAATATGAATCATCACAAGATTAATATGGAATTGGCACATAGTACTTAATCAACATGTAGGAAAATAAAGCAATGACATGTGTCAATTCACTTTTTCATATGCAACCTCCCTAAAACTTATAAAAAAGAGACAAAACATCAATTACAATATTTTAGAAACCTAGAAACACAATAACATAATTTAGGAAAAATTAGAAATATAAAACAAAAACAGAACAAAAACATGGGCACTACTAGTCTAGGGTAGTTCACTAAGCTATCAACAACCTAACTTGGAGCAGCTTGGTAGTTTGAAGGTTGGCCATGAGAGAGGTGTTTCTAACAAAGTGTGCTAGCTAGAGGGTAGTTAGAGATGGTTGGTTCAAGACTCTCTATTTTCTACTCATAGTTTCATCAATTTTCTAAAAATATTAAATAGGCTTATAAAAATCTAGAAAAATCTTTTCTGCAATTATTTTAAGTATAGTTTAATGAAGTAATTTTATTTTAATTAAATGTTAAGTGGAAAGATGGGTTACTTAAGAAATTGCTCAGTTTGAAAATGAGCATGTTTACTATTTATTATATTTATTTTGAATAAAATTGGAAATTTTGCTTACTTATTGGAATAATTAGTTTTTTATTAAATCAATAAATGAGCCCTACATATTATGACTTTTAGGAGTTTATAATGATGTTTGGAATACTTAATTTTTATCTCGTAATTAAATTTGCTTTTTTGCCTAATTTTTCCTAATTTTAAGCTAAAAATGCTATTTCTACAAAAATTGACAATAAGTTAGATAATTATTATGGATGGTTAGTACAAAACTATATATTTTTGTGAGTTGATAGGATTTTTTGTGGAAGTAATTGAGCATATATACTATTTATTATGTGTTTTCCTAATATAAGCTTATATATTAGCCTAATATGTAAAATAATAAATAACACTATTAAGATATTTGCTAAGATAATGTAAAGTTAGTATTTTTTCCATATAATAGATGCTATACATGGTTAGAAAATGTAATTTTTAGAATCTAAGGACTAACCTTACCTCTTAAGGTGTTCATTTATGCGAGCCCAATACCGAGGTCTTAGAATGGACAAAGATATTAAGTAAGGAATAAGATCATATGAAATGAGTAAGCTTGCTTGGATTTGCTGAGTATTCCTTGGCATGCGATTTGATGTATTCATGGTATAACACAAAAGAGAACCTACAAGTCAAGCCTTTCCAAAAAAACTAAGATTTAACACTAAAGGATGTTCATTTCCTCTTTAGGTTGGGTACCTTATGACTTAGCTCGAACAGAGGTCTAATTTTGATTGGCTTAGAAACTAACTAGATCAAGACATGAGCTTGGCAATGGATGGGAGTTACTTAATAGATTGATACTTCTACTCGAAGGCTCAGAAATTGTGTTAGTCCATACTAGAGCTCAATAATCAAGTTGACAGAAAGGTGAAAAGTGGGTGTCAGGATAGGAGTATTCATCTTGAGTGGGGTTTCAAGCTAGTTTTCTTTATGTAAGTCCTTAGAGTTCTCTAGCTTGGCTACATATGATTGGTTCGAGGAGTTGATTCCTAGTAGAAGAGCATAGGACATCAATATCAATGTATGCCACGTGCATAAGCATAGCATACTACATTACTAGTTAATGAATTGTTTGAGTTATGATATTAACTATATTGTATTGCCTGTTATTCACTCTCACTCAACTTACGGTAGTAGAGGGGATAAGTTTCTCTTATCTTCAGATTATGGGTAAATGGATAGAAGAGTATATCATATGAGATTACAAAACTTTAGTTGAAGAATGAGCTTTTATAAGAATTTAATGGATTTCAAAAACAACTTGAGCATATGAAGGCAACCTTTTAGGAAGGACATTGGTGATACCTCATAAAAGATTTAGTATAGCTATTGTAGTCAAAAGTATGTACTTGTAAAAGATTACTATGTAGTATGGAAGTGTATAATTGTGATACTTTGAGTACGACTCACTTTATTCTACTATTGTTTATCATGTTGAATGAGAAGTGATTCGAAAGTAAATGTTTATGTAGTAAAAGAGTAGGTTAAATACAAGTGTTGTGTTATCCTTAACTTAAGGATGGTAGTAACAAATCATCTCTAGGTAATAAGAGTTGAGGGGAAAAAAAATTATGTAGATACATAGAAGGTAGGGTGTTACATCAAATCCAAGCATAGCTTGGCAATTTGAGTTTGAAGTAGCTACTGGTTAACTCTTGTAAAGTTTAGCTCGAATTAGGATTTAAAGTTGATACTGGGTTGCTACTACTCAACTAGATTAAAAGTCCATTACTTAACTTTGGTTAGTAAACAAGTCAAGAGTGATAAAGAATCAGTTTAGCCATTAAGAACTCAACTTCCTTAACTTCTAACTATCAATAGTTGTTTATGGAATCTCCTTTACATGTTAAGTGCTCTAAATGTCACAAGAGGAGTTAGCACTCAGATTTTCAAGAGACACGAAATGCAGTCAAACATTGTGGAGTGTTAGTCCCTTTGCAATTTTAGGGATGTACAGTTAGTAGTCCCTTCACAACTTTAAGGGTGTGTGTGTAAACCCCTAAATTTTTTGACCCAATATTTGAAGTAAACTTAAGTATGTTAGATATTCCTAAGAGTCGACAAGGCTAGTTTTGATAAAAATCCTAAGATAATAACTTAAAATTCAATCGCATATAAAACTTTTATACCTTAAACGTATCTAAATACTAAAGATTTCATCCAAAAGTGATAAAAACCCTAAAACTATAACTTTAAGAATATAAATGTACTAATTCACCATAACTTACTTTGAAACCCTAATTGACAATATATCCTTAGTATCTTACTAAATCTTTAGTAAAAGATCAATGATAACTTTCAATCATTCATAAATGCATATAATACTAAATTAACTTACTAGAAAACTAAGTTATTGCATTATAGATCACATCCATCTTCTAATTATATAACTATGTTAGTCTTAGATAAAGTTAAGAGCTTAGTTGATCATTATACTACATATAGTAGGTATTAGTACCTTAAATGACACTTTTATGATAATTACATTAAGTAGCCTATCAAATGATGTGTATAGGTTATAAATACCTAAAGGAAGATCTCATTACCTATTCTTACTAATCATTTCAATAGACTCCATATTTCCTTTTATTTTTTTAATTTTCTTCCCAATTTTCCCTAATTACTTCATTATATACACTTAAATTACATGTAATTTTAAAGAGTTGGCTAAGTCAACATTTGATCAAGTCAAAGGTTGACATCTAGAGTTTTCCTCTCTTTTCTTTAACTTTATACACAATTTTTTTTCCAATTTCACCCCTTTGTTACCATTTACTTCCTCCCATAATTAGACCTCACTTGTCTTCAATATAAAACATAAAATATACAAAACAAAATCCTTTCCTTCCCCACCATTCCAAACTATGACTCTCTTGTCTCCCCTCATTCTCTCAAACTTTTTAAATCTACTTCCATATCTTAATAACTTTTTATACACTCGATAAATTAATACCTCTCTTACAAATATCGAGGACAAAAGGTATGTTTCATGTGATTTTACATCTTATTTAGTAGTTAGATGTATAAGTTAGGTTAGTGTAGAAACTTTGTATAATATGTACGTATGTGTTGTTGAAGGTAAAAAGCTCCATATACATGTTTAGAAGTGTAGGAAATCCTTAGATTAATGGAATAGGAACACATATACATATGTATAAGTATGTGTATACAAGAATACACTTGATGAACACATGTATGAATACTCTTATGCATGAGTACCCTTTATGTACATAACCTAAAATGATGAATATACTAACTATACATACATATACTTTACTAAATAAGTCCTTAAAGTACAAAATTACCATATCTTAGCTAGCGAGAATACTAGGTGTTGAAGGCACCAACTGCTTGGTTAAGGGTTGAGTTTAAGGCCTTTGTTTAGTGGTGAGTGTAGATTATGGGGGCCTACTCACAATTAAATTAGAACTTATTTTTTATGAAAATAAAGGACTTGTTTGATTTAAATATAGAATACAGAGTTCCCTAGTAAAGTAAGTTCTAGTATAATACTCAGATTTGACTGGTACTGTATATACTCAAACGCTGACTTTGGAAGATGTTAAATCTAAGTTGCGTATATTTACTAGTTAATTATATGTATTATTTGGTATTCTATTTGTTCATTCATTCATATGCATGAATATAATGTAATTATAACTTGCATGTGGTGTGGTTGAGGGTTTTGCTTACCAAGCTTAGGCTTATACCCCCTTAGACTTTTATTGTAGGATGGCTTATTTGTTAAGGCTAGCTAAGGGATGCTAAAGGTTAGCTTGGAGACCTAGGAAAGAGTGGGTCATCAATGTGTTGAGAGAATTGATTATGGAGACTTTTACTTATGTACTTTTGTTTTGTCAGTAATATATACCTAGATGTACTAAATTACTACTTACTGTAAACTATATAGTTTAAATTTTATATAAATATGTTTATGTGATGATATCATGTGGATTTGTATGTTCTTGGGAAGTTAGTGGTTGTAGAGCCTTGTATATTGTGTGAAAAGTTCATGATTGGAAGGGTAACCAATCAGGGTTTCTTCATACAGTATATGATATCTGCTACGACTCGACTGTCCTTAGTTTATGACAGTGTGGGTAGAAGTTAATAATGTAACAACCTTTGATGCATCTTTAGGGTTGAACATACGAAAAAGCACCACAACAAGTGCAAAGAAAGGAAAGAAAATTGATTTAACAAAATTTGGGTAGTTACCAACTAAATATAACACACCAATTGATCCTATTTGGCCTATAATTCGTTGGATATGATTTATCGGTTTGAACTATAGGGTCACTCACCACTTCTCCTTGATAAAGTAAATATATGAGAGTTAAAAAGATAAATGAGAACTCTAGGGTTGCTTACCAAAGGAATCTTGTAATAATTTGATAAAGTGAAGGATGATGTTTGTGTACAAACAAATGGGGTTTACAAACTAGCCCCATTGGGGTTATAATCGTACATGGAAAGGATAAAAAGTGTAATTTACAATTGGAATACATAAATAATACTAAAAAGGGCAAAAGAGACAAAAAATATTCTATATGGAAAAGTAAAGAATCTTTCTAGACTGTTGTGCTAGAAGACACGTATTGCATAGTGGTTGGCAGTTTAGAGTATGATAGAATTTAGACAAAGGTGAAGAAAAAGAGTTTGTAGTTAGAGCCGACCTAATTTAGTTCAAGTTAAATCTTAATCACTCAGTTACTAGAGAATATTTGGCTTAGATTGGGATCGGGTGCTGGAGGTTGGCTTGGGAGATCAAGTTAAATAGTTGTTTGAGGCTAGTGTACTTGGATGTTATTTACATCATAGCATTGTTGCTTAGTAGGTCGGTACGTCTGCTCGGTAGATTTAGGAACTATGCTAGTGTATGTGCGAGCTCGATATTTAGGTTGGCAGTAGAGTGAAACATTGAGGTCAGGATAGGAAATCTTGTCTTGGATGGGGCTTTAAGCTAATATTCTCCATGTAAGTCCTTAAAGTCTTCTAGCTTGACTATAGTTGATTGGTCTAAGAAGTAGATTTCGATCATTTGCCTAAGGGTCGGAAAAAATTGACCTCAAATTTGAAGTAATCTTTAGCTCTTGTTCTTCCTAGGCTCTTATAGGGTCTTCTTCTTCTAATTAGTGAGTAATTAGATTGGACATATTGATAGTAGAAGAAATACCATAGTTCATAGGTAATTAGATCTAATAGGCATTACAGTTGATCTTCTTTAAGACTTTGAATGGGCCGTTAGTTCTTAGAGGTAGCTTGCTCTATCTTAAGGGTAGAAATCATTCTCGGCTAAGGTGAATCCATATTAAGTCTCCTAATTAGAAAAAAAAAGTTTGATGGTCTCGACTACTAATCTCTTGCTGTCTTTGATTGAACTTAGTGATCTTCCTTATCACAAGATGATATAGCTCTTGTAATTCTTTAGCTCAACTCTAGATTGACTCTCTTTAACAATTGTAGGGGTACTGATTAGATCTAGTGGAGTAGTGAGATTATGGCCATAAATGACCTCAAAGGGAGTCTTCCCAGTAGTGCTTTGGATAGTTTGATTGTATGTAAACTTCACAACTGGTAGACATAGATCCTAATCCTTTAAGTTCTTTTCCACGACAGCTTTGAGTAAGTTACCTATTGTCCTACTCACCACTTTAGTCTAGCCAACAGTCTAAGGGTGACTATTAGAGCTAAATACAAGTTTAATCCCTATACTTTGAGAAAATCATATTTCACTCTATTAATAATACTAAATCTTTTGTCATGTACAAACTAAAGAAACTATTCCATTATAGAAAACATGTAATTGTCATACCTTAAGGCCAATAGGTGGCATTGGAAGTAGAAATTAAGAATTTAAGTTCCCTTATTTCAAACATTATTAGATGATGGATTTAACAAAAGAGGAATGAGTAGAAAGAAAATGATAGTGGTGTAAAGACTAAAGATTAAAGACTGAAGACGGAAGGGAGGCGTTAACAATCATTTAATTTAGCATTTTCTATAAGTTGAGCTTTACATTATTTTAGTGTGATGGTATCCTTTATTTATTAATTGTATTTAATTACTATTATAGGGTGAGGACCCTAGAACCTATAACCTGTATGCTTCAAAATATAGGTTCTAAGGTACGTACATGGTACCTCAACTTATCACTCGTACCCTACCCTATCAAAATAGATTCCAATAAATTACCACATAGAACCTACTCTATAACTTTAATTACTTACTTAAAGTTTGCTTGGTCGAGCAGAGTTCGGATGGGTATCTTACATGATAGGGTTACCTACTTACCTTAATAATTACTTATTATTATTCTATTATAGGATGGGTAAGTTAGAGTAATTTTAAGGTTTCATATTAATATAGGGTTTTTGTTAAATTTAGGGCTTCGATTTTACAATTTTATTATTTAAGGTTTAAGATTAGGGTTTTCAAGTCAATATTTAGTGTTCTATAGTTCCTTTTAATTTTGATATATTATTTTAAAGTCTTCAGTTTTGAATTAAGGCTTTTGATTTTAAATTTCTTATTATACTTGATTAAGACCATGTATGCATAACATAATTCGTATGTGTGGGGCAAAACTATAATTTCATTGGTTTATTATTTTAATTGGTTAATTAAATTAATTTAACATTACATGGTATTTTGTATATTTTAATCATACAAGATTAAAATTATATTATAAGTATGTGTATATATGATGCAATTATTCATATAGGGGTAAGGATATAATTTTATTAATCTATTACTTTAATTTGTTCGACTTCAGTCGATTAGCATTATGCAGTATATTGTAGAAATAATTGTGCATGAAAGAAAATTATACATATACTGTAGACATATATACATATATGGTGAAGTACATTTTTGCAGGAACATCTCTCTCTCTCTCTTTCTCTCTTACGTAGTTCCTAATGTACCTAGGAGCTGAGTTAATCACTAGGGCTTATCATGGGAGAAGGTGATTGGTAAGTCCTTTGAGATATCAAAGAAAAAGAAATGGGTAGAAAAACAATGTAGCTTCCATGGGGTTTTATAGGGTTGCTCGTTAGATATGATGGATTAATGAACATGACATGACTTAGGCATTATTTGATATGATGCATGAGTAAATCTTAAGATTCACTCACTACTAATCTCAAGCTATGGGCAAGATTTAGTAAGAGTGGAGAGTATGTGCTTGGAGAGTGGTGTCTCGTAAGGAGAAGAGGAATATTCATTAATAATGAGGTAAAGAATTGATTACAAGAAGAAGAACTATGTTGAGTTTTTCCTTAATGTATTTTGATGATAACAAAAAGATGAGGATGAACTTAACAAGTTCATTCAGTATGCAGGACATGTTAGAGAAAAGAAAGGTTAAGAAGGAAAATAAGTTTGAAATTATGCTAGTTTGAATGTGTGTTAGAAAGTATATTAGTAATAGAACAGAACAATACGAATTGTGTACAAAATCGAGATCAATTGTTGTTCTTAAGTTATTTTCTAAATAATTTGAATAAATTAAGTTGGACAAATTTGTAAGAAGGCTTAACTCCACTTTTTTGGGTATATTAAGGAAATATACTCAATTCTGTTTCATTAAGATGGTTAAGTCTATGGGAATTTTAAGTTAGATTGATTTCAATTTTATAGAATAGTTGATTAAGGGTTGAGCAATATTTTCAAATAAATTTCAAACATGTTAGGAAGCTATGTCGAATATGGTTTTCCTCAAAATTCTACAAGGCTTGGTACTATTTTTTTCTTGTAAGTTTGCAGCTTGGTTGTTGATAAAATTTTCAGGTATCTTAAGATATTTTGTTGAGGATATGGTTGGATATTTTGGATAAATTCAACCAGATTTTTAGGAGTTTTTCTATTTCAAAATTCAAATAAGATTTAGAAGATGTTGACTGATTGTTTATGGTAGATATGGTTGATTAAGTACCAAACTATTCTTGAAAAGCCAGCTTGATTTATCAAGATTTGATTATATCTTATCAAACTTATCCATATGGTTAAGTAGTAATCTTTGAAGTTTTATATTTTAAACCAATCTAGAGATTACTGAATATATCCTCACGTGTAATAAATTTCAAATTACATAAGCTCAGTAACGTAACATATCCGGAACATTAGGATTCAAGTTTTCAAAAATTCAAAAATTTGGTTCCTATTTTTATGGGATATTTCTCCAACAGCAAAACCAATTGTGTTAGAATCAAGATATGTTGGCGAAAAATCTAGAACTAGCTGTTTCTAGCTGTTACACGGAAGTTTATTCAAGACAAATTGAAGCTACATAAGATTGATGTAGAAGAATTAAAAAAAGAAAAGAGAAAGAATTGAAATTCAAAAAAGCTCTCTCGTGAATATTATTAGAAACTTAGCTAGAAATTAAGGGAAAATAGTTTTCTTACTTCATTGTGATTGCATTTGTGTTAATGTTGTAAAGAGCTATTTGATTGTATTATTTCATTTTCTTTGTAAATATTATTAACATTGTGATTCAATGTGTATGAGGTTAGGGAGTTCTCCGAGTCTTGTGTTTAGCTTAGGGAGAGCTTATGAGATAAGATAGAGAAGCAACTGGATATCCTTGTATCTTCTTATTGATTTTTGTTTAGTGAAAATATTAGACTAATGGAATGACACCAGTAAGGAGGACTGTATTGTCAATAGTGGAGTTGGAAGAGAGTAGTAGTCAAAAGGTTGAAACTCTATAAATTGATCACTTGATCTTCTTTTTCTCTACTTTATTTGGTTTCTAATTTTTATTACTTGTATTGTTATTTTTGTGCCTAAAGTTAAATAATTGATCTTCAGCTATTTGTCATGCCATTTAAGTTATTAAGAGGGGAGTTATTTTAAAAATTGAAAAAGTTTCATTTTTGCAAATGATATCAATTTGCCCTCCCTCTTGATATCTTATTAAGACCTATAAATTATTTATAGTAAGTGCTTAGGGTAGCAAAGTAAAATAAAGAAATTACATAAATGGGAAGTGCTATAAATAAGTAACAAAACACAACCCAAAAGGGCATATGCGATAATTAAAGAAAAACAATATATCACAATGTCAGCAAAGAATGATAGGTGGTACGTTGTCATTGTGACCTTACTTAATATAGCAAGGCATTAACATGTTGCTATTGAATTGTATTATTGGCTACTAAGGCAATTAAGTGAGGCAATAGCTTAGCAAAGTAGGAGAAGAGAGCATGATGGTCAAGGATAAGGACCTTATCCTTGGGTAAGGGGTCTAGGGTTTAGTATTCCATCAACTTCTTGGGGTTGTTGAAGATTTTCCCTTAAATCTAAGTTGGCTTCTAGTTCCGGTACATATTGTGTTAGATTAGAAACATTGAAGGTTAGGGATACTCCGAAGCTTTCAAGCAACCTTAGCTCATAAGTGTTGTCATTTATCCTTTATCGGACCTTGAAGGGGCCATCTGATATGAAGGAAAGTTTGCTTGTGCTCCTTCCTAGGAACCATTACCGAGATGAACATAGACAAGGTCTTTGAGGTTATAAATGACATGCTTTCATCCTCAATTCCCTTGCTCTCATTGTTAAGAAACCGTTCTAGCTAATTGCTCGGCAACCTTTAGATGTAGCCTTTAAAATTTCTCTACGTATTACAAACCAGACTAACTTTCTCCCGAAGAGGTTAAGCTAGCAATCATATATAGTGGAAAATTTAGATTTAGTCAATAAATTACCTTGAAAGGCGACTTTCCTATAGAGTTGTAGGTAGAATGGTTATAAGCAAACTCCATGACTAGTAAACAAAGATCCCAATCATGTAGATTTCGACCAATAGTAGCTCGAAGTAAGTTAGCTACTTGATGCATCTCTAAGGTCAGACACACGGAGAGTACTGTAATAAAGTGAACCAAAAGAAACAAAAGAAAAGCTAGCAAAGTTCGATAGCTACCGAATAGATATGATGCACCACTTGATCCTACTCGGCCTACAATTTGCTAGGTGTAACTCATTAGTCTAAATTGAAGAGTCACTCACCACTACTCCTTGCTAAAGGGAACAAATAAGAGTCAAAGGATAATGAGAACACAAAGGTTACTCAAAGAAAATGTGAATAATTTATGTATTGTTGATTAATTGTCTACATACAAGTAAGTGGGGGTTTATATACCCAATTACTAAGGCTACTTTATATGTATGAAAAGACAAAAGCATATTCTTACAATTAGGCTGCATAAAATATACTAAAAGGGGTAAAAAAGATACTGAATATTTAGTAGGGAAAAGTATGAATTATTATGGAATGTTATATTAGAAGATATGTATCACTTGATAGCTAGACATTAGAAATATGATACAAAGTAGGTGAAATAGAAAAGCGTTTACAGTAAGGGGCTAACCTAATCAAGATTAGGTCAAGGTCCAGCTAGTACTGCTATAGAGTAGTTAGCTTGAGTTGGGGTTGGATGCTTGTGGTTAGCTTTGAAATTCAGCTCGAATAGGCTTAGGGTCATCTTCTCGACTATCTTGATGGAACACAATTGCTTGGCAGCATCAAGTCTAACACACCTCAGGGTCTAGTAGTTAGGTCGGTAGGGGATCAAGTTAGGATAAGAATCTCAGTCTCGGATATGGCTTTGAGCTAGTATCCTCTAAGTGAGTCCTTTAATTCGTCTAGCTCGATTGTTGGTGATTGATCTAAGGGGTTGACTCTTATCATTTGCTTGAGAGTTAGAAAGAATTGTCCTCAAATCTAGAGTAGTCTCTTCTCCTTCTTTTAGGGCACATATGGGGATTTCTTCTACTAGTTGGCGAGGAATGAGATCGGACACATTAAAAGTGGGGAGATACCATAGTCATCAAGTAACTTATTTTGGTAAGCATTGCGGTTGACTTTCTTTAAGACCTTGAACAGACCATCAGCTCGAGGAGATAGTTTACTCTATCTTAAGTGCAGGAATCTTTCTTAGTTAAGGTGAATCTATGCTAAGTCTACTTGTCACATCTCGGCATAGTACAGGATGTACTATTATACAAGAATACCTGTTTATTCATAACACAAGTTCTATTTATAGCGAAAGAGTACTACAACGGAGTTCAGCTTAACACCTGTTTATACAAAAGATTACATCTAATAAACTTAACCAATCCAAAAATATAGTACTTTTCTTTTTTTCATATGTACAGATCTTTTATAGAACTAAGAACAAAATACAACAAAACTTCTTTAAAAGTGGTTGGCTCCATCTTATGCTCTCTTAATAGACTTATTCCTTAAGCTAATGTTGCCCCATCAATTCTCTTCATAAACAGAGGATACATAAGTATCCCTTTATCTCTCTGTGACCTAAGTGATAGTGGATAAAACAAAACATAGAACATACATACATACATTCACATAGATCAGTACTATAAGACGTTTAATCTCGTAATCCGAGTTATCAATACAAACTGTTTATGTAGAAAATTTGTATTATGCTCATGCACATGACATGTATTGGTACCGATATCTTATACTTTTCCAATTCTTCATCTAGTTAGTTGGCATGCCTGGTCATCTGGATACAATGTCCAGGAACCTAGGGCAATAAGAAGTTGCCTAGGAGTAAGACCCCCAACAAAAACCACCTTCTGTGGTTTGAAAATCCAATACATAGTCGGTCACTCAATGTGGCCAGAATAAGCATAGTTATCCTTTAGGTGAACTAATCCTAAAATAACAATCATAATTATATCATTACTCTAGAATGTAGAGTTCAAGTAAACATACAACACATGATCATATAAAGAAATCTTAGAAATGATAAGGTTCGAGACTCGTACTTACAACTATGTTGTCATCCCTACCTTCCTCATCATGGATCGCATATACCCTTCCTTAAACTCTTGGTCTGGATCTAGCATGTCTTGCTCGATTATTTCTATTGGAAGGTCCAGGCTTATTGGCTTAAGTTTGATCTAGTCTTGCCTGTTGATCCACATTACACTGAATGGCATTATGTCTTGTCTAACGACACTTATAGAAGTATACACCTCTAGGGTTCAAGTTCTAGCATTGCCTTGCCATATGCCTAACTTCTCAACACCTAAAACATTTTCGTCGTAGTTCTAGACACTACATAACTTGATGCCTACCATTACATTTCCAACAAGGTGGCAGAGCTCTTCTTGACCTCTGATTCTGGTGAGGGGGTTGATATGCCCTTTTTCCTCTTATCAATTTATGGCTACTGCTAGAGCTCGCCATAAATTTCCTTTTCTTACTTTCTATTTCTTCAGTTGCACTTTGTAAGTCACGAGCTTACTTAATCAAACGAGTCTCATTGATCAGATCAGCATATCACACCAACCTTATCCTTTTCAACTCAATTTGAAAATAAAGATCAACTTTAGCCCTAAACCAACTAATCTTAGCAAGTTCATTATTCTATACCACTTCCGGGGCAAATTTCAACAACCTATTAAACTCCCACTCATATTTCTCAATAGTCCTTCCCACTTGCCTCAACTTATAATATTCCTCACACATTCTCTCCTTCATACATTCAGGGAAGTAATGCTCTAGAAATGCATCCCTAATGGCATTCCAATCTATGGGTTCTACCATTATTCGTTTCTTACTTTTCCACCAGTTATTCGTATATCTTTTATAATAAAATAGTAGCAATCCCTACCATTCTATTATCTTCAACATCGTGTACTACAAAAGCTTTTTTTAATGAGTCGATCCATTCTTCTATAACTAAAGGGTCAATTTTTGTCCCATCAAATAGCTTCACTATATGTTGCACCCGACCTAACTTGTCCTCATTTGCTCTACTAGTCCTAGCCAAAGTAATAGCAAGTTGCTGTACTACATCCATTACTTGTACAGGTAGAGCTTCATTTAGTTAAGCTTGTTGTTCCTCCCTAATCTGTCTCCTAAGAGCAATTGATGAACTAAGATCCCCACTTATACATGTTTGCACCATTTTCTAGATAGCAATAAACACAATAGACACTATTAGTTTTCCTACAATGGTCACTACTAACAAAGGTAAGTTCATAAAGTACTTAGCTACCTCACACACCTTACACGTGTTTACTACTATGGTCCGTAATTCATGCTCTAATACCACCTAAAGAATGTCATATCTTGGCATAGCATAGGATGTATCATCACACAAGAATACCTGTTTATACTTAACACAAGTTTTATTTAAAACAAATGAGCACTACAATTGACTTTAGCTTAACACCTGTTTATACAAAAGATTATATCTGACAAACTTAACCAAATAAAAAATATAGTACTTTTCTTTTTTTCATATGTATAGATCCCTTATAGAACTAAGAACAAAATACAACAAAACTACTTTAAAAGTGGCTAGCTCCACCTTACACACTCTCAAAAGACTTTTTCCCCTAGCTAATGTTACCCCATCAATTCTCTTCATAACCTGAGGATACACAAGTATTTGCTTAGCTCTCTATGAGCTAAGTGATAGTAGATAAAACAAAACATAGAACGTACATATATACATTCACACAGATCAGTACTATAAGACATTCAATCTCGTAACCCAAGTTATTAATACCAATTGTTTATGCAAAAAATCCATGCTATGCTCATGCACGTGACATACATTGGTACCGATATCCTATACTTTTCCAATTCTTTATTCAGTTAGTCTACATACTCGGGCATCTAGATACAACGTCTAGGAACCTAAGGCAAGAAGGAGTTACTTGAGAGTAGGACCCTAAACAAAAACTACCCTTTATGGTTTGAAAATCCAATATGTAGTTGGTCACTCAATGTGGCCATAATAAGTTGAGCAATGCATTCTCTATGTCTTAAAGCCAACTCAACAATTTTCAAGCTTTTTAGAAACTCAACCCATAGGTCCTTTCGTGCCATGCCATGAATGTAGCAAACAACATAGTAACCTAGTATTAGGGATGAATCTCATGTTCAATGTCATAAACAATTCAACTATCTCAACTTCAACTTTGTTTCTCAGTTTTATATTACATTTCTTCGCATAGGGCATGCTTAGGCGAATACCCTAAAGAACAGTTTTGTTTCTAAGTTTTCCAAACAGAAATATATACTGATAAATCAGTCATATATAAGAAAACATTTTACCTTTTCAACACACATTCAATAGAATCAAGTATCCAATTAATTCGGCACATCATTACAATTTACAATACAACTAACTCTAAGCCAAGCAGACATAGGTCTACTTACACAAAAATAGAAATATCCACTTACCCGAGCTTGAAGGTAGCGTAAATTCTTAAGCTTCATAATGTGGTCGTTCTTTACCTATCACACCTAGAAAAATTCACATAGACCTTAAGTTAACTACGGTCAATACTAAATTCTTATGTGTTTTTGCTATTGCGTTTCCAAGCTTTTTATTGGGTTTTGATAAACTTTATATTGTCATGTTTGTTAGTTTGAGTACTATTAGGATATCTTAAGAATCAACACTTATCAATTTTGTCAAAATTCTAAAAATGCCCATTCGTATTACTGATTCGATTGTATATTATTATAACTTTGTAATTAACTCAAATAAACCCTAAATCTAAATTAAAAACCCTAAAATTCCTCATTTCTTGAGCTGATAATCATTCATTGTGTACCAAAAAAATATTAATCCTTTTGTAGAAAACATGACTTGCACCCTTAATTTACTTATATATAAACAATTAGTTTTAGTAAAAGGTTGGTAATATTACAAATCAATCATCAATAATAATTCAAAGTCATTTAATAAAATCATACTTCATTAACTAAGTCATGAAAATTTCTACGTCAAAACGCAGATCAAATTATACTTACCTTAGTTGGCATCAACTTCCATTTGCTAAGCTTATTGTCTCATAACGACACTAGATGATCTTTAATATTCTTCAATAGCTTATTTTCTCATTTCAATTCTATGCATGTACAATTTCATTTCCTAGGTATCGAAGTATGTGCGGTGGTATTGCTAGAGGATGGTGGAGTCTTTTAAGTATAGTCTCCTAGAAATGCCAACCGCAAGTCCCATGCTAATATTAGAAAATTACATTTGCTTGTTATACCACAAGTTTGCCATCTGGATCATTTAAGCAAGGTGTCCTGTTGTCTTCGATCAGCACTTCCTGCTTTCCACGTCACAGTCTTGGATAAAATATTCTAAGCGGTCCAATTGGTTTGTGACATCCAAAAGCTTTAACAAATGTTTATAATTTTGCTCCAACAGTATTTTAGCAATAGGTCATGAAGTGTCCTATTTATTCTATTATATTGTAATTGAATTTCTCCTCGTGGAATCCTAGCCACGTTCAGCATTGTGTGAAGAATCAGCTATTAGCTTGTTTTATTTATTACAAATAAAACATCATATGGACATTTTACATATATTACATTAGTTACAGTAAAATATGTAAATATCTATTAAGCGTCATGATATTTGATATATGTATATGCATTATAAATATAATTTTATAGCCTCAAATAAATATTATTTTATGACCATTTATAAATTTTATGTGTTCATATAATTTATTTTTAAGAAATCATAATATATTGCATATCGAATTTAACATTTTCGATAATTATCGGCTTTATCGATGAACTGGCGTTTTCTTAAATTGATATTTTTATATAGTTTATTTTAAAAAATTGACTTTATTTAAATGACTTTATCTAATTTTTCTAACCTTACTGTAAAGTTAAAAGTTAAATTAATATCATAGCTCGACACCCTAAATTTAAGGGCTTAGATCTTAAGGTAATCATATAGCCTTGAAATCTAGAGTATTACACTCCTGACTAGAAAGTGATAGTTTGGTAACCTCAGCTACCAATCTCATATTGTTTCTAATTATACTTAGCGATCTTCTTGGTTATGGACTAGTGTAGTGCTTATAATTCCTAGGCTTAGTCAACTCTGTATTAACTCTTATCAACAGTTACTAGGGCTTTGATCATATCCAGGAGAATAGTAGGATTAAGGCCTTAGATGACCTTGAATGAGGTCTTCCTAGTGATACTATAGACAGTCCGGTTGTATGTGAACTCTATAACTAGTAGATACAAATCCTACCCCCTTATGTTCTTTCCTATAACAACTTTAAGTAAGTTGTCTAGCGTCCCGTTCACTACTTTAGTCTAGCCATCATTTTAAGAGTGGCTATTAGAGCTGAACATAAGTTTAGATCTATTGTTGATGGATTTTGGTAGCTAGAAATGTCTTGCAAAGACAAAAGAAAAGTACTTAGTACTGAGGCTAGTTCACTCCAATGTCTAAGTAAGTAAATAAGTGTAAGGAAAGATAAGTGAATAATTAAGAGTTATTAGATACTCTTATAGCGTTTCTTTCCATATTCATAGGCGAATATTGTGTTTGAGGTAGTAGTTATGGGAATAACTATCGAGACACATGGTAGACTCTTGATCGGACAAATTCCCTGAAATGTAAGGAGAGCAAATAGTTATGTAATATAACTATGCTAGTGATAATTGTTCACACCATTTCACTTGAATTCAAATTAGGAATTTATCTATGTTACTTAACTAGATGTTGAGAATATAAGTTACTCAACCGCTCGATGGTCGAATGGGTACGTGAACAAAGCTTTGGTTAGTGACGTTTGACAAACTGAATGAACAAAAATTGCCTATAACATTTGTCCCCTAACTCTCGTGTTCAACAAATCGACAAAGGGAGTAAAATTTAATACACTAGTGCCGATTGGTGAGCATCTCTTTTAGATGCTAAGTAAGGTGTGAAGGAAGATGGATTGCATCTTAAATGAAAAGTCGCAATTTTTATTTTCCTACTTGTCAAGAGACCAAAAGGTAGATAGTTTGACATCTGTTACCTAGGTCATCATTACACTGCAAGCCTAATAACTGTTAGAGATTTGACAACCATTGGATTTCTATATTGAAACACATGTCAACAATCTGTGCCATTATCTATCCAGCACATCATTATCGTTAAAACACATTTTCAATTATGAGGATAAACTATATGTATTTAAGGGACATGATAGGATTCGAGGTACCAACCCTATTAAATACCAAAGCCTAGCTCGTTTACTCCTCACTTGAACACGTTATTTGATCACTTATTTTTCTTATTTTATTTAAACTTTCTATTTTTTGTATTTTTCCTGAATTACTCTCATGTATATTTTGTATTTAAGGGAATGCCACTAAGGCATCCTTATAGTCATTTTATTTATAGAATTGCCATCATGTACAAATAGAGTACATGTATAGGGTTTTAGATAGACTTAACATTTTAATGAAAAACCATTGAGACTTTTCTCTTGGAAAACTCCTCTCTATTCGCTCTTATCAAACCTTTTAGCAAGGATTGTGGTAAGCAAACCTATCACTCAGATTGGTGTATCACATCTGGCGAGTCTTAGGCTATGTTGGTACATCATATCCAGCTAGATAACTTACGGATTCGCTAACCCCCCATTTTATTTTCTTGCTTTAGTTTATTGTGATGCCTCTTCGTGTGTCTAACCTTGGAGATGCATCAGCTTCGTTGATATTAGAGTGTAGTACCGACGAGAGAACATGTTAGGTTCTGTGAAGTTTTTGTTTGTGTATTGTTAGTGGCTGCTGTATTCATGCCATTGTTATCATAGTAAGTGTGTTGGAGTTACTGGTTTGTATTTGAAAGGTGCTGGTTTATTAAAACTTATTGAGAAACTAAAGGTTTGTTTATCAAAGTTTAATAGATTTGGGTTTATGGCAATATGGGTTATTTGTGAAACTCCTTTGTCGTAGGTTTATTAAGGATACCTCTGTCATTTGTGTTGTGTGCTGAGTCACAAGAAATTGCACATTGGTGTAATGGGTATTAATTATGTATGAATGCAGCGCTAATTTAAGAGTCTCATGTGGTTGAATTGATTACCTATTGTTCTTGTGTGTATGGACTGTGAACACTACATATAGTGTCATGAAGGTGATAGAAGTACTTAGTAGGGATTATGCTGTTGTGGGTACTAATCGTAATTGGGTTTCATAGTTGTAGCATAGCAGAAATGTAGTGGTTTCTCTAGTGTGGTGGTAGGCAATTTGTGGTTGTAGTGGTGAAGATTACAACAGAAGTAGTGGCGGTTAAGTACTGCTGTCATAATAGTTGAATTAGTTGTGTGTAGTCGGTGGTTCTGGTTTATGTGAAATTGTGACCGTGTTCTGTGCTGGTGTATCAACAACTATTATGAACTATCATCGAGCTATTGAAACAAAGGTCGAACAGGTGTAATCGTTCTGAGCTGTAGCTTGATCAGTGAATGCATAGCGTTGCCGAGTTGCTGTACTCTAACCACGGCGCTGTGGCATTACCTTTTTTTTTTTTTTTTATCTATTGTGGATTGTGTGTATGACATACCAACACAGCCGTGCTTGAGTAGTTGCTGCTGTGCTGATACTTGTTGGTCGAAATGCACTATAGCCGAGATGAAGTTTCATACAGTCCCTCTGTAAACCTCGCAAATTTAGCTATTTAAAGAGTAGGATTGAGCTCTAATACTATAGATGACTTAATAAGTCATTAGAGCCGAGCAAGAGAAAACAATTTAATAAATCTAAATTTAAATATATTATAAGCAGTAGAAACCTTAAAAATTGATCAAAACCCTAAATCGTATACTAAAACCCTAAAACTACCTTAAGCACCATTAACCAAAATTGAACCCAAACTTGTTGTAAACCTTAAAATTATAAATCTAAACCTATAAAATAATTAAATATTACACAATAGGATAAAATTATAGTCGAATGTAAATTTTCGATTAAATCGCTTATTCGTACGAAATTGCAACAATAATTTGTAAAAATTATAATTGTAATCGGTATCAATTAAATTGATAAAATTTCATAAAAATTTGAAAATTAATTTACGAGAAGAATCGTTATAATTTATATGATTCAAAAAATTACATATATTTGTTAATAATTTTCATTTTCCTTCTCTTCTATTTCCAATTTATCTCATTTTCTTTCTTCCATTTCCAATTCAATGCTTTCATTCTGCACAAAATGTGGAGAAAAAAAATCAGCAAATAAAAAATCCAAAGAAGCAACCATGTGAGGATTAAATGGACATGTGTTAAGTATATAATAAAAGAGAAATAGAAATGATTAATTTTTATCATGTTCTCATTAATTGTAAGTTATCTTAGCTTACATTCTAAGCTAGTAACTCACGTGAGCAAGGGAAAAATATAAATATGGAAAAAGAAAAAAAAAACTACACAAACACAAAATCTGTAAAGCAAATCGTGATGAAAAAGAGAGAAAAAGAAAGAAGGAAAAGAGAGAAAGAAGGAAGAAAAAGAAGAAGGAAAAGAAGAAGAAAAATACAAAAATCAATAGGTAAGTAATTTATTTTTTTAGTGTAGATGTATAAATATAGTATTTGTATGGTATTTTGTATGGTATTTTGTACATATAACATTACTAAGTCCATGTATATGTGCATAAACACATAAATTGAGTTATATATGCATATATTAAGCTATGTATGTATACATGTATGTATATAGGTATATAGAAGAGTATGTATTATGTATTTTTTTTTAGAATACATATAATTAATATTATGGATTTCAACAAATAATTATAAGTATATCTATGTATATGTGAGTACCGTAAATATATATGTATATGTATATCCATGTATAATTACTTTAGAATACATATATATATATATAATCGTATGGTATATATGTATATATATATATAGTAGTATACCTCCATGAGTGGTAATTATATGTATATACCGAATATATATGTATGTATTTATAATTATGTACATATGTAAAACTTATATATAAATAAATACAAATACATGAGTACATGAATATGTATATAAGAGTATGTTTATTTTCAATAAATATATATACAATACGTATAATGTATAATATATATATATATATATAAGTAGTATACCGAATATGTATTAGCATATATAATATATTTACTAAATTTGTAAATATGTAAGGTGTATGTATATAGATATATATATAATACCGTGATTAAGGATTTTTGTAAAAATAAAATTATGACATATATTATAAGTATATATATATATATATATATATATATATTAAACGTAAAAGATATAAACAATGGAAAATGAGAAATAATAAATAAGAAAAGGAGAAATAGGAAAAATAATAAAGGTAATAATAATGGTAATAATCATAATAAAGTAAATATCTCAAAAATGAGAAAATATACTCAAAATAATAAAAATATCAAATATATGATTTAAATAATTATTAAAGCATAAATATGTTAAGAAAAAGTGAAAGTTAATATTTTATAATTTTTACACTTAAATAATAATTTTTGTAGTATTTTTATATCACAATTTACATTATGAGTTACAACGTTCAAAACGAACCTCGTTACGAGAAAATATGCTCGAAAACGATTAAAATGGACTATAAATTTATAACGATCCGAACTAAAACGAAAAAGTTTCAAAATACATAAAGGATGTCTCGTAACTTACAAATATGAGAAAATAATTACTATTCACCCCATTGAGTATGATAAATCTTATACACAGTATACTTAGGTTATATTTGGGGAAACTAGATAAACTACAATAGACTTTTAGTTAACTAAGGAGTCTGACTTTACAGAATACTTATAAGTGTTATTATATTTTAGGTATTCAATATCGAGTTCTGGAAACCCCAAAGATTTGGAGAATGAGCAATAATCCAGGTGAGGAAGCTCTAATGACTTGCTATTTGCTTGTGCGTATTATTTGTATGATGTTTTATTGCTTGCTGTTGCTTATATGTTTGAATGACTGTTCTGCTAGTATGCCATCATCTGTATGATCATTTTTTTTTTAAATTGATGAATATAAATATCTAACCTAAATAACTAGTTCTATTCATCGCATGTTTATGACCCGGTAAATGTATGGACGGAAAGTGCTAGCCTTGCAAAATGTTGAAAAAGATGTTTTTGGAAAAAGGTTTTCTTAATTTTAAACGTATTTTGTACGAATTTGATAAGGGCCGTAGTGCCAGAAATTGTATTTTATCGTTAAGGCAAAGCTAACATGGGTTCTCTACTTGATAGCGAGAGGACTCGCTTTATTGTGCCTATAAGGTCTTGGTTGATTTTGGTTTGTGAGATGGACTCGTAAGTTTGGTTAATTTTGGCTTGCGAGATGGACTCGCAAGTTGTGCCCGAGGGGCCTTAGAGGGTGGATAGTCCTAGAATGGAATCCCCCTATTTGAATTGAAATCTTTCTCAACTAGGGTAATAGTCGAGTGAAGCCTAGAGGGTGAGGCCCCTAGGTAGCCTCATGCGGGTAAGCTGAGGTGCCCTGTGCGGGTAAGTATAGGAGATAATCGAAGTGTAGACGACGTTATTCTACACCTTGCATAGTTCCGGACTCCTATGGATGTGTTACTTGCATTCATCGCGCTTGCATTCATTTTGTATGTAGATAGCTTGCTTGTATGTATGATAATAATGTATGAGAACTTGCTTGAACGGTGGTGGTGAGGAATGAACTCACTGAGCTGTTATATGCTCACTCCCTCATAGTTTCTTTTATAGGTTTACTTACATTGAAATTGGTTGGAATAAGTCTTGAGTGCCGAGTGTGAGATGAAGATATGTATCTTAGTATTAGGAATAGCTGAGTACTCCTCAGAGGATACATAAGCAACCTTTGTTGATAATTTAATTTTTCTTGCATTTCTTTTCTAATATTGATATATCCTATCTTATTATTTGGTAGGAGATACCGATTCTCTACGGTTCTGAGGAATTGTGGGATATCGGACACCCATAGTTATTTATATTTATATTTATATTTTACAGTAAATTATTTACTTAAAAATCAACAATCTTAGTGATTAATCATTTAGAGTCTTGCAATCTCTAACTTATAAAGAGATTTTCATATTATGGGTGCACACATGTTATGGAAATTTTAGGTGATCCTACTAGACCCTTTTTAAGGTTATGACACCCTCTATTGCTAAACTATAGTGTGTGCCATCTTATGTGTACAAATGTTGGAAGTAGAGTACTGAACTGTCCTAAAGTTGGTCAAGATTACTTGTTTTTTAGCTATTTAGTGCACAATAGCAGAACCAAGTTGCTCTGTTCAACTTGCTGACCTGAACTGGAGTAGATCCAAGCTTGCCGACCTGAACTAGAGCAGTGATCCAAGCTCTAATTGTTTCAGTCCGAATAGTCGAAGTAAGTCCTGCATCTGAGTCGAACTAATACTGCAAATCCGAGCCATTTGAATTGTTGATCCGTGCCGTGCTGTCAAGTGTGCCTGTACTATCATGTCATTGAATTGAAGAAGATCGAACAGGTGCAATTTGAAAGTCGAGTTGAAGTGCCGACGTCTGGCCAATTACCGCACTATTGTCAAGTTCTGCACTGAACTGGATTGTTATCGAGCTATTCTGTTCACACTTACCGAGCTAAACAAGCTAGAAATATAAACTGTTAATTTCCCGTACTGCAGGAAGCTCTATCCAACACGGAGCCGACCAAGTTTCACGTTGCTGTATGTGGATGTGTCAAACTAAACTGCTGCGATTCCACAAATAGCCGAACTATTGTTGGAGTGAACCCATTTCCAAGCATCAGTAAATTGTACCAAGCTGCTGTAAAGTTTGCTTTTATTGCCATGCCATGGTGTACGTGGAAGAGCGGCATCACCAAAATGCTGTCCTGATGTGGAGTGTTGTTGTTATTTGAATTGCCAAGCTTATGTCGAGTTGTTGTACCTTCTTGTTTAATTGCTGTCAAGCTGTTGTATGCAAGTTCAAATTTGCCGAGCTGAAAATTGTCAACCCGAGTTGTTGTTGAACTTGTTGAGGTAGTCTTAAGTGCTGAGTAGGACTGCTGTTTGCTAAAGGGACAGAACAATGTTGCTGCATAGTTGTCGAGCTGATTTAAGCAAAGTGCAGTGCCGAACCAACTGTTGATTACGTAGGCGACAGAACTGAAGAGCTACACCACCGAGCTGTTTTCACCGAGCTAATTGAATTTAATAGCCGAGCTACTTGGTTGTTTGAGTTTCCAAACAATTGTGCGTGTTTTCGGAGCTAAACTGTCAGAATAATTGCTGAGCTGTACTTGAAGTATTTTAAGCTCCTATGGCATGCCATGCTTAATTGAGTGAAGGAGTCTAAACTACCAAATTGAAGAGTTGTCTAAGCTCCTAGTGTATAAGTGGATGAGCTGTGCTATTTGAAGGCTATCGAGCTGCAATTGTGCAATTTATCCCAGTTGATAAATAACTTACCAAACTTTGAGCAGAAAAGAATTGCCGAACTGCATAATTGATTGTCTATGCCACGTTTCTTTTATGCTGCTGAGCTGATTTGAATTTCGTAGAGCCAATTTCTGAGCTATTGAATCAGGAGGAGTTGTTTTAAGCTACAAAGAAGCATCCATATCCAAGATGCTTGTGTATGTGTTCGAACTATCCTAGTTGCCGAGCCGATTAACAACTAAGCCGAGGTATTTAAAGCACTAAACTGCTACTTCCGTGTAGTGGAACGAGCTAAAGTTGAAGTGTCTAGCCTGATGTTCTCTTAAGGATTACCAAGCTAACTTAGTGAAGCTTTAAAGTTGATGCTGCTGTGTTGTAAGTGCCGAGTACTATGCAGTAGTAGGTGTGAGATGTTTTCAAGTGTGAGAGGGTGCAGTAGAGATAAACTGGTCATTGGGTGAACATTGCTTTGTATGTTTGCATCATAAATAATATTGTAATGAAGACACTTGTGAGGAGTGAATATTGTCCACTTCTAAGAATTACTTCGTGCTGCTTGTATAATTACTATCTCACTCTTCTCCTTCGAAACTACTAAAATTCTAGGCACGTGTACTTATAAACTTTATGTAGTGGTTAGAATGGTGAAATTGGCTATTGGGTTTAATTGCCAAACTTATTATTTCTATGATGTCAACAAGAGAGCTGAATTTTTGCAATGCCGCAGTGGATAAATTCTGCATGAAGGGAAGACTTTAGTGGGGTATTCTACTAATTTAAGTTAGCCACTATCCTATGAACTTTATTTTTCGGATTGTTGTTGAGAGATGGGTTATGAAACTACCAACCACTCAAATCCATATGACTTTGTTTATAATGATGAAGTGATTTGAGTGATGAAGCAAGCAAAAATAGTCTTCTCCATTGGTAAATTTCAAGATAAAGTTTTATTACTGACATTGGTGATTGTTATATGTGTTTGGGTTCTCTATGGAAGATGAGCCATAACTTGAGTTACACACCCTTGAAGAATACTTATTCCTTCTATGATAAAGAACAGGTTATGCTCCATCCTATCTCCTTGGCTAATCTTGAAGATGATTTAACGATTGTTAAGACTTCAGTAGAGAGATGGAGGGCTAAAAAGAAAATACCTATAAAGGCCATCAAGGAGGGAGAAGAAGTCAATGAAGGGATTATTACACCATCCATGGTAACTAAAGAGGAAACTAGTTGTGAGGAAGCAGATGAGGTAATGACTGCTGAAAATGAGGTTAAGGAGCAATTTGAGCTTTCACATATTCAGGCCCCCCAAGGTCTTGCCATGATTGAACTTAAAGTTGTGCTATTCCCTTTGATTAATAGCTATTGGAATTACTTAGGGATAATTGATAGGATATAGGATGAGTGGAAGTAAGGGTATCCAATGAAGAGCACGGTTGATCGCACTCATGATGAGTAGAAAGTGTTGGATTGTATTCACCTCGATCATCGAGTTGAGTTATTATAGTTCATTTTTATTTCACTCTTACAAATTTGTTTTTGATCCAGGTAGAAGTTGGAGTAATCACTTGTTAAGTTTCAGGTCAAAACTTTTTCAAGAGGGGGATGATGATAGGATTTAGGGTACCGACCTCACCAAATGCCAAAGCCCAGCTTGTCTACTCCTCACCCGGACACTTCATTTGTTCATTTATTTTTCTTATTTTATTTTGACTTTCTATTTCTTGTATTTTTCCTAAATTACCCTCATGTTTATTTTGTATTTACGGGAATGCCACTAAGGCATCCTTTTAGTCATTTTATTTATAAGACTACCATCATGTATAAATAGAGCAAATGTATAGGATATTAGACAGACTTGACATTTTAATGAAAAACCCTTTAAACTTTTCTCTTAGAAAACTTTCCTCTATCTGCTCTTATCAATCCTTTTAGCAAGGATTGTAGCGAACAACCCTATCACTCGGATTAGTGTATCACATTCGGCGAGTCTTAGGCTGTGTTAGATCTTATTGGTGTGTTATATCTAGCTAGATAGCTCACGGATTCGCTAAAGCCCCATTTTATTTTCTTGCTTTAGTTCTTTGTGGTGCCTCTTCATATGTTCAACCTCGGAGATGCATCGAGACTATTCAAAATCAAAACAAATTTTTTTAGTTGCATCCACAAGCTTTCATTTGCTTTTGACGTCTCATCCTTACTCTCTCTCAAATTCTTCAAATTTTGTGATATTTCTCATAATCAATCAAGTATGGTTCGCAACGTAATTTGTTGACTTGTCCTTTAATAGTGGAGAGGTAGGACAAACTCACCTGAATCAGCTCCCTTGTAGTAGATACCTACCCAGATGATAAGGAAGGGTGGTTTGTGGCTAGGTATTTGTACAATAATATAGTTTGTTTCCGTGATTCACTAGATGGAGCAATAAGTGCTGTCAATAGGGTTCTTGTTGTCAAATACAACAAGTATTGGTGAGACCTTCCAAGGGCATGGAATCTTAGGAGGTTGAGAGAAGAGGAAACAGCGTAGTTTCCATGGGAGCATGAGTTCCATATTTACCTCAAGTATCTTGATTTTAGACTATGCTTCCCTTTGTCACATTCCTTAAGTAATTCTTCAATTATTTCTAAGTCATACTAAGTATGTTTTCACCAAATACATATTGGCTTCTAGTGGCTTTCAAAATAATCTGCGAAGAGGTTGAAGTCAAGGCCATGCCTCAACTATTTTGACATTTCTTTACAATTAAGAGGTAACCTAATGGTTGGTATTTTGCTATTGCAAGGCATGGGTGGAAGTTCATGAATAGGTTAGTGTCTATGATCCATAAGTAGTACGATAAGTTTGTGTCAATAGTTTTTGATAAGGAGTTGCATTTCTGGACTTAATGGACTGAAACAATCCACATTAAAGATATAGAGCTAATGCTGAATGATGCTACTGTAGTGAAAAATATACAGGAAAGGAGGAAGAGAAAGATGTTCTTTTGGGATGCCAAAAGAATAATAAGGCATTATGAGAGTGTAGAGCTAATCTTCTTTGAGAAGGAAGGTACGCTAATGAGTAACCATCGTATCAAGTATAGTTGCAAGAGGAAAGTCATTCTCGTGACTTTGGGTGAGAATCATTGCCATTGAGCCTTGCTTGGCATGGATAATGTAGGCTCATTCTTTTTCCTCACATTAATATAAATATGTTTACTTCATATTGGAGATATGAGTGCTGGAGAGGTAAATCCTGCTAAGTTATTAGCTTAAGCCAAGGCTAAAAAGTTAAAGGTTGATAAGTGGGTAGCTGCCACAGCTATTATGACTTAACATGTTGTTGGGAAAAAAGCGTCAAAGGAGGGTACAACAAAGCAAGTGGCAGCTTCAGAGAAAACCTCCTAACTGGATAAGAAGCGAAAGGGGAGTAAGAAGTTAGTATTAGCTAAGGTCACTCATACCGAGGTGCCTTTGGCTCGATATCGAATATAACTACAAGAGGAAAGCCATTCTCATGACTTTGGGGAAGAATCATTGCCTTTAAGCCTTGCTTGGCATTGATAATGTAGGCTCGTTCTTTTTCTTCGCATTAATTTTAATATGATTACTTCATATTGCAGATATGGGTACTAGAGAGGTAAATCCTACCATGCAATTGGCTTAGGCTAAGGCCAAAAAGTCAAAGGCTGATAAGTGGGTAGCCATCACAGCTATTATGACTTGACTTGCTGTTGTGAAAAAAGCATCAAAGGAGGGTATGGCAAAGCAAGTGGTAGCTCAGGAGAAAACATCCTAATCGGTCGAGAAGCGGGATGGGAGTAAGAAGTCAGTATCGGTTGGGGTTGCTCATACTGAGGTACCTCTAGCTCAAAATGTTCAACCTGCTAGTGAGCCAAGAAAGGGTAGTTGAGAGACCTAAACTCAAAATCAGACTGAAGCTACCTTAGCGACCGAAGGTTCATCACTGATGGTGGAGGTGGTGTCCAATGCTAACAAGAGACCTTGAAAGGAACTTGTTTGCTAACCATCTACCAAAAAGTCCAAAGATTTGGAAGCAAAGGATGAAGGAAGCCATGGGCAGCAAATCTCTTAGCATCAATAGTGCCAAATTCATTCCTAATATAGAGGTTAGTGAATACTTCATCCTGTGCTAGAGCAACACCATCTTACATACTGACTCGGCTTTATGCAATAGAATGAAATCTTTGGCTTTAATGGAAGGCATTATTCTTCCCAATGATAGGGAGATCGCAAAGAAAGACATCGACAGAGTTGACGATTATAACATGGCCCATATTGTAGCTAAGTTATATGATATAAGTATTTGTAGCATCCTCTCAATTGCTAAGTTTATTCCAAGCAACTACGTTCTGACGGCTTTGGATGAGGCCAATAAAGAGATGAAAAAGGTAATAACGATAGTAGTCCTTATGTATTTTGCTATATCATCACTAATATTCATCATACTAAATGAAATTGTTGTAGAATATCAAGGATGTATACAATGCCTCTAAAGCCTAAATTGTTGCTGTCGAGAATGCAAGGATAAACGCTAAGATGGAGGCTAGAAAGTACTAGGAAGAATTAGTCGCCGAAAAGTTGGCACATTCCTTTGCTACTGTTGAAGTCTCGAGCCTTAAGGCTAAAGTTGAGGAGTAATACAAAGAAGCTAAAAGCTTGCAAGAAGAGCTGCAAAAGAGGAAAGAAGAGTGCTAGGGGCAAGGCCATACACTCTATACAATGAGAAATGAGGAAGATAAGCTCAGGGTGCAAATGAAAGAGCTAAAGACTAACAATGCGAGCTTGCAAAGCTGTGTTGTCGAGTTAGAGGAGACTGTGAAGAGAGGACCCTCTATTGAAGAGGTACTAGACATAGTCAATCTTAGTTGGTGGTAGAAAAAAATCTTGCGTATAAAGTTGATGGAGGGGTTCTAGGAGGTAAGAGAGGAGATCCTTAAGTTTTACCCTAATTATGATCTCTCCTGCCTTGACTTCACTGACATCGATGACAAAGTCAATGGTTGTAATGAAGACAATGATGATGAATCAAGTGTTGAGATTGTCATAAAGGGTGATAACGAAGCCCATGTTGAGGATTCAGGGGAAGATGAAGAACATCTATCAAAGGAAATCTCCTATGAGTGAAAAGAGAAATCTACCTACTTTGAGACTCTAAGTATCGGAAAAGATGTTTGCTATGAGAATGCCTTAGCCTCTGATCCAAAATTTGCACCTGATCACTCTAAAAATAGGCTGTAAGATTGTCTTTGTATTCTTTATATGTTGTGCTCTAAGCCAAATGGTTGAGTATTGTATAACCACATTGCGATGAATGGGATACTTTGCAATTCTAGTACATTTTATTTCATGCACCGTGTTTCTTTGTATTTATCATATTTTTAATATACATTTTATTGCACTTGTTCTTATTCTTCAGCATGTTTTATTTCACATGCCCAATTCTTATGCCTTTATAGACATCATTCGTTAGCCATTGAAGACATAGACTAGTTGTGTCACTCGATTGTAGTATTAATTTTTTAAGTTCGTTAATTACGATGGGCTAGAACTTACATCAATTCATTTATCGTGAAATTTGAACCTATTAACTCGACAGTAATGAATAGATTAGAAAAAACAAAATATGACTTTAAATATAATCCTCATAAATAAGTTGGTTTTCATCTTACAAACAGGCAGGCTATCACCATACAAACAAATGGAGACGAACATCATCTAAGTAGTTAATTGAAATGGAGTTTCAAATTCTCAACATTCCATGCTCAAGGAATGATTGATCCATCTAACCTTTTTAGTTGATAGGCCCCTTCGCCAACAACTTCTTGGACCCTAATAGGATCCTCCCAATTTATATCGAGTTTTCCTTAACTTTCTCACATGCTAGTTGCTTCTAACTTTCGGTAAACCAAGTCTCTAGGATTAAAAACCATATGCTTTACCTTTTGATTGTAATATTTGGCTACTTTATGTTAGTAAGCCACAACCCTTGCTTTTGCAATGTCTTTGATTTCTTCAATGGTATCTAAATTTGCTATTAATCTAACTTGATTAACCATCACATCAAAATTTTGCATTCTTAAATTAGGTATATTTAACTCAATCGGCAAAACTGCTTCCGTGCCATGTGCTAACCTAAAGGGAGTTTCACTTATTGTAGTTTTGTGGGTGGTTTAGTACCCCCATAAGACATTTGACAGTTCATCATCCCACTTTCCCCTAACTTGATTAACCTTTCTCCTTAAGTCGTGCAAGATAATCTTATTGATGGCTTTGACTTGTCCATTCATCTAAGGGTGTGCTACTAACGTATAGTTTAGGTAAATGTCATACTTCTCGCAGAATGGTTGGAACTTGTCATTGTCAAATTGCGAGCCATTATCTATGATTATCATGAAAGGAACTTCGAATCTCAATATTATGGCGTTAAAAACAAATGCCTTCAATTTATGTTTGGTGATCTTCGCCACTACCTTGGCCTTTGCCCATTTTGTAAAATAATCCACAACAACAATGACAAATTGTCACTAAGCGGTAAACTTTGGGAAGGGTTTGAGAATATTTAACCCCAAATAAGCAAAAGGCCAAGGATCGGATAGGCAATATAGATCAATTAAACGTGTGTGACTCGATGCCTCAAGCTTTTAACATTGTGGACATTATCGAACAGCCATCCTTACATCTCCTTTCATGGTCAGCCAATAGTAGCCGAGTCGCAAAGTGCGAACATGCAATGTCTTTGCCTTTACATAGATATTGCATATGCCCTTATGTAGTTCAGATAACACTCGTTAGGCATCTGTAGGAGGAAGGTATTGAAGATAGGGTTGTGACAAGTTGTGTTTACATGGTTGATCATCTATCAGCATGTAATTCGTAATTTTATAAACCAATCTTTGTGCTCTCTTCTTGTTGTTAGGGAAAGTGCCATCTCTCAAGTAATTTACAATGATATCCATCCAACATTCTTCTTTTGGGTACAGATCCGATTTATAGCTCTATAGAGGAGTGGATAAAATTTTGTATGGAAGAAACTCGACAAAAAGTTCATCACTCAAGTCAGGGAATACCATATTGGCCAATTTTAACAACTTATTGACCACAACATTCCTATTTCTCGAAACCTTGTAGATTCAGAAAGAATGAAATTCTTCTGCAAGCATTCATACCACTAACAGGTATTTGCTCATTTCCTCTTCCCTTGCCAGATAACTTCCTTTGACTTGATTTATCATTGGTTGTGAATCAAAGAACACTTCGAGTTTTTCGGCACTAATCTCTTTTGTTAGTTTTAGTCCAACAATTAAAGCTTTGTACTTTACTTGATTATTGCTGGTTAGCAATCCAAATTTTAGAGCATGATTGATTGATTTACCACTGGTTGTGAATCAAAGAACACTTCGAGTTTCTCGACACTAATCTCTTTTGTTAGTTTCAATCCAACAATTAAAGCTTTGTACTTTACTTCATTATTGCTGGTTAGCAATCCAAATTTTAGAGCATGATTGATGTTGATATTGTGAGGGCCTTAAAGAATAAGGCCCGTACTACATAGAAGAACTATCTACATAAAGGTACCACACTAGTTTCTCAACAATCTCCACACTATCTTCCTCACCAATGAATTCAGCTGAAAAATTTGCTAACACTTGAGCTTTTAGTGTCGTTCTAGGTTTGTTTTGTACCTCATAGGCACTTAGCTCCGAAGCATATTTCATCATCTTGTTAGAAGATTCCAGCTATTACAATGCTTGCCGTAATGGTTGATTAGTGAGGACTATGATCTGGTAAGCCTCAAAATGCGATTGCAATTTCCTTGTCAAGAGAACCACTGTTGAAACAAATCTCTCGATCTTCATATACTGATGCATTGTCCTTTGTAAGACATGACTCACGTAATAAACGGGTCGATGTTCTTTGCCATTAATTTAGACCAATATAAAAGAAAGTGCTCAGTAGTTAACTAATAAGTATAAATATAAATTTTCTCTAGAAATGGGTAACGAGAGTATTAGGGGGATTTCATATTTATTATCACCTCTATCTTTTTCAGGTTGGCTTTAATGCTGCATCGTATAACCATATATCTTAGAAACTTCCCTGAAGTTGCACCAAAAACTCACTTCCATTAGTTAAGCTTCATGTTGTACCTATAGATAGTAGCAAATGTCTCTACGTGATCAGTAAGATGCCGATCCTCTATTACACCCTCCATAATCATGTTGTCGACATATACTTCAACATTTTAGTGGATCTATGGTTTGAAATTCTTAGTAACAAGTTTTTAGTGAGTTGTACAGATGTTTTTTAGCCCAAAGGGCATCAACATGTAATAATACGTTCCAAAATTAGTAACAAATGACGTGTGGACTTCGTCATCCTTGTCCATCTTGATTTGGTTGTAACCTGAGAAAGCATCCATAAAAGAAAGCAACGTATGTCTAGCAATTGAATCTACCATCTAATCAATTTTTGGCAGTATGAAACAACCCTTAGGACAGGCCTTGTTGAGATCCATAAAGTCTATGCATATTCTCCATTTGCCATTAGACTTCTTGACTAGAGCACAATTGGTTAGCTAGGTTAGATAAAGCTCCTCCTGAATGAATCCTACCTTTAATAGCTTCTAGACTTCTTCTTCTATTGTTGCTTGTCTCTTTGGTGCAAAATGTTGTTTCTTTTGTTGGATCACCTTTACACTTCAATCAATCTAGAGCTTATGTACCATAATGTCCTTCGGGATACCTGACATATTTGAAGGGGACCATGTAAAGACATCAGCATTGACTCATAAGAAGTCAATTGAACTTTGTGAATATTTATCAGCAAGGGTTTTCCTATCTTCGTTGTTTTCTCGAGGTCATCTCCTAGAGGGATTTCCTCAATATCATTCTTGGTACTCTTTATGCTGACTGACTTGCCCTTTGGATAGCTTTCTACTTAAACTATCTCATCTCATCTCAAGGCTCTTATGTATAAGGACCTTACCAATTGCTAGTCTCCTTTGCACATACTAAGTCTCGTAGGAGTGGTGAATTTGGCTTGAGATCTATAATTGAAAGGATGATACCAAATAAGTGTTGGCATGGTCATCCCTTGATCATGTCGTATAGGGAACAACATTTGATGACAAGGAAGTTTACTTTATCCTCTACGACATGCTCATCATCTCCAATCTGAATTGACAAAGAAATTACTCTGGCTACTTGGACAGGTTGATTGTTAAAGGCATACAAATTGTATTTATAAGGTCTTAGTTGTGCCTTGATCTTAGGTCTCATCTGGTCAAAAGCATGTTAGAAAATGATATCCGTTGAACTTCTAGTATCAACAAGAATTTTCTTGACCTCAAAGTTAGCAACTCTTGCATTGATAACAAGTGCATCATCAAGTGGCCTTTAGATGCCTTCAAAGTCTTCTTTTGTAAAAGAGATTATGTTATCAATCATAATACATCCATTGAAAATTGTGTTAATTACTCCATTGGGTGCTATGCTCAAACTCTTTTCCCTTACATCTCTCTTGATGACAATTGATTAAGTGGCATTTTCCTATTCCTTACATCTTGTCTGAGACAATCTCTCAATATTCTCGGTGTCATGCGCTAGGAACTTTCACAAATGCCTACGTTGAGTGGCATCCTCAATTGTATTCTTTAGCTAAATACATTCGTCTGTGTTATGGCCTTTGTTGCGGCAAAAGTTGTAGTACTTATTGAAATTCCTCTTTGAGGGATTTCCTCTCATTCTTTCCGACTATCGTAAAATGCTTCTCTACCATGTACCTTCATCAAAATGTCCAAAATTAGACTATTGATAAGGGGTGGGACAAATATGTTTGAATCTATGGTGTCTTTCTCTCGGTATTTGAACTTTGGTTGTCATCTCTCCCAAGTGTATCTTTTGTACTTTTCCTTTTATCATTTCTCTTATCTCTTCTATTCTAATTGGCTTCTCGTCGAGCCTTTATGTTATCTTCTTGTTGAATGTATGAGGTGGCCTTTTCCTTGAAATTGGTGAAATTTCTTGGCTTATTCTTTGCGAGAGACTTGAAATGGACTCCATGGAGCTTGACTCCATTGATCATGGTGTTGAGGGCTACACTTATATCCAATTCTAGGATTTGAACCGTTTTAGCCATAAACCTAGCCAAGTAATCCCTGATTGACTCATTTGAACTTTATTTGATTGTGTTAAGGATTGAAGAATCTTTAACAGGAAGCTTGCTTGCAAGGAAGTGCTAAAGAAACACTTCTACTAGTTCTTCAAAAGAGGAAAGGGTGTTTGGTTTCAAATGTTTGAACCATGTACTAGCTATACTCCTTAAGGTTAAGGGAAAAGCTTAGTAGGCTATTACATCACTCAAACCATACAACTTAACTAATGTACAGTAGTAGTCCAAATGATCTTTAAGATCTTTGATCCTATCATAAGTTTCAAACTGCGGAAGCTTGATGAGCCATGGTATCAAGTCCTCTAAAACCTCAAGAGTGATGGGGCTCTTCTTAATTTAGAATGGCTTGCTTGATGCAGTAGGGGTATTGACATGCAAAGGTTCAGCATGGTGCACTTGTTACAGTTACTTACCTTTGTCAATTTTTTTAGGTATAGGAGCCAAGGGTCCCATTATAACCTCGACTTGCCTTTTCGGTAACTCAGGTGAATAAATTGAGTCATCGTTATTTTCGGCATCATGATCATCATGCTCTTTATCTTGATTTCAGTGAACACTATTATGAAGGAGATTAAGGATCTCTTCATGCTTTTTGTTTAGTTCTTAGTTTTCTTTGCCTAAGTCAAAGCAAAGTTGCTCGAGCCTAGCCAAACATTAGTCGTCAATATGCTTACTCCCCCCCTTTAAGGCATTAGGAGGAACTGTTAGCACTTGCACTCTTGGTCATCTTAATTTTTACCATGTAGGTATGTTTGAGAAAAACAGATAGTGCTAAATTTGTTGATGGATTTTGGTAGCTACAAATGTCTTGTAAAGAGAAAAGAAAAGCACTTAGTAAATGTACTAGTCTAGTGCAGCCACTTCGATGCCTAAGTAAGTAAACAAGTGTGGGGAAAGATAAGTGAATAATTAAGAGTTATCAAATACTCTTTCAATGTTTCTTTTCGTATTTATACGTGAATGTCGTGTTTGAAGTAGCAGTTATCGAAATAACCATGTAGACACATAACAAACTCTTGATTGGACAAATTCATTAAAATGTAGGGAAAGCAAGTAGTTATGTAATATAACCGTACTAATGATAATTGTTCATGCCATTTCCCTTGAATTCAAATTAGGAATGAATTTGTGTTACTCGGTCAGGTGTTGAGAATATAAGTTACTTGGCTGCTCGACGACCGAATGGACGAGTGAATGAAACTTTAACTAGCAATGTTCGACAAGTCGAGTAAACAAAAACTGGCTATCAACAAGTTCCAAGTCTTCCGAAGAGTCTTTCCAAAATAGCTTAAGAATTTTGTGTCCTAATTTGAAATGATGGTCTTTGGCACTTGATGTAGTTGGACAACTTCCTACAAAAATAGATCAGCAATGTATAAAGTGTCATTAGTTCCATAGCATAAAGTGAAGTGTACCATTTTGTTGAAGCAATCCATTATAACAAATATAAAATCTTTATCTTTAAGTGTCTCGAGCAACCCTAAGACAAAGTCTTTTCTAAGGTCAACCCAATGTAAGGTTGGTGTTGACAAAGGCATGTATTCTCCATGAGGCTCCCTCTTCCCTTTAGCTCGCTTACACACTTCACAGCTACCAACTACCTTATGTACATCTCTAGCTAAATTAGGCTAATAAAAGTTTCCTTTCAAGAGATTGGCTATTTTAGTCTCTCTAAAACAACCAGATAACCCATTATTATGAGCTTCCTTGACTAACAACTCACATGTGGAATAGTTTGGTATATATAACCTTTGGTTCATGAGTAGATAGCCTTCCTTAAGATAATATCCCTTAATAGCAATTCCATCCCTACATTACTCTATGATAGGGCCAAAATGAGGATCATGAGCATACTGCTCAGTAATGAGTGAGAATCTTAATAATTTTGTTTGCAATGTGGTCAATAAGGTTTGCCATTGTAACAAAGCATCCATGACTACATTTGCACTTCCTTTCTTGTGCCAGATGACTTATGTGAACCCTTCCATAAACTTTAATCATTTTGCTTGCCTTTTCGAGAGTTTGTTTTGACTTCCAAGATGCTTTAGAGACTCATGGTTTGTATAAATAACAAATTCTCATGGCAGTAAATAGTGTTGCCAAATAGTAAGGGCTCTATAAAGAGTGTATAACTCTTTTTTGTACACAGGATTGTTCAAGGAAGCACCACTAAGCCTGTCACTATGGTAGGTGACGGGTCGTTGCCCCTACATTAGGACAGTGCCAATTCTAACTCCTAATGCATCACATTCTAACTCAAAAGGCTTGTCAAAGTTTAATAGTGATAGGACAAGGGTAAGGTGAGTTTCTCCTAGATCTCCCTAAAGCTTTATTTAACTTAGTTGTTCCATCGAAACTCATCACCCTTCTTAGTCAATTTGATTAAGGGGGCAGCTATGGTACTGAAGTCTTTGATGAATCGCCTATAGAAAGAAGCTAAGCCATGAAAACTTCGAACTTCAGTTGTATTTTTTGGTGTTGGCCATTCTAATGTAGATTAAATCTTCTCTTCATTTACTTAGATTCCTTCCCTTGACACTACAACCCTAAGAAAAATCACTACATCTCAATAGTGCGTACACTTCTTCAAATTCCCATATAACTTCTTAGTCTATAAAATGTCAAATACTTTGCAAAGATGTTGAACATAGTTGTTCAGGTTGGCACTCTATACCAATGTGTAATCAAAGTACACGACCATACATCTTTCGATCTAGGGACACATCACATAGTTCATTAACCTCATGAATGTGCTTGGTGCATTAATAAGTCCGAATGGCATAACTAACAATTTGTAGAGTCTGTGCCTAGTCTTGAAGATAATTTTCTACTCATCACCTGGTCTCATATGAATTTGGTGGTAGCCATTTCACATATCAATTTTTGAAAACATTTTGGCACCATGGAGTTCATCCAACATGTCATCAAGCCTCGGTATTAGATATTTGTATTTCATAGTAATTCAGTTGATTGCTTGGCTGTTGATGTAATATGCCATGAACCATCCTTCTTTGGGACGAGTAGAGCCGGTACTATACAGGGGCTTATGCTTTCTCTCACATATCCTCGCTCCATGAGTTTATTTACTTGTCTCTTTAGATCAATAGCTTGCTTAGGGTTCATTCTATATATAGGTCGGTTTGATAGGGCGATGCTTGGCTGTAGATCAACATAATGCTTTATGCCTCAGACTGGGAGCAATCCTCTTGACATTTCCTTAGGAAACAGATTGGAAAACTCACTTAGCAAGTTTTGGATCTCATCAGGAACATCTCTTAAATCTATCATTTCCAAGGATCTTTTAAGCAATAGGAACATAAGTTCATCAACCTTCTTAGCAACTTGGAGCTCTCTTTAGTTCATCTCTAAGGCTTTCTTCTTACCAACTCAGGTGAGTTGATTATAGGTCTCATTTACTTAGGATAGCATGATGGGTTGCAACACAATGTTCTTTCCATCCTTAACAAGTGCATAGGTCTTCTTATATCCATCGTGAGTAACACGTTGGTCGAACAACCATGGTTGTCCAAGCAATAAATGTGAAGCTCCCATAGAGATGACATCGTATACTACTCTGTCCTTGTATACACTCCCAACATTAAATGGCACAGTTACTTATTTGGTTATGTATAAAGCACCCCTATCATAAAGCCAATGTAACTTGTAAGTCTGGGGATACTTAGAGGTCAGCAGTCCTAACCTCTACATAAAGAACTATGCAATAACATTTGTGCATCTTCTTCTATCTATAATGATTGTTCATAATTGGCCCTTACTGGTACACTTTTTATGGAATAAATTTTCCCTCTAATCTTCCTCAAAGTTTGGTAAGGAACTTAATACTCATCTCAAGATTAAGGTCATCACTTCTCCCTAGTCATCATAGACATAGGTCTCTTCTTCTTCTTTAACTTCAAGTTTGCCAACATCCTTTTCCTCCTCAGGCTAGCTCTCTTTAGTGCTATCTATTACATCTCCTTGGAGTGCCATGATACATTAGTTCAAATACTTAGCAGCCATATGTTCAAAGCTTAAGAATTTAAAGCACCTCACCTTATTGGTCTTATGTCTAAAGGTCTATCCTCGGGGTCAATTTGGCATCGGCTCGTCTTAGTTGGCTTACTCGGCCTTGTTGGCTTGCTTGGCTATCGTTAGGTTAGTTATTCCTTTCCTTAGCTCAATGTAGCCTCCTCGACTGGGCTTAAATAGGTCTATGTAAAACAGGGGATAAAAAAATGTTGCCCTAAGTCAACTAGGAGCATTTCTCCTCTACTTTTCAACCCTCTATGTTATCTTAATCGCCTCCTCCAAGGTATAAAACCTTTGCGCTTCTACAATGTTGTGAATCTCATATCTAAGTTTAGAGATGAACCTTGATACTATACAGGCCTCTAGTTCTTTCATATTAGCTTGGATCATAAGCATTTAAAACTCTATCACATAGTCATCAATAGATCAGCCTCTTTGGCGAAGTTCCTGCAACTTTACGAATGTATCTTGTAAGTAGGTCTCGAATACAAATCTACCCACTAACAACCTTTTTATCTAATCCCAAGTCCTTACTCTTGGTCTTTCATCCCTTGCTTTAGTTGCATTTAAATTTTTCCACCACAAAGCGGTATACCTAGAGAACTCAAGTGCAGTAAGTGGGACCTTAACAGTATCTATATAACCATAACAATCAAACGCCTTCTTGACCTTCTCTTCCTAATCTAAGTATTTATCTACATCTCCACTTCCATTGAAAGGTAGGATTTGGACTTTGACATTATCTATTCCTCAAGGGGCTTGGGACCCTTATTCCTTTGCTTAATAATAATCAACCTCTTCTTCATCCCCTCCATACTCCTCAACATCAATTTCCTCATTATCTTCCTCAATCTCCTTTAACTCCAATCTTCGCTTATGTAGATACCCCATTTTTGTAGATACCCCATTCCACCACATAGTGGTATACCTAGAGAACTCAAGTGCAGTAAGTCGGACCTTAACAGTGTCTATATAACCATAACAATCAAACACCTTCTTGACCTTCTCTTCCTACTCTAAGTATTCATCTACATCTCCACTTCCACTGAAAGGAGGGATTTGGACTTTGACATTATCTATTCCTTAAGAGGCTTGGGACCCTCATTCCTATGCTTAATAATAATCAACCTCTTCTTCATCTCCTCCATACTCCTCAAGATCAATTTCCTCATTATCTTTCTCAATCTCCTCTAACTCCAATCTTCGTTTATGTAGATATCCCATTTTTGTCCACCACCCCCACCACCACCTAGGCCCCCTACATATTTTTTAATAAGATAAAGAGTCTTAAATTAGGGAAAAATACCAAAACCAAAAAAAAGAAAGATAGGAAAAAGCACAAAAATATAAGAAATTTAGAAAAAAAAAAAAACAAAAAAATGGAAAAATTTAGAAAAAATTGAAAATTCACAAAAAAAAGAGAATTTTGAAAAAAATAGAAGATTTAAGGAATTTAGAAAATAATAATTTTTTTTAAATAGTCTATGGTGCGAACTGTGACCAAGAGTAGAAAAAGCCAGTCATTGGGTGGGTCTAAGCTTGTAGAAAGCTCGAAAAAATGGTAATGGGGAAAGGTACGGAAGGAGCGATAAAGGTGAATGAAGGAGTAAGCAAAAACCCACGAACAGTTTTAGAGGATATGTTGCACTAAAGGAACTTCCGAGGACTCACGACACAATTCGATATGATGCATGAATTGGTTTGGTAAGATTATTTGCCACCTAACCTTATTTAAGGAAAATGATAAGAGTGATGCTAAAAGTAAACAAGTAGTGTTTACATAAGGAAGAAAGTACTCAAGTGTATTGAAGATAATCTGATTATGTTGTAATTGTGAGTACAAGGGTATTTATACCCACAAACTAGGGCAACTTGCCCAAAAGGGAAAAGACAAAAATGGCATTTCTTAAAGGGGCAATATACATATTACAAAGGGGCAAAAATGAATATATAAGGAAAATAATCATTGGTGCTACAGATTCTACATGTAATACTGTACATGTGGCGATGCGGCATTGGCGAGGTCGTTAGGAGATGTGGATGAAAAGTATGGACAGATGTGCTTGTCTGAGCAGGAATGGCTTAATCAGTCCAAATTCCCTATCTTGGCTTCTCGGCAAGAATGATGCCGAGTGATTGGGCGGCTTAGTACTAGAGAATAATCGTCAACTTGGCATGCTATAGAATAAAGGGCAGTCAAATGGCATAGCATTAGAGGTGACTCGACAAGTAAGTATTTGGCTTCAGCAGGGGTTGGTTAGAACATGAGGATTCGTTGTCCATTTATATAATTTGATTGCATATATAAACAAGCCATAGGCTAATGGCTTAACGGTAGAACACTTGAGCATGTCATTAGGTATAACTTGAGGTCTTAGGTTCGAATCTTAGTAGAAGCATGGAAAGCTTTTTTATTTTTCCCAAAAGATATATTGCCATTGCCACATATCAAGGGTTCACTACACCATGTGGCATGCCACTTTAGCAACCCCTTTCTACATGTGCTGCCATGTGTTATGTGAAGACACGTGGTACAACGTAGTTGGACGATACGGTTGACATAGCACTACGCTAGTACCACGTCAACACTTTCCTTCCTATTTCTCTTTATTTCCTACATTTTTCCCAGATTTTTCTCACACATTCTTTCTTGGTTGGTCAACTTTAACATTAATTTTAAGCAATTTATTGTTGCAATTTCACTAAATTAATGGTGAAATTGCAAAATAAGCATATCCTATTGTGAATTGAATCCAAAATTAAGGTCGGATTCATTCATTTACTCATTCAAATTAAGATTTGAAAAATGAAAAAAAGAGGAAATCTTAAGGGGTCATTAATTTCATTTTACTGATTCTTATCCCTCACCAAAAAGAAAAAAAAAAAACCATATCTCTCTTTATGGTAGGGCCATGTTTTTGAAAAAAGTGCAGCAATAGCATACACAATGGACTTAATCTGGCTAGAAAAAAAAACACAACTACACATATAGCATGGTAGGGACTTTCTCTCTTTCAACTAACTTTCTTACAGACTTCAACAAAAAGAAAAAAAAAAAACACATATACAAAGATAACTGACCCTCTCTCTTTCTGCTCTCTTTTTTCGAACCCAAAGCTACTCTTACATACATCACCAACAACCCCTTGACCACTCTTGATGACCCCTACGCTAGAACCTACACACATACAGTTCATAACCACACACTACCCTTAGTTATTGCCTTCTCTCTCTCTTACTCATAGCAACGAACAACAGACCTTCTCTATCTCCACTCTTGGTCTTCTCTCTCACTCAAGTTGAACCCTTCATACACTTGACTACCTTGATTTGTCTTTTGGCCTTCACCCTAAACACATAACAACATTGACCCACCTTCCATCATCCACAAAACACATAGACACTCTTAATCTACTCTCTCTCCCTCACTCAATCCGTACTCTCTCCATGTTGATTGGCTCTCCCTCTTACTTTTTTGAACACATACACATATAGATTGAACTCATGCTCTCTCTCTTTCTCTCGCTCATAAGCACTGTATACACAACTTACCTTTTCTCTCAACCACTCCATCCCTACTTTACATCACACATAAAACATTCAGCTAGACTCTCTCTTTCTCTTATACGATCCAAATGCGTACATACATACAACAGACTACCTATGCATGAACCAATTCTACATCAAAACCCCCATTGTCAAACCTTTAGACTACTCTCTCATATAAACACCAACCAATGCCCTACCATTTGCGACCATGTTGAGAAATCGAACCTCGACTAAGCCATGACAAATCCCCAACAATAGTGGCCTTATTTGACCCTAGATTAAACCTAGTAGCCAGCAACCCCTAACTCTCAAAATACCAACCGTCATTGCCTTAAAACTCCAACCACTAGAAAACACCACCATTGGTTAAGATATGACCACCATCAGACTTTTCACTAATGAAAAGCAAACAAAAGTGCTTTTTCCCTTCGAAAATCAAGCCAAAACTGCCCCGATAAAGCCTCCAATCACTTCGAATCGACCCTACTACGAACACGTAGGTCACTTGTGTAACCTGATTTGGATCTAAACTGGATCCGTAACCAACTTGAAAGCTTGTTGCACCAACCCAAGATCCTATGCCTAGCATCATTAGCCTAGCTTTGTTTATTATTATTATCATTTTATTTATTTATTTTATTTTTTATTTATTCCATATGTAACTTATAAAAAAATGAAAGAGAAAAAGGAGAAACTAAAATAAAAAAAAAGAAAAAGAGAAATCAAAGGAAAAAAGAAATAAAAAGAGGCAAGAAAAAAAGAAAAGAAAAAAAAAAGGAGGAGATACTTAGTTTTACTTTTATTTATTTTCAAGTTTTATCCATAAAAAATCGAAAAATAAACAATAAAAAATAATAAAATAAAAATATTAAAGTTATCTTATCATTTAGAAAACTAATTTCCTAATAAAACAAAAATAAATCAATCATTTTTCCAAACCAAGGCGCTTTAGAATTTTCAAAAAATAAAACCTTGATTAAGATTCTTTAGAAGAATTTCCTTAAATAAATCGAACCAGGTAAAATCATAAACCCAACCATTTTTTCCAAAAATTAAAATCAAATCACTTATTAAATCTTTCGCAAAATAAACTATGGAAGTTTGACCTCGAATAGCTGGTATGTAAGCACTTGTACGTATGTATGGGGCAACTTAAAATATGAAAATTTTTATTTTTTTCCCTCTTTATAGATATTTATGTAAACTAATTAATTTAGTTACATGTGATATGATTAGTTGTTTAGGAATTGAACAAGGGTATTATTGAAAAGTAAATTTAAAATTGGAAAGTTAAAAAGTGGTACTTCTTTAGGATTTAATGAGATAGCCTCCAGATTTAGATATCTCATTTTAGAAAATCGTTTTGTAAAATTAGTTTTCTTGTTAAGATTAGTAGCTAAGTTATAACCAATCCACCCAATTGGTTATAACTTAACTCTTTTCCTCAACTTCAGTTAAGTGACAACTCCAAAGCATTTTCAAGATATAAAAAAGAAAACTTGGCGACTTTACTGGAGACATTAAGAGGGTTAACCACTTAAAAACTTGTGAAATTACAATTGTTTTTCAAAATACCTATGTTCTTTAGTTGTTTGTTTATTTATTTGATTGTATATTTATTTGTTATTAACTTCATGTGTATATTTTGTTTTGATTAACGTATTTATTTTGCATATTACATACAATAGGACATAAGGGGTTCATTTGTTGCATCAAAGATGTAGGGTAGATGCGATTAAACCCAGGCCTTCTTAAGACCCTAAGAAGAGGGCTATTGTGTAGACTTTGGGTGTTATGGGGTAACCACCATTTAAGGTTAATTAGGCTACCTTGCTTAAGTTCATTGTGATTAATGAAAGTGTTTTCTAAAAACAAGTGAGGTCATAAACCTTAAGGACCTTTTAAAACCTACCCTAATTATATATACCACCCTTCAAGCTTAAGTTAATACACCACCTTTAAGAATTGAAACCTTAATAACTATTTAAGAGTTTTAATGCAATCAAATTTTTGAAAATAATAGTAGGTTTGCAACTTAAGAAGTAATGCATTAACTTAAACGATCTTAACACCTGCATATTTCCACGTGCTTTCCTTTGTTGCATTGATGACTCATTTTTGTTCAAAATTATGTAGATCTAGAATGGTAGACAACTAAGCAAACAATTAGGGGAATGATAGGCTATAGGACATATTTAGGATTCACGAGCAGATGCTAAAAGATGAGATCACCTACTAGAGGGAAAAGCTAGAGTGTTCTGAAGCTCACAACTAGGCCTCAAGGTCTCTTCTAACACAAGTCATTAGGGATATATATGAGATAATAGAGAGCCTTAAAGCTCATATACGAGACTTAATGTAAGGTTTTTTCCATTTCATAGAGCCTAGAATAAACATCAAGTTTTAGAATAAATGTTAGGTTCTTTACCTTTGTTTTTGTATTACGGTCTTTGTCAAAATAATAAAGTTCTCTTTAGTTCATTATTCCTCATTCTTTAAAATTCCTATCTTTGTAAATAGTTCTTAAATAAACATTTATCTAATCAACTATTCCTTTAGGGAAATGTAAATAAAATCCATAGACTTGTAAACTAAAACCCTAAAAATCACCATCCTTATTTGTAAACATTTTTCTTATTTTTTGTAAAATAAAACTTTATCTTTCTCTCTCTAGAAAAAGGAAAAAGAAAAGAAATAAGGATAAAAAAAGAAAAAAATTTGAAAAAATGAAAATGAAAAGAAAAGTTACTGATGGCTATAAATCCTTATAGGCTCAAGGAGCCAACACAAGCTCAAGCATTTAGCTCACTTAAAGAACCAACCTAAATACTTGGTTTCCAATCCATATAAGACCTTTCAACCTATTAAGGAAGCTAGCCTTGGGCCCATTTAGCCATTCAACCTAAACACAAACTATTCGGCTAAGCATTTAATGTAAACACCAACCTTGGGCCTATTTAAGCAACTTATTGAAACATAAGCCATTTGGTCAAGTAGCCAATCCGAACACAAACCACAACCTATCAAGGTAGCTGACCTAAACAAAACCCTCAACCTATAAAGGTAACTAAGCCAAGCTAAAACCCTTAGTCTATTTAAAAAATCCAAGCCCAATCATAAACCAAACCAAACACAAAGTCAAATACTGGGGCATGTTTTCAAAAACTAAGGAGGAAAAACGATCTTCACCTTAGGTAAATAAATATATATTCCTCCTTAATAAATTAGTAACTCAATTTTAAAAGGTTTAGAATGAAAAGAGGAAAACTATATTCCACACACTAACCTGAAACGCTTTAAGAGTTGAATGACAAAAGGGTAAGGATACTTTAGACTTATTCCTTAAAAGAGGTCCACTTTGGATGTGATATGTAGATTAAAATGAACTTAGGTATTTATTTCCAAATCCTAAACACAATTATCTCTTATTCAACCTATTAGATCAATTTGGAGAATTTTCAAATTTAAACCCTATAAAAAACCATCCCATAATGAGGCAATTTAGAGATTAGGGTCATTGATTAGAAGATAAGGGTAACATTGGTTTATGCTTGCTTAAGTAATGTTAATTTAAAAACGACTTTTATTTCTAATAAATTATTTTTCTTTGAAATGAAGAAGAGCCAATTTCCTTTTCAAGAACCTTAAGCCCATACATTAGAAATCCATATATTTGGGGCCTTAAATCATTTAAAAGCAAAAACTTAGCAATGTAGACAATTAATCTTAGGGCTAAAAGAAGAGAGAGAATAATAAGAGATAATGGGGAAAAGCAATTAAAAAAGAAAAAGAAAAGAGGCTAAAGAATTAGGCTCGAGTGTAAGACAAAAGCCTTAAAAAATATTTCACATCCTAATAGGGGCAGCTAAACCAAATCAAAAGGCTAGGAGTTAAAATGGTCCTAAAGACATGAGGCCCTAAATCACATTCTAAGGCTTAGAAGCCCAAAATCTCTATATCCATTATGAAGCCTCTCTTACCTATGCTGAATCACACAAGGCCTTTCCATCCATAATACCACCCATGTACAGTAAAAGCCCTTCCGAATTAGAAAGATAATCTATTTTTAATAAAAGTTGTTTTTGAAACTAAGGCAAGCATACTTCTAATTTTTCCCTAAGGTTCTTGACTTATACACCCAAGATAAATGGAAATATTTTCTTTCAAAATAGGTCTTCTCATTAGTCATTTTTGAAACCCTCTTACCGAAAGCCTAAATTCATAATATTAAACAAAAAAAAAAAACCTAACAAATTAATCAAGGCTTATCACCTGCAAGGTGAACTGTAATTTTTGGAACTATAGTCGATAGCGAAATCTAAACCGAAAGTTAGCAAAGAAGCCCTCTTCGAGTAAACTGATAATGGGTTACCTTTTCCTTAGGAAAGGAATGTTTGAAATCATGAAGCCCCATGAGAAAGCCCTAGTGTCAGGAGTATTGAGAAACTCTACATGATTACCAAGGATAGGGGTAGTTATAAGTTTGTTCCTTAAATAAGAATTTATACCCATTAGCAAAACTTTCAAAAACAAAAAAAAAAAAAAAAGAGAAGAGAGAGAAAGTAAAGGCTTATCATGAGATTCTTGTCCAATCCATGTCAGTTTGAGTAGCTAAGTTTCTTATTCATGTCATCCGCTTCCTTTTCAAGGTGGTCACATTTTTAAATTGACCTTAGTAGTCTAGATCATTCTTCCATGATTGCAGTTTTTAATGTCCATTAACTCTTTTTCAAATCAAAGGGTCTATCCTTATTTTCTTTTTCATAAACGGGTGTTTTTCAACAATTTCCTTGTAAATACCTTTTTGAGTCAAGAAGCCTTTTAAAACTGGTTGTTTTCCTTACTTTATCTCTTTAATCCTTCATCAACTTCCCTTAGGGTTCTTGCCAGCTCTTAGAACGCTGACTGACTCCTTTATTCCTTTTGGGGTTTAAGCCAACTCTAAGAGCATTGTCCCTTCTTCTATTCTTTTTAAGGATCTAGCTAGCCTTTAAGGCGTTGTCCCATCCATCATTTTTTAGATTCCAGCTAACCTTTAAGGCACTGTCCAATCTTTCATTTTTGAGATTTTATCTAGCTTTAAGGGTATTATCCCATCTTTCATTCTTTAGGATTCAAGCTAACTGTTAGAATGCTGTCCCCTCTTTTATTCTTTTTATGGTTTTAGCAAACTTTCAAAACATTACCTCCTCATTCATCAATTTCTTTTACTAAACCCTTAGGGTACTTCTCTTCAACTAGTTCTTAGCAAGCCCATAGGGTGCTTCTATTCACCATGTTCTCTTAGTGAGCCCATTGGGAGCTTTCTTGTACCAATTTCTCTTAAGTGAGCCCATAGGGTGCTTTCTTTCACTAATTTCTCTCAAGTAAGCCCAAAAGGCACTTCTCCTTATCAAATCCTCCCAGTGAGCCCAAAGGGCACTTCCTTTCATCATCAATTCCTTTTAGCAAGCCCATAGGGCGCTTTCTTTTACCAATTCCACTCAAGTAAGCCCAAAGGATGTTTTTTCTCATCATTGATTTCATATAGGGTTGTTAGTTGACTAAAGATGTTTTCACCTAGGTTAGTCAGCTCAAAGGAGCATTACTGGGTTTCTACTTAGGGTTTTAGCCAGCTCTCGGAGTGTTGTACCCATTTCACCTAGTATAATCAACTCAAAGGAGCACTACCAAGTTTTTCGAATCGATTCCAAAAGCTAGGGTTGCTAGTCCCCAAGAGATGCTCCCGCCTAGATTAGTCATCTCAAAGGAGCACGACCAGGTTTTAATTTAAGGTCTTTGCCAGCTCTAGAAGCACTTCACCCATTTTACTTAGGATAGTTAGCTCAAAGGAGCACTACTAGGTTTTCCATATCGCTTCCAAAAGCTAGGGTTGCTAATACCTGAGAGACGCTTTTGCTTAGGTTAGTTAGCTCAAAAGAGCACTACTAGGTTTTAGTTAAGGGTCTTAGCTAGCTTTACGAGCGCTTCACCCATTTCATTTAGGATAGTCAACTCAAAAGAGCACTATCAAGTTTATCTCCAATTGATTCCAAAAGCTAGGGTTGCTAGTCCCCTAGAGACACTCCTACCTAAGTTAGTTAACTTAAAGGAGCACTATCGAGTTTTAATTTAGGGTCTTAGCCAACTTAAGGAGTGCTTACCTATCTCATTCATTTTAGGGCCTTAGCCAGCTCTAGGAGTGCTTTGCCTGCCTTGGTTACTCAGCTCATTGGGGCACAACCAAGTTTTTTCATTCTTTTTTAGGCCTTAGCTAGCTTTGGGAGTGTTTCACTCACCTTGGTTAGTCAGCTCATTAGGGTATGACTAAGCTTTCTCATTCTTTTTAGGGTCTTAGCCAGGTTAAGGAGTACTTCACTTGCCTTGGTTATTTAGCTCATTAGGGTATGACGATGTTTTCTCATTCAATTTAGGGTCTTAGTTGGCTCAAGGAGCACTTACCTTTCATTTAGTTTAGGGCCTCAGCCAGCTCTAGGATCGCTTCGCTCGCCTTGGTTAGTTAGCTTATCAAGGCATAACCAAGTTTTCTTAGCCAGCTCAAGGAGCGCTTACCCATCTCATTCAATTTAGGGCTTTATCCGCCTTAGTTAGTCAATTCATTGGGGCACGACTAAGCTTTCTCATTCAATTTAGAGTCTTAGCTAGCTTAAGGAGCACTTCGCCCACTTTAGTTAATCAACTTATTAAGGCATGACTAAGCTTTCTCATTCAGTTTAGGGTCTTAGCTAACTCAAGGGGTGCTTCACCTACCTTGGTTAATTAACTCATTAAGGCATGTTTAAGTTTCTTCTACTTTTAGGTTCTTAGTCAACTCTAAGAGTGCTTCACCCGCCTTGATTAGTTCACTCATTAGGGCATGAGTAAGTTTTCTCATTTAATTTAAGGTCATAGTTAGCTCAAGAAGTACTTACCTATCTCATTCAATTTATACTCTTAGTCAACTCAACTAGTGCTTTGCCTACTTCACCTTAGTGCATCACCTCATAGGCTTCAGGGTATCGATCCAACCTGACTACCAAGGCTAAGCTCACTTACTTATCGACTCATTTTGTCTGCCGAGCCAAATGATACTATCTCTCATAGCTAGAGTGCCAAGAAATAGAAGGCCTGATCCTCACTCATACTTAACCAATTATTAACTCAGCTTCATGTTTATCGGAATGATAAGATATCTTATTTCCAAGAGTGATCCACTTTGTAAGACAAGAGAGACTAGTGCCGACTAACTTACGTTTCCAAGAGTTGGATCCACTCAGCAAGACACAGAGAGACCAATATCGACTAATTTTAGAACTTGGCAATTATAGGCTGTCCTCTCTAGTGTCTTGACAAAGCAATGTGAGACAACTTCCAAGGCATGTCGACTTCCCCCTATAAAATGCACAGTTTTATATTTTTGTACATGTTTGTCTTTGTTTTATTTATAGGCCTAATTCTTTAGAGTTTAAGGCCTTGTACAATAGCAACATTTGTAACAATACGGACATAATAGAAAAACATTAATGAAACCCCCCCTTTGAGTCTTTTCTCTTAGAAAACTCTCTTCTACGAACTCTTATCAATCCCCTTAGCAATGATGGTGGTAGGCAACCTTATCACTCGAATTGGTGCGTCACATCTAGCGAGTCTTAAGTAGTGTAGAATCTAGCTAGTGCATTATATCCTATTTTAGTATTGTAATAGTAGTCGAGAAAGTACTTTTGTGTTTGTTGAATTGAAACGACTATGTATTTAGTGAGATTGTGTATGTCTGAGCTAATTTGCCAAGAATAGTTGCTATGCCAAATCTAAACTTTGCCAAGCTTCTGAGTTAAACTACAGATCCGAACTACTAAATTGAAGTTGTGGCTTAATACTAAGGGGGATATATATATATATATCCTTAGATTAAAGTCATAACTAGTTATTTTTATTTACAAATTCTGCATTACTTATTATGCCAAACTGAGTAATTATAATAGCCGGACTGATTTCCAAACCGAATTGTCTTGTTCAAACACCTGCCGAGCTGTACTCAAGTTGTTAAACTTTTGTGACGTGCTAAGCTTAATTGAGTAAAGGAGTCTCAGCTACCAAATTGAAGTGTAAACTGAGCTAATTATTGCCGAGTTGTTAATACTGTGAAGGAATTCTGAGGGTGAGCTTAATTGCTATGCTCAAGTTGTACTACTGTCTATTACCTGTTGAGAAACTCTTTCTCTCTTAAGCTTAAGTACCGTTATTGAATTGAATATCCTCAACATGGCATATGAAGCTAGATATGATTATGAATATTATTATTATAAAGACATGATGTCATGAATTCCAGAATTTGATGGATATGGAACTCTTAAAGAATATTTGAATTGAGAATTTCGAGTTAATCAGGTTTTTGAAAATTATTCTTACCTTGAGCATAAGAGAGCCCATGCTATAAAGAATTCGATGTTGGCTTTACAGCTACTTGGTGGAAGAGAATGATAAATCAAAGAATTGATAGAGGAAACATTGAGATCATTACATGGGACGAGATAAGATGTTTGATGCAAAGAAAATTCGTACCTTGAGATCATCATGACAAATTATATGAGAGAAAACCCACCTATGAAGCTAACCTCTCGACAGTACAGGATCGGTTGAAGGAGATTAAAAGATGACTTGAAGTGTTCAAGGATGAAATAAGACAATAGAGGAATGCTAAATTAGAGGGTATTCAAGGAGGACTTAAGGAGGTGGAGGTTGTTGGTGAAGTGAATAGTAAAGAGGAAGAGGACCAAGTTAAGTTGAAGTTAAGCCCCTATATTTTCGTTGTGTTCCCATTATCGACCATCCAAACTGATGAGCATGACCCCAAATGGAATGAGGAAGAAGAATCGACTTGCGAGGAAGCAAAGGGAATATTGATTTCAACAAATGAGAAGAGTGTAAGATCTAAGCTAGTTGAGCTTGAAAAGTTGGAAGTATTTATGATTGACAAGCCATCTTACTTCCTATCAGCATCAGACCCATGTGCTTATAATCTTTTCTATGACCCAGAGATCATATTACATCCCATACTTGATAGTTGCTAGGATTACAAAGATGTGGTTGATCAGATTCATAATGAATGGAAGGAGGGATACATGATGAAGAGTTTGATTGATCGAGCTCATGATAAAAGGAAGGGGCTTGGGTACTTTTCTGCTTTTATCTTTCATTTTTGTAGGTTGATGTTTGATCCAGGTTGGGTTTGAAGTCTCTAGTCACTAAGTTTTAGGCCGAAACTTCTCTAAGGGAGAGGGAATGATAGGCTTCGAGGTGCTAACCCAACCCGACTTCTAAGGCCAAGCTCACTTACTTACTGACTCATTTTATCTACCAAGTTGAATGACCCTATTTCTTGTAGCTAAAGTGCTGAGAAACAGAAGGCTTGATCCTCACCTATACTTGACTAATTATTTACTTGGCTTTACGTTTACCAATATGCTGAGATATCACGTTTCCAAGAGCAATCCATTTAGTAAGATATAGGGAGACTAGTACTAACTAACTTATGTTATCGAGAGCTGGATCCACTCAATAAGATATGGAGAGACTAATGTCAACTAATTTTAGAACTTGGCAATTATGGGCCATTCTCTTTAGTGTCTCGGCCAAGCAATACGGGACTACTTTCAAGGCATGCCGAATAACCGCATATTGACTTCTCCTTGTAAAATGCACAATTTTATATTTTTGTATATGTTTTTTTTTTATTTTATTTATGGGCCTAATTCTTTAGGGTTTAAGGGCTTGTACATTATTTAAAGTTTTGCCACTAGAGTTTAGGATGTACTATAAATAGGAACATTTGTAACAATATGGACATAATAGAAGAACATTATTGAAAAACACCCTTTGAGTCTTTTCTCTCAGAGAGGTCTCTCTTACCAACTCTTATCAATCCCTTTAGTAAGGATTATGGTGGGTAACCCTATCACTTGGACCGGTATATCACATTTGGTGAGTCTTAGGCAGTGTAGAATTTAGCTGGTGCATCATATCCGATTAGGTAGCTCATGGATTCACTAAAACCTTCACTAAACCCATTCCATTTTCGTTCCTTTGGCAGGATTGGACCTACCCCGACAGCAGGCCTTGTTTGTCCTTAGTGCGGTTTGTATCAAAATTTAAAATTGGAAAGTTAAAATGTGTTACCCGTTCAATGTTTAATAGGATAGCCTTCGAATCTAGATCTCTCATTTTAGTATTGAATGGATAGGGTTTAATATTGATTGGTTTGAAGAAGACTTAATTTTAAAAAGAACTAGGAGGAAAAGACTAGGCTTGACAGTTTAGCAGCTCGATTTATAACTCCTCTAGCTTAAGGGGATCGAACTAAGCGATTAACCTAGCCACCTTAGCCATAACCTCTCTCTTGAATATTTTCAAATGGCTTGTACAGTAGCATACCCTAAGGTTGTTGCCTATTTACTTACATTGCTGTGACTAGACTCTCAACAAAATTGGTGAGTTTGTCAAGTTTGTCATCAACTAATCCTATGGTGTTGCTATCATTATGACTATGATTAGGTTGAGCACCATTACTTTGGTTGTCAATAATACCCTGAACACTCAAATATGACATGATATAATATTCCTAAAATAGATCAACAACATAATACACAGGAAAACAATACTTTCGTACTTCCCAAAGCATCGACTGACACACTAACAATTTTAATAGCCAATAATAACTTTTATAGAATAGAAATGGACTTGCTTTGCTTTCATAGTGAAAAATAGGGTAAGAATAAAGTAATAATGAAACCACACTTATCAACACACAAATCTTCACTACACAACTCACAATTATAAACTTGCTCAATACGAACACACTACAACAGCTATGAAAGGAACATAACAACCGCTAACAATAAAGCGAAGCAAAAACTTTGTTGTAACTTCACATACTCCCTCTTGAAACCATCCTCTAATATTAACGAAGCTGATACTTCTTCGGGGTTGGACATATGGAGAGCACCACAATGAAGCAAACCAAAAGAAAAGCTAGCAAAGTCTAGGCAACTTCTAAATGGATATGATGCATCACTAGATCCTATTCAGTCTTGGGGCTATTGATGAGCTACCAACCACTAGTCCACTTGCTTTCGTATAGCTCCAAGGCCTCTAATCCATCACTTGAAGAATTCTCTCTCGATAACTTGTCAATGATGAGAAACTTTATGCAGAAGAAAGATGGTTAAACTCCTTGACAACTCTGAAAGGTTATACCTAGCTTGGTTCCTTCTCTTGTGCTAATGCTGACTATTCTTTAGCTAAAGACTCTATACCGAGTTCGAGTGACCTAACTTTTTTGCCGCTAAGAATTCCTATCGAGTAATGTGAGTTGACTTCACCTTAGCCAAGTACTTCTCTCTTGGCATCCTTTTAATTCTTACGGTATCATTTCTAGTCTCGACCTCTTTGGTACTACTACATCTTGATTCCTCTCGCTTGCTATGATAAAAGAATCTCAATACGGAACTAGTGTTGCATTGTCACCTATCCATTTCATTTAAAACTGTACTATTTTTCCCTCTTTATCTTTTGTCCTTTTTACCCTTTTTCATATGTATTGGAAATCCCCTTTTTATGTATATCTTTTTGTAATTTCTTTAATTATAATGTTGCCTTAAGGACTTACTATAAATAGTCACTTCTCCTTGTAAGTTGGATCTTACCTAACAGAATAGACATTGAATATACGGATCTTATGAGATTACCTTCTATAAGTCTATTTTCATACACTATTACCTAATTTTGCCTAGTAGCTCAAGATTAGTAGCAGATGGATCTTGACATCAACTTGTACATCATATCAAGTGAAGTATCAAATCGTATTGTGTTCGTTGGTGTATCATGTCTTTCGAGCAGTTTCACATTAGCTACTCTAGTCAATTCATTGACCTACTCACTCTATTTTCTTCGATATTTTGAAGGACCTATTGGTTCAATTCAACTATGGTAAGTTTTAGTGATAACTAAGCTCTTAGGCACATTATCTATCTTCTTGGCTATCTTGATAGAGCATAGCTACTTAACAAGAGAGAGTCTAATATATGTGAAGGTTCGATAGTCAGGTTGATATGGGATTAAGTCAAGATAAGAATCTCCATCTTGGATATGTCTTTATGCTAGTATCCTCTGAGTAAGTCCTTATAGCCTTTTAGCTCGGCTACTGGTGATCAGTCCATGGGGCTAATTCCTATCACTATTGTTGTGTTTATAACCTTTATTTGGCCATTTGTTTGTAGATGGCAAGAAGTACTAAGCATAAGTTTAATACCAAGCTTCTTCTATAGTGTTCACTAGAAGAAGCTCATAAACTTCAAATCATGATTCGAGACAATACTTCTTAAGATGCCATGAAGCTGCACAATCTCCTGCAAAAAGGGGTTAGTGATGAACAAAGCATTATTAGTTTTGTGGTAGGAAATGAAGTAGCTCATTTTACCAAACCGATTGACCACCACCATAATAAAATCTTTTTTTTTAAGGCGTTCTAAGTAAGCCAAACATGAAATCTATACTTAGATCGGTCCATGGTTGCTAAGGTATAGGTAGAGGAGCATATTCTCTATTTGACTCCTTTTTTCCTTTGGCTCGCTTATACACCTCGCAACAGTGAAGAACTTTGTGCACATCCTTCATTATTCCCAACCAACAGAAGTGTTCCATCAATAGCTCGGCACTTCTTTTCTTACTAAAATGGTAGATTAAGCACCCAGCATAGGCTTGCTAATCAAGCAATTCCTTAGAAGAATTGCTTGGCACATATACTTGCTTTCCCTTCATTAGAAATCCTTAGCTCAAGTAAAAACCATCCATTAGTCCTTCAAAACTGCATTTGGCCACTAGGGGTCAAAAGTACAAATTATGCTCATACTGATCAGGTGGAGTACTTAATCCAAACGTTTAAGCTTGTAATTATGTAGTTAGAGCATGCCAATGAGAAAGGGAATTAGCTACAACGTTTACACTTCCCTTCTTATACATGATGACGTAATAAAAGGTTTCCAAAAACTTTACCCACTTGGCATGATGTTGATAGAGTTTTTGTTAACCTCTAAGATGCTTAAGAGACTTATGGTCTATGTAAATAATAAACTCTCTTAGAAGCAAGTAATGTTACTTGTTTTGAAGTGCTCGAATGAGAGCATAGAAATCTTTGTCATTTATCGAGTAAACTAGAGTGATACCTTTGAGCTTCTCACTAAAGTACATGATTGGTTGGTGCTCTTACATAAGAACAGTACCAATACTAACTCTAGATGCATCACATTCTAGTTCAAATACCTTGCTAAAGTCAGACAATGATAGTACTAAGGTGGAAGTCAAACAGGATTTAATCTTTAGAAAACTGATCTAAGCTTTTTTGGACTATTTAAATTTAGAGTTATTCCTAGTTAGCTTGGTTAATGGGGCTGCTATGGAACTAAATCTCTAAATGAATCTTCTGTAAAACAAAGCTAGACCATGAAAACTTTTCACTTTGGCTGCATTGCTTATTGTCAACCATTCAAGAATAGCTTTCGCTTTCTCATCACAACCTTGAAACCTCCTCTTAATACAAGATATTCGAGGAATATTACCTTACTTTGATAGAAGATACACTTCTTTAGATTGCTAAATAGTTTCTCAGTATAGAGGATATCAAATATAGACCTTAAGTACGCAACATGTGACACAAGGTCGGTACTATACACTAAGATATCATCAAAGTAAACAATGATACACCAATCAAAGGTCTCAGAACATGGTTCATCAGTTGCATGAAGGTACTTAGTGTGTTTGTAAGTTCAAACAGCATTACTAAGCATTCAAAAAGACTATCCTTTGTCTTGAAGGTAGTTTTCCGCTCATCTCCAAGTCTCATTCTAATTTGGTGGTAGCTACTCTTCAATTAACTTTCGAAAATATCCACACACCACATAATTCATCTAACATATCGTCTAATCGTGGAATTAGATATTGGTACTTGATAGTGATCTTATTGATAGCTCGGCTATCAATGCACATTCCCCATGAGCCATCCTTTTTGGCACTAATGTTGGTCCTGTATAAGATATCAAGAGAGAGAGGGCGGAGGAGGGGGGAGGGGGAGGGGGGAAATATCCACACACCACATAATTCATCTAACATATCGTCTAATCGTGGAATTAGATATTGGTACTTGATAGTGATCTTATTGATAGCTCGGCTATCAATGCACATTCCCCATGAGCCATCCTTTTTGGCACTAATGTTGGTCCTGTATAAGATATCAAGAGAGAGAGGGCGGAGGAGGGGGGAGGGGGTGGGGGGTTGGGGGTTTTGGGGAGATGAATTGATATCTTTAAACTTTTGAAAACTATTCGATATAAAAATAAGATTACCCCTCTTAATAACTTAATTTGGTGAATAGTAGTATTTGAACACACAATTAAACAACAGTTAAATAACATAAATTAAAAGAGTGGGGAAGGAGAATACCAGACAAAGATTTTTTATAGCTTCAACCTTTTACCTATTGCTCTTTTCTAGCTCTACTACTAAGGACCCAGTCTGTCACTAGTGCCGTTCCACTTAATCCATTAAAACAAATCACAAATAGATTATAAGCATTTGTCACAATAACTTTATAACACTCTACTCTGCTTTTCTAGCCTCTCTACAATCTAGGCTAATACAGATCTACAGAATATAAACTGACTTCAAACAATCAATAAGATTTACAAATTACAAGTGAGAACATAAGTATAAAACTCAAACAATTTTGCTCGAAAGAGTAAACAACGAATGTTGTAATGTTTACTTTGGTGGAACTTTCTGAAGAAGTATCTAAAGAACTTTCTAAAGCTTTTTAGAAGGTATACTCTAATCATGATTTTTTTGTGCAATGAAATTTTTTCTTCAAAGTTTTTTTATGTTTTGAATCCTTTCTCCTTTTATATTGAGCTTTTCTAATGGTTAAAAATCTAAAAATTTTTTTCGCTTCTATAATTATCTAACCGTTAGATATTTAAAATAATTTGTTGGATATTTTTTAGAAGATCTCGATCATTTGAATTCCAAAACAACTCTCCTTATCTTTTTAGATAAAATATTCTTCAATTCGTAACCACTAGATAAGCTTTTGTTTTGAATTTGAAAAAATATACTTTTGTTAGCAATTTCTAGATAAGCCTCATGTTTAAAATTTGAAATTCCACAAAATTCGAATCAACCTTATCCTTATCTATTCTTATGCATATCTTAATTTTTCCAAATATATTTTCTTTTAAAATAAATCCCCATTGATCTTAATTTCATCTTGAGTAAAATGGGATTAAATATATTTTCCTAATGCAATTAATCTAGCGGAGCTAGGCCTTAAATAATTCGAATCTGATTTAAAGTTGTTTTCAACATCCTATTTTCAGACTTACCTTTTAAACAACCTTATGAAGATGTTAGCCTTTTATTTTTGAAGTTTTTGAATAAGCTTTTGAAGTGTTGTACCAATTCTTCTTATAAAAGATTATGAAATACTTTCTAAAAATTTTCCAAACTAGTCTATTTTAAATCAATTCAAAACTTCTAAATACAACTTAGTTTTGTGAAATTAAACTTTTTGAGAATCCTTTTGAATAACTGCACACTTATTAATTCATTAGTGTTCTTCTCTTTTTGTTATCATTAAAATCTATGACCATGAGAAATATCTAACATTCTCTCCCTTTTTGATGATAACAAAACATACTTATATCTAAGAACATATAACATTTCAATGTCCAATATAAACGGCAAGAGGAAACATTATTCGACAACAATTATAAATTATTCAAACTATTCTGCTATCACATTTGCTTGTTTATGTTCAATACTTGATTGTTTTTTGTCTTTCTCCCCCTTTTTGTTATCATAAAAAAACAACCATATATTTTTATAACAAAGTTGTTGAAAAACTTTTCTCCCCCTTTTTCTTTTGAGAAGGTAACTAATTTTTATAAAGGAAAAATATGATAACACTTCTCTCCCTTAAGAAAATACATCAATGCCATGTTTTTCTTAAAAAGAAACAAGTTTCAACATCTTTTTTTTTTTCTCCTTATAAAAACATAATTTAGAAAAAGAGCTCTCCCTCAAAATGATACCAATTATTTATTATGATCAATAATGAAATAGAACATGAAGAGCAAAAAAAAAAAAAATAATGATAATAATAAAACAAGATTACCAAGTCTATTAATATCATTCATTCCATACTTTCACTTTCAATGATGCATTATTGATTAAGAATGACCTCCAATTAAATTTTGCCTCATGACCTACAACCACTAAAAGAACGATTAGACATTCTTAGGAACCCAAACAAGTTTGGGTCCTTTAAAGTTCAAGCTCGTGATATAATTTGCATTTACTCGGTTTTTATTAAGCGTACAATTTTTATAAAAACAATACTTTTCAATATGACCCAACTTATTACAAAGGAAACATGTATAGGGAGAAGAATAATCATATTCGTTACTTATCCTACACCTTTTGTTTTGGTTTGGATGGTCTCTAACTTACCCTCTATGTAACCTTCTATTGTACCTTTTGAAAGAATACTTATCTTTGTTTTGGGAATGCTGTTTGTTGTACCTTCAGATAGGTTCAATTGTTTTGCCTTTATCCTTTTCTTTGAATGTTTCTTGATTTTCACTTTTTGATTTGACAAACACTATTTCTCTCTTTGTTTTAGATGTATCTCTAAATTCGAAACCAAGTTCAGATTTTGAATTATCTATTCTTTGACTAGAAATCAGCATTTGTAACTTATCACTTTCAGCAAACTTTTGAAATATGTTTTTGATTGATTTAGATAAATCCTCCATACAATTTTTCAAAATTTTGATCTCTTCTTTCAAAATAATCAAAATAAGATTTTCATTTACTAAAGCTTCTCTTGCACCATGTAAACCTTCAAAATCATTTTTCAAAAAATTGTTTTCATCAACCAAAAGCTTGTTTGTTTGAATAACAGCTTGTTTTTCATTCTTCAAAGCTTTATTTTCATTTTCAACTTTCAAAATTTTATCATTGGCTTTTGAAAGTGCTTTTAACAATTTACTGATTTTAGCACAAATATCATCAGGTATATAATCTTTATCGTATCCAAATTCAGAACTTATTTCAGAACGTGCCATCAAACATAAATTCACTTCATCAGCTTTATCATCCAAACCTTCTTTCTTAGATTCCAACTCATCTAAATCACTCTATGTTGCTAGCAAGCCTTTTTGTTTCTTCTTGTATTTACGAAGCTCTTTCAAAAGTAATGGACATTCGTACTTAATGTACCCAGTCTTTTTGCATTCGTAACAAATAACTTCCTTCTTTTCCTTAGCATCATTTCCTACAACATTTCGATTCTTGTTAGATTTAAAATTGTTAGAGCTATATGATTTTTTTACCTCTTATCTTAAGCAATCTATTTAAACGTCTTGCAAACCGTATAACCTCTTCATCGTCATCATCATCATTAGATGAATCATCATTATTTGAATCAACTTCTACTTCTTTGGCCTTACATGTTGCAGCCTTCTTTTCCGTATCTTCTGAAGTATTTCATGATTTGAGAAAATCAGTTTCAACTTCTACTTCTTGTGTGTTTGATGGTTTCCATGCCTTCATAAGTTTGCACCAAGGTGTCCCAAATATCTTTAGTTGTTTTACAAGAAGCAATTAGATAAAATTTAGAACGTGCAATAGTACTTAACAAAAGATCCTTAGCCTTTGAATTTAGTTTGGCTTTGGTGGTATCATCTCTTAATGTGATGATGGTTAAAACTTTGAGATCTCTTGTAGAAATAGTTTACTAAGCCTAATATTCTGAGATCTTCACATAACTCTCCATCTTAAATTTCTAATAGGGAAAGTCAGTTCCATCAAAAAATGGTGCTTTACTAAGCTGAACTATTAAATTACCACTTGGTTCATCTATGATTTTGAACTCAAGAAGATATTAGAGCTAGGCTTTAATACTTATTGTTACTCCTGTATAATATATCGAGAGAGGGGGGTGGGGGTTGTAGGGCGGGGGATGGAGGGGCCACGGTGAATTAATAACTTTAAACTTTTGAAAGCTTTTCGATATAAAAATAAGATTACTCCTCTTAATAACTTAATTTGGTGAACAGTAGTATTTTAGTAGACAATTAAACAACAATTAAATAACAAAAATTAAAAGAGTAGGGAAGGAGAATATCAGGCAGAGATTTTATAGAGCTTTGGCCTTCTACTTACTGCTCTCTTCTAACTCCATTGCTGGAAACCCGGTTTACTTCATCGGTGCCATTCTACTTGATCCACTAAAACAAATCACAAACAGATTATAAACATTTGTCACAATAACTTTACAACACTCTGCTCTGCCTATTTAGCCTCTCTACAATCTAGGCTAATACAGATCTATAGAATATAAAATGACTTGAAACAATCAATAAGATTTACAAATTACAAGTGAGAATACAAGTATAAAAATCAGACAATTTCACTCCAAAGAGAAAACAGCAAATGTTGTAATGTTTGCTTCAATGGAACTTTCTGGAGAAGTATTTGAAGAACTTTTTGAATCTTTTCAGAAGGCATACTTTGATCACGATTTTTTTGTGCAATGAAATTTTTTCTTCAGAGTTTTTTTTTTTCTTTTTTTTTTTTTTTTTTTTTTTACGTTTTGAATCCTTTATCCTTTTATATTGAGTTTTTCCAACAGCTAAAAATCTAAAGATTTTCTTCACTTACATAATTATCCAACCGTTATATATTTAAAATAATTTCTTGGATATTTTTTAGAAGATCTCAATCATTTAAATTTCAAAACAACTCTCCTTATTGTTTTAGATCAGATATTCTTTAATCCGTAATCACCAGATAAGCTTTTGTTTTGAATTTGAAAAGATATGCTTTTGTTAGCAACTTCCGGATAAGCCTCACATTTAAAATTTGAAATTCCACAAAATCCGAATCAACCTTATCCTTATCCTTATCCACTCTTATGCATATCTTAATTTTGCCAAATATATTTTCTCTTAAAATAAATCCCCATTGATCTTAATTTCATCTTGAGTGAAATGGGATTAAATGTATTTTCTTAATACAATTAATCTAGTGGTGATAGGCCTTAAATAATTCAAATATGATTTAAAGCTGTTTTCAACGTCATACTTCCAGACTTACCTTCTAAACAACCTTCTAAAGAATATTAGCCTTTTATTTCTAAAGTTTCTAAATAAGCTTCTGAAGTACTGTACTAATTTTTCTTGTAAAAGCTTTTGAAATACTTTCTAAAAATTTTCCAGACTAGTCTATTTTCAATCAATTCAAAGCTTTTAAATACAACTTAGTTTTGTGAAATTAAACTTTCTAAGAATCCTTCTGAATAACTACACACTTGTTAATTCATTAGTGTTCTTCTCTTTTTATTATCAAAATTTATGACCATGATAGATATCTAACAACTAGGACAGTTGGCAAAGCATAAGGGCTCATGCTCTCTCTGACATATCTATGTTTAACCAACTCTTCTACTTACCTTTTCAGCTCGACTGCTTACTCATGATTAAGCCTGCAAGTAGGTCGACTAGGTAGAGCAACTCCAGGCTGGAGGTCAATGTAGCGCTTTGTGCCTCTTATAGGGGGTAAACCTCTCGACAATTGGGCTAGAAACGGGTTAGCATATTCTTGGAGTAAGGCCAGCACCTCGGCTAGAAATACTCTATCCTCTTTCAATCTAAGTAGTCTCTTATTCAATAGAAATACAAATTCTTCCCTTTCAAAATCCTTGTAAAATTGCAATTAGGAAATCACTAGGGACTTCCTCTATAAGGATTTGAAAATCTTCTCCTGTGATTCCTAGACTTCTTGAGGGCTCATTGTAGATAGCAAAACCCTCTTCCCATCCTTCTAGAACAAGTAAGCATTCTTATAACTAGTGAAGAGTACCTTAAGATCAAATAGCCATGGTTGGCCTAACAAAATTTGTGAAGCACAAATGGGTAGAACGTTACAGAATATCTCATCCCTATACCTTTCCCTAATGGTGATCGGCACCATTACTTGATCCAAGACTCAAAGTCTACCTTTTTCATTCAACCAATGATCCTATAAGTTTGGGGATGAGGATAGGTGGGCGACTTTAAGGTCTTTGCTACTCTTATGCTACCACATTAGTACAACTTCCCCCATTAATAATCAAGGCATACAAACATCCACTTGTTTGGTAATTGGTGTGGAAGAGATTTTCCTATTACTCACTTTCTTTTGCAACATGGGTTGAGGGATCTTTAGATGACCATGTTAAGGTACGGCTTGCCTTATTTAGGTTGATTGAGAGCATTGGGGTCTTCTAGGAATTCATCAGGAAAGTGCTTGGCATCGGTCTTCTGTTTGCCTTCACTAGCACTTTTTACCTTGAACTGGGGCTTCTTTCCTTTGAGGGTCATGATGCGTCGGTTAGGACATTAATTAGCCACATGTCTAAAGCCAAAGTTCTTAAAGCATTAGATTTCTAGGGTCTTCTTTCCTGAGTTTTGACCTTTGTCCTTCCTGACCTTAGTCTTAGCTCAACCCTCATCAAATCTACTCGAGGGTTAACCTTAGTGATGTGCTTAGAAGCTCAGTAATCACTAATGCTTACCATAAGGAAGAATGCAACAAAGTAGGTCCTTCATAATAATGAAGAAAATGTAGATAAAGGAGTTGTAACATACGGGAGCTTATGTGAAGCTACTCGGAGGATATGATACACCAACAAATACAATACGACTCGACATTTCATTTGATATAATACACAAGTTAATGTTAAGGTCTATCCGCTACTAATCTCGAGCTACTCAACAAGATTAGGTAAGAGTATAAAATGGTTGTACTCGAAGAGGGATATGTCATAAGAACTAAAGTGTATTCAAAATATTTGTAAGGAATGTCTAATGATCTGGCTACAAAGAAAGAGGGACTATTTATAGTAAGTCCTTAGGGCCCATTACTAATAAAGGAAATTACAAAAAGAATAAAAGGGAAAAAGAGATTCCTAGTATGTATGTAAGGGGTAAATAAGACAAATGACAAAAAGGGAAAAATGGTACAATGTTAGAAAATGGATAGGTGGTAGCTTGTCAATAGGTCCATACTAGGGAATATTTAAGCATAGTTGCTAAGCTTGGTCATGATGTGGCCACTATAGATGGGTAGCATTAAGAGTTACTAAGACGAATAAAGATTGCTGCCATGTAGTAGTAGTAAGCCAAAGGAGAAGTACCCATTGAGAAGGGGGTTAGGCTTCGGTACTTGGTAGGTTGGCCTCAACACTTCAAGGTTTAGGTGATCGGAGCAAGACTTAATGTGTATAGGCTTCAGCCTTGGCACTTAGTAGATCAGCGTCAGCAAACAAGTGGTTGACATTAGCACAAGGGATAAGACAGAGCAGGGTATATCCAAACTGAGTTCTTAATGAGTTTACCTACCATTCTTTTGTGTATTATGTCTCATCTTTAGTAGGCAAATGAGAGAGAATCCTCCTAGCGAGAGATTGGAGACCTTGGAGGCGTGTGTAAGTAAGAAGGATAGAGGTTGGTAATCCATCACTTGGCGATTGACCTCGGAACTATACTAAGCTCGATCATATGCAAGTCAGCTCACATGCCAAATCTTTTCGGTATACTAAGTTTGCTTCTCAATGCTTGGTTGAGTTGACTTCACCTTTGTCTTTCCACTCTTGTACAACTCGAATGGTTTCATCCAATTTCCCAAGCCTCTGCACCTCTATTATATTACTAATGTTTGGCTTTAAGCCAAAAATAAATGTAACCACTGTTCACACTTCTAGTTCATCAACATCACATCAAATCATTAACAACTGGAACTCTTAGACATACTAATCCACAAATCGGCCACCATACTTGAGTTCTTGGAGATGTTGGAAGGTGTCTTGCTCATAGTGTTCTAAAACAAATCTCTTCCTTAAAACTTGTTTCATTACATTCAAGTTCTTATTTCTCATTTAGCTCGTTGAAGCATGATTTGTAATTTTTTTCACCATAATGCTGTATACCTTGAAAACTTTAAGGCTGTTATACGAATATGCACTAGGTGTTCATAATCATCGAAGTAAAAAATCTTGTTAAGCTTCTTAATCTTCTCTTCCCAGTCTAAATAGTCATCAACACCACTAGAACTAGAGAAGCTTAGAACTTGCACCTTGATGTGCTAAGTCCCTCTAAGAGCTCGAAGTTCACATTTGTCATACTCAAGGATAGGTTACAACTTCTCTTAACTTAAGTTTATGACTTGCAAGTCCTTCAGCTTGAATAGGTTGCACCTGTAGCACATTCATAGTATCAAGAAGCTAGTTTTGCATACCATGTCCTCTAAATTGATCAAATATACCTTATCTACATTCAACATTTCCTTTTGTTTTTCAAGCCTCCACTAACCATTGCACATATATGGTTAAGTTATTCACAATAGTAGTAAGGTTTTGTATCCATTCATCAATAGTTCATGGGATTTGTTACTCAACATGACCGTGACCAAGAACATCACTCTTAACATCACCTATATCTCCTTGTACATTTGGGTTTGATATTCTCACAACAAGACTTCAACAAATTTGCAATTCAATAGAAGATGCTACACAACACAAGTTAGAAACTATACCATACAACAACTTAGATAACTTATTCTATTTTCAAAGTAAACAAACAAAGTACAATAGAACACGAGAACTACTTCAAGAGATAGCCACTATAATATGTAGTTAATGGTCAAAATCTTAAGTTCTGATATCAGGATTATATGATGTGCTTAGAAGCTGAGTTAATCACTAGGGTTTACCGTAGGGGAAGGTAACTGGTGAGTCCTTCGAGATATGATGGGCAGACAAATATGATAGCTTCAGTGGGGTTGCTCATTAGATATGATGCACTAATAAACACAACATGAATTAGGCTTTACTTGATATGACATACAAATAAATCCTAAGATTCACACATCACTAATCTCAAGCTACGAGCAAGATTAAATAAAAGTGGGGAGTATGTGCTTGGAGATTAGTGTCCCTTAAGGATAAGAGAAATAGTCATTAATAATGAGGTAAAAAGTTGATTATGGCTTACAACAAGAAGGACTATTTATAATATGTCCTTAGGGCAACAAAGGGAAATAAAGAATTTATAGAAATGGGAAGTGCTAGAAATAAGTAACATAGTACAACCTAAGAGGGTATATGTGACAATTAAAGAAAAGTAATACAGTACAATATAAGAAAAGAATGATGGTGATATGTTGTTATTGTGGCCATACTAAATATAGCAGGGTCCTAGAGTGCTGCTGTCGAACTGTATTAACCGCTACCGAAGCGATTGAGTGAGGCAACTACTTGGTAGAGGAGGAAAGGAGAGCAAAATGGCTAGGGACAAAGACTTTGTCCTTAGCACTCAGTAGGTTAGCACTAGAGCTTTCGACATTTAATAAGTTGGAATGTGAGTATTCAGTATTTAAATGAGTGAATAAGTAAACTAGTGTGCATTTAAGTAGAGCACTTAGAGTGTTTGCCATCTAGCCTTCCTAATAAATGTGCATGCCAGGGCCGAGTTGAGCAACCATGATTCTCTTAGCTAGGCCTTGCAATCCTCGAAGCTTGGCTTAGGCAAGAGGTCCAAGGGTCAATATTCCATCAGTTCTATAATATCCAAAGTCAATACATTGATTTAGTATCTTAATAGGTTCAATTTTATGGCAATTAATACTATGTAATATATCTTATAAATTTTTTTATACAAATGGAAATTACACATGTATAGCACAACATATGCTCATTGGGGTAAATTCATATTTTTATAAATTTTTACTCTCTACTAGCTTGATCTAGCTAATTGTTATCACTTAGGGTTACCTCTAATTGTTTAATACTAAATTATGCAGTTAGGATTACACTATTCGCTTATACATATAGGCATTATTTCTATAAAAGTAGGGGTAAACTAGTAATTTTATTAATTTAATTACACTAATTGGTTTAATTTAACTAGTCATTATTTAGGAATACCTCTAATTGTTTAATAACATACTTTTACAATTTGATGAAATTCGAGTTAAATTTATGGTTTTAGGTTTTCATTCGATTTATATTGTTATGCCTACATAGGTTTAAGATTTTTATATATAATTAGAATTTTACGAATTTTACATTAAGGTTTTCAAGTTCCTTTTAAAGTTTCGTTATAAATATTTTATTAATTTTAATTCTTTAGATCTCGTTGGGCCTAGAGAATATCTATTAGTAGTCGAGTTCGCTTTTACATCTAAAATGCAAAAATTGCTAGGTTAACAACAACCTTGCATAGAATTATATATCTATTATAATATCTAATTTCCAAGGATTTTATTATTTTCTACTCTATTATAAAATCTAATTTCATAAGATTTCATCATTTCTATTGCTTCAATAGAAAATTTTTTTTATGAATAGCTTTTGTAAAAATGTTGTCCTTTTTGTAGAAAAAGAAAAAAGTTGCAACCCCTACCTTGCTTAATATAAAATGACACAACTTTGGATACTTTTGAATAATTGTGGCTTTTCTATTTTACATATAGTGGTTGAAAGATCACCAACTTTATGTAACACCAATAGTTTAAATTTAGATTTTATAGTAGTAACTAATTTATTCAAAGGATACATACTTTATTCAAAAAGGTATTAATAAAATTGTGATCTCAACATGATGAATGGCATTTTTGGTATTTCGTATGGTATTATATAAATAAGATAACCAATAGTTTAAATTTAACAATAGTAATTATATATTTTCAAAATGATTTGTGAACATACATTATTAATATGTTAATTATGATATGTTTTAAATTAAAATCTACACATGGTGTAGGTCTTTAACTAGTTAGAAGTAAAGCCTAACCCCAATACCCTTCCATTATGTAAGAATCGAGAGCTTAAATTTGAATCATCCATCACCAAGAGTTATCAATGGTTTATTTGGTTTGTCCATCTTAGCTTCATCAAATATTGAGATTAGAGACTAATTTTATATATAAAAAAACTCCTCCTCTTCATTTGAAAGAATAGAAGCATGCACAAGCTTCTTGTAAAAACCGCTACTCTATTGGAATCGATTAATAAAAGATAAACATTAGAAATAATCAAAATCAACTTGAGAACACATCAAGAGTATTACATTCGATCTGCTGTCTTATGCATGTGCACGACAGTTCGTACCTGTTTATTCGTCCTCCTGCTCCTCTCTTTATATCATTATATTAAGTAATCTCTAAAATCAACTGGTACGTTTCGTGCACATTGATAAATTATGGTGCCCCGATACAAATATTGCACCGTTAGAATTTGTCTTTCTAGGCATCAATTTACCATATCCGAATTCAATCATTTTCAGTGGAAAAAAAAAAATGGAATTCATTCATTTTCAAGTTACGATCTATTATAGATGTGCGAATGACTGAGACGTTAAGAATTTAAGTACCTTGCGTGTCCTTGTGTATGGGTGGAGGTAGATAATGGGTTTGAGATTCCAAGTTACGGTATACTATAGTGTTGTATCTGTTTCAAGGAGGCTTAATTTTTTGAGGTATCTAGTTGGAATGTTCATCAAAAGCGTCGGTAATGGTCGAAGGTGACAATTAATCGAGAAAAAATCATAAGTAAAAATCGTTTTTCCATTTTCTATTAATGTTTTTGATTCAAGCAATTATCTTTGTCCCCCCTCCACTGACTACAACTAGAAGCCACAAGATATCAAAACAATTTATGATGATTGGATTTAGCAAATATTCACGAGTGAAACGCATTCTTCGATTCCCCTTCCGAGTTCAATTGAATGAAAAAGACGACTTCAATGTAAAAAAGGGTTAGCCTTACAACTAAAATAAGTAAATTCACATACTTGGAAGTATATCCAATTATTCATTTTGATACATGATGCAGTTCGATAACTGAATATCGCAATCCATCATGCAACAGTCCGAATCCTTGTTTTTAGGCATTGATGCATAGACTGTGGAAAGAGTATCTGAATCGTTGGGATAAGCGCCATGTGGAAACTCGGAAATGGAAATACTCTATTTACGGATTACGTAAAGACCATTCCATACAAGTTCGTATTGTTTCTTCTTAAAGTAACGTTAATTAGGACAATTTAATGACGGCGTTTAGGTCGTCTTTTCCAAAGTGGAGCTGTCGGTGCCCGATGTTTTACTTGAAGTAATCGATTTCTTGATTGGAAAGGGACTAGAGAGATGTTCCGTTCCATCCAATTATTGCTTGGGGCCCTTCCAGCTTATTTGATTGTTTTCTTCCAACCCTTCTGATAAAGCCCCAACACCCTCTTATTATTTAAACACCAACTCACTTTTACCCACAGGCCCTTCATAATGAGTGACAATCGATACGGTAATTTGGTCCTAATTGTTGTGTAAGGAGTACAGAAGTACCTTGGTTTACGGTGATTATTTTGATATCTACAAGCTTAATTATATTCTGTGCACTGCGCACGAACATTTCCATTTCATGTATTCCATAAGAGCGAAACAAATTAGAAGCGGCAAAAGTATTGAAATCACATTCAATTCAATGGTATAAACACTATGTGACTTTGGATATGGGCCTCTAGACATAGACATAGATGGAACTATCAAAAAGATGGTCTGAGCTCCTACGATCCAATCTGACCTGTCCGTACTTGTTTTGAGCTCTTAATAGCCAGGCCTCATAGGTCAAGTATCAAAAAGCTCCAACTACCTAACCAAAGGGAGCATCAAGTCAGCAACCACAAGTTCAACCTAACAATGATGAAGACCTTCAAGGTCCTAGAGGCCTAGGCTCTCTAGTCCAGATTAATTAGGCCTAGCCTATGCATTCAAATGAGGACTATGCAAGAGTAGTTTGGAAAATAAGGAAAGTGAAGCTTTCAATGCATATATCTCATAAAATTCAAAGTGTATCTCAAGATCATAATTCACCTTCCTAAAATAGCTCAACCTCATTCCCTACAAATAAAGAATGTAATAGATCTGAACTTTTACACACTCTTTGCATGCATTCACCATTTCTCCAACTTATTGTTAACTTATGCATTGGAGTGTTTACACCAGACTACTCTCTTAGCTTTTGCTTTGCACTTTCATACGCATAGTTATTAAAATCACAAGTAACTATATGATTACACAGGTTTGTGACTGTTATAAAATTTCTTAAGTATAAACTTTTGATAAAATTATGAATTTTTGGAACAAGATTTTACATGCTTATGATTTTACTAGTCCTAGAGATATGATTCTACCAATTTTGTACTTTTAAAGTCTCAGTCGGATCATGATTTTGACAACGATGTTGTAGGTGACTCAACCACTACATGAAGGTTACAACAAAACATTTGGCACCATCTTCATGATTCAATTCTCATAACCACTATAGTAAGAAAATTCAAGAGCAACAAATTTGAGGAGGTTGAAAACACTACTAATGTTGATCAAACGGTCAACACACAATCATTTAATCAACAAAACCAAAAAAATCAAATAGTTGATCCACAATGATTTACAAAATCAAGAACCTTTGCAAAATCCTAGTAGCACAAAATGAAACTATCAAGGCTGCCAACAAAGAGATTTAAGCTTCAGTGGATGAACTCAAGTAGATGAATTTCATGCCAAAGTTAGATGAAGATAATATTTCCACCTACTCCCTTAGACATCGAGGAAACATCTCACCACTACCACTTGCCGCAGATGCTTGCCCATTGTAAACCTTACTATTTAACGGGGACATGAATCAACTAATAGCAATTCTTGATCATTCCTAAAGATCAACTAAACTAAGAATTTAAGTTTACACTTAAAAACAAACTTAGATTTTTAATTGAAGAGTTTATTACCGATAAAAACTTGAATATGAGAACAGTAGACCTTAAGTCACCTAAAATCCCAAACCCTAAGATAAGTAAGAACTTGTAACCCTAAGTGACTAATTGAGAATTTAATTTAAATAATTTCATTCAACTTTAGAAAACTTCACAATTTTATGAGAAATAAGTCATAAATTATAAGTTTATTTAATAACCAAACTCTAAAAGAATTTCATATATGACAATCCATTTATTTTCATGCATAAGCTATGTTATATATAGATAAGTAAGCTAACCAATCACATTAAATAACTTATCTATTGAGAGTTGGAATCAATTATTAATTGATAACCTATCAAAAGTTAGTAATAAGACAATTTCCATATATCACTACAACCTGTACTATATAAAGACAAGTTATCACGTTATTTTATCAATTCAAATTTCAAACAAGTGATAAGATAACATAATGCCCTATTTGTCCCCTACAATGGCTGGTTAGGAAAGAAAGAAGAGAGGAGGCTATGCCTTATCATTTGTCCATCAAATAAATTGTCTTTCAAGAGCACTATTCACTCCATAATGCTTACATCATCAAGTCATATCAAAGTATGGCTTTTGTGCATAATAAAAGACAGCCAAATGAAGCTTGTTAGACACACTTCACATACACAACAAATCGGTACACTCTCTCCCTTTTTCCTCTCATCTTTCATTTCCTTTTCTACACTTCATACTCAAACTAAGAGAGGAAACCCAACCCTTCAAAATCCCCACTTGTTGCCACATTTTATACCCATACACTCATGGTACAAACTTGTTTTGTTGCTATTCTATTGTCCACTTCAAAAACCATTTCTGGAAACTTTGGAACATCACCAAAACCTACACTAAACATTAAGATCTTGACCACTAAAAGAGCTTGCAAGAAAAGGAAAGAAAACAAGGAGCAAAGATGGACTTTTAGTTGCATATCCACCTAATTCTATACAATAAGATGAATAAGTTTATTTCCTTGTTAAAGTGCTCTAGTATGCTTTGTTAGGAGACAATATTTTCATGAAGATATTGACATGAACATAAGGTGATAAAATAGCTAGACCACTTAGAATAGAAGTTTGTAAGTTGAGAAAATCATGAGATATGTGCATGGAAGAGGAGATAACATGCTGGACATCTAGAGTACGAAGGGTTATTTAGATGTTATTTTTTACTTCGTGTGGTCACATAAGCTCAAATATAGTTGTAAGTAAAGGAAAATCCATTACATGAAGTTTTTATAAAGAAATTAACTTTTAAGATGTGAACTATGGCATAGAGTTTATGATAAGTATGTGATCTATTATTTTTATGTAGTATGTAAGCTAAATAATCACCTTCTAGAAGAGGAGTTAAGTTGAAGTTGAAATATAAGCAGCATAAGTTCAAGATTTAATACCTAAACTTAAGGAAATGATGAAACAAGTTGAAAAACCATATTTGTGACCCTTGAACCAAACTAACTAGATTTAGAACTACAAGAAATGTCACTTAAAAATATGATAAAACCAAGTAAACAAAATAAAAATACCATCCAAAGCAAGTACCACAAGTGTACAAAGCCTAAAACTCAAAACCGAGCCTAAAATACTCAAAACAAGCTTAGAACTCCAAGTTAGGCCTTCACCAAATTTCTTGCCAACACCTAAATCACTCAAGAAATGTTGTTTTAAGACCCAAAAGAAGCCCACACAATACTCCCTAAGCCCACCAAAATGACTAACCTTAGTTTAGACCAAAATCAAGCCCATTTAACCACTTATGCCCACATAAGAGTCAAATAAATTGTTGATAGCACTAAGGCCATAAGACAAGGATGGAAATCTAACCTAAAAGAGTGTTTTAAGCTTAGAATAAAATCATAAGCTGAAGCCCAAAAGATTTCCTAAGATAAAAAAAGGTATAACAACCAAATTAAGCCTAAAAGAGCACCAAGCTATGAGGATTGCTACTGTTTTGATTAGTGGATAGATTTACATGCCTGATATAAAAAATATAACCACACCACATTAAATTACACTTGAAAAAGATGAAAATCCACTACAAGATCATAAAAATCGGATTTAAAATAAGAAAGTTATACACGATTGAAGTTTTAAGTAAAACTGGGAAAAATATGAAAATAAGTTAAAAAGTATGACTTTAAGAATTTTAGGTTAACCTTTCAACTTTTTCTCAAACTCTTAACTTTATCATATTTGCGATGTTAAGGGGACTTGACCAAAGGAGACAACTTACCCTTAGATTACTACAATTGATCCATCATGGCTGAATGAGTGATTCTTGATGACTTCATTCTTGATTTTGCTTGAAGTGTAGTCGCACTTAAATTTATGTAATGAACTTGAATGCTTATGGGGTATGGGAAATGCATATGTAGTGTATTATGATTGAATGCCATGGCTTGCTAATGAGATAAAAATGGGAATTGTTGTGATAATAGCATGCATGGATTGTATGGAATGAAATTGCTTGATCACAATGGAAATTGAATTAATTAAGCATTCGATTAGGAAAATCAATGAGTCATGCATTTATCAAATTTGCATTATAACTATACCGACCGTCACCTCACGTGAAAGATGAAAGGGGGCTCATAGGAGTGGGGTCTCCTACTAGGATTAGGCAAATGATTTTCTTCATGTAGACTTTCATAGGACTTTGAAATATGTTGTAATATATATATGTATATTTTGTTGTGGAATTCAATGATTCTACACACTAACTTTATTACTTTTTAATTAAATGTTAATTTTAGTCGTCTTGCTTAATATTTCTTATCTATGGGCCTGAAGTGACATTGAGTGGAAGGAGCCTTGTATGTTATATAGAAGGCCTATGTTCAGCGAGGGGATTAATCGTAGATCTTTATGTGACACGTAGCACTCTACCATAACAATGATACTTTTTGGTTCGTGATACCCATGAGATCAATAAGCATAATCTTTAGATACCTATAACCATGCTTCTACTAAATAAATATCACTAGCTACTTCCTATAGCCAAGCCCCATCATTGTCAATTTTATTAGCTACCTTATTCAGCCATACTCATGCTATAGGTCAAAACAACACATTTGAGCTATTTGAGGCCCTAAAATAATGACAATACTCCGCAGTAGACATAGATCTAAACTAAATAGATGATTATATCCAATGTTTTTCTAAGCTCAAGTAATATAAGGATCCTTTTACTAGATTCTCTATCAACAAGTCGCCATTTGTCCAAGCCATTCAAGTTGAATTATTGCCATCTAATAAGCGTCAATAATAGGCATTGGTAAAACTAATAGATTTGAAAGCATGGAGATTTTGAAAATAGTATCATCCCTTAACTGACAAGTGTGACATATTGTCTATAGTAATAAAATTAGTAAGGATCTACCAGGTCATTTCCTTAAGGAGAAAGGCTTGTTTAAGTATTAGATCTTAACTTACTACTTTAACCTAGGCTAATTGAATAAAGTAAGTTGGGAATTTGGAAGAAAAGCAAATGCAAGAATGAAAAAAAAAATAATAACTAATACAAAATTATTAAAGGTATGGCCTTGTGAAATGCTTTTGATGTAGTAGTGAGATTATGCTAGTAAGATATCAGGTATGATTTTTAAGGGGGTTTTGATGGAAATCACTTGAGTTCAATCCCAAGGCACCTCACTCAATTATGTAGCGAAAAATCTCTTTGAAGTCTCATTTTCCTACACGATTAGTAAAACACTTACTTCCTGTCGTGAACTAAGTGTTCTAGTTCTAGAAATCAAGGGGTCAATCTCCTCTCAATCTTATAATTTATCCTAAATCACTTAAACCACATAAGTTAATGTGAATTCAATGGAATCTCTACTCTTAATCACCTCCTGGGTCTCATGGTTATATAAACCCATTCATCAATACTTTACAAACTCATTGACAATGATACAAATTTTCATAAGTTATCTCTTCTTAGTTTCATAATTACAAATACCCATTTAACTCCACAGGGATTCCTATAACTAATCTCCTCTTGGTCTCATAATCATAAACACCCATCAAGAGAATCACATAAAGCAACTCAATAAGTTTAAATAGATTATTAAACACCAAAATCCCTTTTAAAAACACATACCCATATCAAAACTACAACGTTTCATCAACTATATCATTAGTATTATCACAAATCCATAAAAACAAACTTAGGCACTCATATTTCTAACAATAACACTAAAAGCAATTACAGAAATAATAGCAACTTCCATAGATAAACAAGATAATGAAATACCTAAATGAGAACAAGAGTGTAATGAAGATAAAAAAGATAAAAATGTTAGAATATACTACAAATACTAAGAAATATGCATATAAAACTCGACAACAAGTATTAAATATCGTAGAAATAGTGATGGATAGTAAAAACAACAAAGAGCTAGCAAAAACAAAACTAAACCCTAGAAAATCCTAATTAAGCCTCACTATTTCTATAATAACTACAAGTATATATATATTTAGGCTAAGGGTTGATGGGTAAGAGGGTTTAACGATCGATTAGTAGACACATGTCATGCAAATGTTGCTTGCATATTTTATGAAATGCGACATTAAACAAATAGGGCTTTAACATGGATAAACCTTAACCCTAAGCTATTTTACTGATCGATTGGTATGGTCAAATCCCCTTAGTTAGCTTCTGTTCACTTCCTATCCTCACTTTTCGATCAATCCTCTAAGAGATTGATTTACCCCGATACTTTAGGGTATATTGATCGATTCGTAGCATGATTTTGATCAATTGGTAGGTTCAATTCTATTACTCTTCTCTTCTTAGCTCCTTTGCTTGAATGGTGGGGGCTACCAACACTATGGTAGTCCTCATGCACCTATGAGCACAAGATAAAATTTATAGAACGTAATTGAAAATTTGTTAGTTTTGTTTAAGTCATTTTCAAGCAATCTATAGAAGGTTACTTAGACCTAGTTTAATAACCTTAAATTAAACTTAATCTCTAGCTTTGATGAACTCAACCATGAATTCTAGCAATACTTCCTAATGAGTAAGTTGCCCATAAAGGACTTGTCTACTCATAACTTAATTGAGCAACAACTTAACAAGTCTATTTGAGACTACCCATCTCACTTCAATCCACAATGTTAAAGATCCCAAATGTAGATATGTGTGTCGCTATGAAAGATGTCATTTAAGGTGTGAAGCCATCTAACCATTTCTTCAATTCTTTGGCTAAAAGCAATTGAAAATATTTTAAAAAATTCAAAGAAGCAAAGAAGTTCATAACTATGGAGGATAACCTAAAAACAAGATGAGAAGTTAACTGAGGTAAGTTATATAAGAAGAAAGAGAAGGAGAATAGCTTAGTGAAGGATCACTGGGGCTTTGGGAGCAGTAGGGGATCTTCATAGGAGGGGAAAAATAGTGTAAGAGATTGAACATACACCATTCCAACTTATATAAACTACATCCCTTTCAATCGACTCATAGGAGACATCCTTATGGAAGTTTGCAATCTTAATCATAAGAAGATGTAAGGCATTCCTAATCACGTGAAGCCATAATATAGAAAAGTATTTTCAAGTTAGAAATTCTCTCAAGGATGTTGTCTAGTGTAGGTACCTTTAGGAGTTCATTGCTAAAAGTAAGGACTTCATTGAGTGACATAAATAGACTAAGGCACATTAGGAGGAAGATAACAACAACAATAGGCTCCCCCTAATGGCATCGTCAACACCATAGTTAGAGTCCCTAAGGTGGTAGTCAGATACTTAATACAGTTAGCTGGCCAAGAGCTTGCAAAGAAGGAAACCAAAGATAGACAATTCCATCTAATTCTTATGTGAAGACCTTGAGGGAGTTCAAACCCCTCATGATGATTCCCTTGTGATCAATATGAGGATCACCAAATTTGATGTCTACGAAGGGATGATCCACATCGATAGCTTAGTAGACATCATATTTAAATATGTTTATGAAGTGATGAAGACTAAGCTACAAAGCAAGTTTAATCCTTAAACTATGACCTCTTTAGCTTCAATAATAAGCCTATACGAGCATAGGGCATCATTACACTTCCCACAGAGTTAGTGATGATGAGAATGTCAGGGAACAACTCATTGAATTTCTAATAGTGGATTACTAGTCACCGTGCAATGTAATACTAAGTCACTTAGCTAGCTAGAACAACTCATTGACTTCCTTAATCTAGAGATTAGATAGGACTAGAAGCCAAGTAAGGAAATTTGGCTAAGGAGATAAAAGCCATCTAGCTTAGTAGCAGTATAGAGCAAACTGCATTGGTAAGGTATCGATGCCTACTAAGCTCAAACAACAGCTTATAGAATTCCTTAGATTAAACAATGACATGTTTACTTGGTCTCCATCAGGCATGCTAAGAAAGTTCACAAAAATTATGCTGCACCACCTTAACATTGATGAGAATGCCAAAATCATGAAGTAGAAGAGGAGACCATTTGCTGTAAAATGACAAGTGCCTATTAAGGAAGAGGTGCAAAAGTTGTTGAAAGCTAGCTTTGCGAGGAAGGAGCCACATGAACTAGCTAGCCAACTATATGCTAGTAAAAAATTCTAATTAGAAATGGTGGATTTGGATAAGTGCTAGTCAAAAAGTCAAAGGGAAGTGGCGAATGTGTGTAAACTTCACCAACTTGAACAAAGCTTACTTGAAGGACTATTTTTCCTTGAGGATTGAGTCGACCTTAGACCATGTATTTTGCTTAGTTTCATAGATGCCTTTTTAAGGTACAATCAAATAAGAATAAATAGGAACAATATGGTTAACACATCTTTAGTTACTAACTTTATGTTCTACTACTATAAAGTAACGTCTTTAGGCCTTAAAAACACTAAAGCAACCTATTAGAGGTTAGTGATAGAAATGCTTGAGCCATAGCTTAAGTGAATTATCGATGTATATGCTAATGATATGAACGTGAAGAGTAGATAGCCCAAAGACCATCTCTAGGTCCTACACAAGATTTTTGACACACTAAGGTGCTATAACAAAAAGCTTAATCCCCAAAAGTACATCTTTGAGGTAGCCTTAAGTAAGTTTCTTAGGTACATGGTCATATAGCATGGCTTGCAAGATAAATCATTATCATGAATAGGTTTGTGTCCAAAGGCTTAACCCTTAGAAAATCTAAGCTGTCTTAGACATGTAACCCCTGCTAAGACCATAAAAGGAGTTTGAAGGCTTACAAGATGGATCACTATATTGAGTAGGTTAGTATCATGAATTGATCTAAGGATTTACAAGGCTAGTCATGAGGGAGGGTCTAAGCTTATAGAAAGCTTGAACATAAAGGCAGATAGAGATATGTACAAACAACAATGGAAGTAAAATAAGTAAAACCTTTGAATAACTCTAAGGATACAAGGCATTAGGGAACTTTTGAAGACTCAAGGCTCAACTTACTATAATGCACGAGTTGTCCAATGAGGGTATTTGCCACCTAACCTTGCTTAAGGATTAGGATAAGAGTAAGCAAACAAGCTGGGTCCACAAAAAGGTAGTATATTGAATATTAGAGAACATGTAAGATGATGTAGCTATATGTATAGTAGGTATTTATACCCAAAATGTTAGGGCATCCTACCCAAAATGGAAAATACTAAAAGGGTAATGTCTAAAAGAAGTAACGTATAAGGAATGATAAAGGATATAATTGAAAGTACAATAAAAATGGATATCTTGTATGGAAGATTCCATCATATGATGGCTCTAACACACAACTTTCTATGGATGGGTGACTTTCTAGTAGAAAAGACAATTTACATGATTAGGTTAGTGACTACTGAGTAGAGGTGGTAAGTTAGCTACACTAAGTTGAGTAGACAATTCTTCTAAGGTTAATTCAGCTCAAACATATTCAATGCGGCTTGGATTTAAGTCGATTGGATGGGTGGTTAGATGGGCCTAGTTAATGTTCGAGTGTAACAATGGTCAATAATTGGAGATAGTCAATGAGTACGAGAGTGTTTAGCTTAGCTAGGGCATTAGATCAACAAATTGAATTAGCTTAGATTCCTTAGAGGTGGGACATATGGAAATAACTTAATTGGCTATGCTTTCTAGCCCTCAAGCTCAGGCTCGAGTTAAGGCTTCGGCAGTTTGATTCTTATCATCACTATTAGGCTGATTAGGATTTGGGATCAAATTTTCCTAGTCCTTGTGCAAGTTCTTCTCGAGTCAATAAGGGTTGAGGTTGGCAACATTAAACACGTTTAACACTCTGAAGTCTTTTAGAAGCTTTAGTTCATATGCATTATTATTTATCTCCTAGAGTATCCTTAATGATCCTTTAACTCTAGTAGACAACTTGTTTTTTCTCTTATTAGGGAATCTTTCTTTACTCAAGTGTAGCCACACTTGATCATTAGGCTGCAATTTCTTGTTCTTCCTTCCTTTGCCTTTCTCCTTACTTCCCAATGGCTTAGTCAATTTGCTATGGGACTCTTTGATAGATTTGTTAGATGGACTAAGCTCTTGTCTTCACTTCTGGATCTTTAGAGATAGGGGATAGTATGTAGGTATGATTAAAGGGTTGTTTGGGGTTGAAACCATAGACAACCTCAAATGGGGCATGCCTAATGATGGCATATATTGTCTTATTTTAAGCAAATTTGACCACAAGTAGGTAGACATCCTAGTCGGTTAAGTTCTTCCCCATTATAATTAGGAGTAGTGATCCTAGGGTGTAGTTTACCACCTCTGTCTAGTCGTTTGTTTAGGGATGGCAAGAGATACTGAACAATAGTTTGGTTCCCATTCTATGCCAAAGGGTTTTTTAGAAATGTCTTAGAAATTTTGGGTCTCTATCTAACACCACACTCTTTGGTACTCTGTGTAAGCAAACTGCTTCTTACAAAAATAAAGAAGCAATAGCCAAAGTATCGTTAGTTTTGGTACAAGGCATGAAATGTGCCATTTTGCTCAACTTATCTACAATAACCATTGTAGAATCTTTGCCTTCGGTAGTTCAAGGTAATCCAAAGACAAAATCCATACTCAAGTCAGCCTATAGTTTGGTCAAAATAAGTAGAAGTATTGCTTTCCCTTGTTTTGCTCTGCTTTTGCTTTCTTATAGGTAATGCATCTCTTGATCACATGTTATATGTCATGTTTCATTCTAGGCTAGAAAAATCTATTATTTAGTAGCTTATATGTCCTCCAGTCTCCGAAGTGCCTAGAAATTCCTCCATTGTGAGCTTCTCTCACCAGTAGCTCTCTAATTGAGCAAGTTGGCATACATAATTTCTACCTTAGAACAAATAACCATCTTCCACATGGTGCTTATTCACTATTCTTCCTTCTCCATAGTGCTTATATATAGGGCAAAAATGAGAACTATTCTAATACTACTCTTTAATGCTTACAAACCTTAACAATCTGATCTGCAACTTAGTGAGAAGAATATGTCACCTTAATAAAGCATCAGCAACTACATTATTCTTGCCTTTCTTGTACTTAATGATAAAATTTAATCCCTCCAGAAATTCAATCTGTTGGGCTTGGCATTTGGAAAGCTTTGATTGAATTTGTAAACACCTTAAGGACTTATGATCTATGCACTTGACAAATTCCTTTGGTTAAAGATAATGTTACTACACACAAAGAGCTCGGATTAGAGGCAAAAGTTCCTTATCATGAACAAAATAGTTCACTTACATTCCCTTGAGCTTCTTACAATGATAAGCAACAAGTTAACCTTCTTGCATTAGCACAGCTCTAATGCCAATACTTAATGTATCACATTCAAGCTTAAACACTCAGTCAAAGTTAGGTAGAGCCAAGATTAGGGCAAAGGTGTAATACCTCGGGTTTTTCCAACTCGTTCAATAACTCTAGGATCCAAGCCCTTAAATTTAGGGCGTCAAGTTATAATATCTATTTTATTTTAAACTTCACCATAAAGTTAGATGAAGTAATTTAAGTAAAGTCAATTTCTCAAAATAAGCTATATAAAAATATTAATCTAAGAAAAACATCAATTTATAGCTAAAAGCCGATAATTATCAAAAATGAGAAATTGGAGATTTTAGATATAGCAAGATATTAGAGATAAGTTAATTAACTTACAAAAATAATAGTTGAAGTTGAATTATACATAATATACATGTATTTACATGTGATATGCATTATATGTATTAAATACAAATATATAATAATAAATTATTATCAAAATAAGGTAAAATAATGGAAAATTAATAAAAAAAATTTCGTAGATGAGTCATCAAATGATATGTCAAGCTAGTATTAATTGAAAATGGTGAGTTAATACTTGCTTGGTGAGGAAATGACACATGTCCTTTAGGAAAATGGAAAATTGACATGTGTCACACACATGTCCAAATTTTATTTGATTATGAAAAGTTTAAAAAATATAAATAGGACTCAAACCCTTAAATTCAATATTTTGGAACTTTCAAAATGAAAGAAAACAATTTAGAAAAGTTAAAAGAAAAATAAAATAAAAATAGAACAAAGTATAGGGTCGGAACCGGTCTAAGGCAATTCGTGTACCAAATCACCACTTGAGTTAGAGCAGCTTGGAGGAACAATAGAGGGTGGCTGGAGGAGGCTTTCTAATAAGGTGCGGTAGCCAGGTAGTGGCCAGAGCTGGCCGGTTTAGGTGAACCAAAATTCCGCCCGTAATTTGGTTTTTTGGGATTATTTTAGGTGTAGATTAATGAAATAATTTTATTCTAATTAAATAATTAGTGTAAATATAAGTTCTTTAAGAAAATGCTCTATTTGGATGAAAATTGAATAAATTTTTATAAATATTAGATGATGTTGTTTGAAGCTCAATTTTTATATGTAATACACCTAATATATATATTTAATTGTGGTAATAATAATTTTTAATTAAGCATGTTTACTATTTTTTATAATTATTTTGAATAAAACTTTCAATTTTACTAAATTATTATAATAATTAGTTTTTTATGAAATTAATAAATAAGCCCTACATGTTTTGATTTCTAGATGTTTATAATGATATTTGGAATAATTAGTTTTTATCTCACATTTAAATTTTTTTATTTTCCCTAATTTTGCGTAATTCTAAGCTAAAACCCCTATTTTTGCAAAAATAGATAATAGCTAATTTAGTGTAATTAATGATCGATAATTAACCTACATATTTTTGTAAGTCTATAGAATTTTTCATGAAATTAATTGAGCTCGTATACCATTTATTTCATATTTTCCTATTATAAGCTTATATTTGGCTTAATACGTAACATAGTAATTAGTATTAGTAAGATATTTGTCAAATTACGTAAAACGAACACTTTGGAGTATAATAAGTGTTGCTAGACGAGTTTGGAAAGTATAATTTTTAAGGTTTTTAGTTTAGTGCTAAAGTTTACTCGGGTTAATTTTAAAGTTAGGGTATCGTATAGTTGAGTCGTAATACAAAAGGGTATTTTTGGATATTTGGCAATATTGATTAGTCTTGATTATTAATATATATATTAATATCACTCGAAATAACGATCGTAACAATATAAACTTTACTGAAATCGGATAATAAATGAGTAAGATATGGTCAGCCGAAGTTTAAAAACGCAGCAATGAAAACATATAATGGTTCAGGTTTGACCTAACTTGATTTGAAGATTGTGTCATACTTTCATAGGGATGATAAGTAAAGAAGGACCACATCGCAAAGCATAGGATATTGTGCTATTGCTAAGTCTAGATAAGTGGATCTAACCTATGCTTAAAGTAGATATATTGCTATTCATAACACTGTGTGTTGTTTGATACTGTATTGATTAAATATGGGTATATCTTGGGTGAATGGATATGTTACTATAGTGGATGCTGATATGTTGATTTTGAATAATAGTAACTATATTCTAGTTAAATTGTTATGTTGCTATGTTGGTGATGATTTGTGCTTACGAATGATTGTGCTAACTAGAAAAGTTGAGTGATTGCTAACTCAATCTTCTAGGTGTTCACCAAAGTGAACCTTAAGTAAGATACTAAAATTCCACTAGGAAGAGTTCGAAAACTAAAATCAGATCACTAGGTTGAATAAAACTGAGAGATTGATATTCTTAAGTTGCTATGTCATAACATGGTATAAAAAAAGACCTACAGGTCATAACTTTTAGAATGAGGCTTCCAAATGATTATGGAAAAAGCATGGCTTTATGAACTCAGTTTTTGAAAGCATATAGATTGCATTGCCCGAACATTATGATTATTTTGATAGTAAAATTTGGTAGACTATAGTGTATGGTCTAATTTGGCAGTGTTGCCACTTTGATTTGGTGAACTACAGTATGTAGTCTAATTTTACATAGTCGGGGGTCCTACTCCCTAACAGCTCCCTATTGCCCTTTTTGAAAATGGTAGACTACAGTGTGTAGTCTAATTTAGTGGGGATCCTACTCCTAAGTAGCTCCTTGTTGTCCTAAGTTCTTAGACGTTATATCCAGATGCCCGGATATGTCGACTAACTAGAAGAAGTTTGAAGGACATAGGATATCGGTATCGATGCATGCCACATGCATGAGCATAGCATGTTGCATTGTTGGCAGTAAGTGTTCGATTGGGCAAATGCATATGTGAAGTTGAACTTGCGAGTTATGACTGAGATGTTTCAGTTGTGATATGCAATATTAACTATTATATTAAGTATATTATGTTATTTGTTATGCACTCTCACTCAACTTTAGTAGATGGGGGAATAAAATATTTTATCCTCAGGTTAACTACATCGTAAAAGGCCCAACACTCAGGGGGGATATGTATTCTGAGAGTGTGAGTCAGAGTCAGCTACTATTGTATAGAATCTGTATTAAGTCAAGAATCTTATTATTGTGAAGATGATAAAGGAAACAAAAAGTTGGTTCATATTTTGATATAAATCTTATGTTATACACATAAGTTGTAACAGAATATCTAACTGAACTTTGATGTAGCAACCCCTTTATTATGTAAGCAAAGTTGTCTTTTGATGAATGAGCAATTTGAGTTAAGTTTTAAATAGGTATTCTTGTGTGATGATACATATTGTGCTATGTTGGGATGTGATAAAAGGTCAATCTTACTTTCACCATGGTAAAACTCCTCTCCTCTTTCTCTCCCCGCTTAAACTCCACATTCTTCTTTATAAGCTTAGTTAGAGGTACCACTACAGTATTGAACCCTCAGATAAAGCATTGGTAAAATGATGCCAATCCATGTAAACTTCTCACCTTGGCACAAGAGGTTAGGGTCGGCTACTCAATAATGGCTCATACCTTCTCTTCATCAACTCTTAATCCTTTTCCACCAACTACGTAGCTTAGGAAGATCACTTCTTCCTAATGAATGTAGCACTTCTTCAAGGTTCCGAACAATCTCCTTGCTTAGAGGACATAAAAAATAATTCAAAAATGGTCAGTGTGTATTGCTAGTTTAGCATTATAGAGAAGGATGTCATTAAAGTAAATGACGATGAACTTTCCAATCAGATCTTTAGAAAACATGATTCATTAGTCTCATGATAGTACTTAAGGCATTTGATATTCCGAAAGACATGACCATCCACTCTTATAGGCCATGTCGTATCTTAAAAGTAGTCTTCCATTCATATCTTTGTCTCATTTGAATCTGATGGTATCCAGACTGCAGATAAATCTTACTAAACACCTTCACACCACTCAGTTCATCAAACATATTGTCTAGCTTTAGGATGGGGTATCAATGCTTGATCATAATTTTGTTGATAGCTCTACTATCCACACACATACGCCAAGTGCCATCCTTCTTTGGTATAAGTAATGCAAGAATAGTATAAGGACTAAGACTTTCCCTTACATATCCTTTTGTTAGTAGTTCATTGACTTATCTCTAAAGTTCAATAACTTGTTTGAAGCCCATCTGATAAGTTAGTTTGTTTAGTAGGTGATTTACATACTTATCTAAAGGATTTCTCTAATAATTATATGTGATTCGATAGATTTTGGAGTAAAAGTGTATAAATTTTCATTAAAATCACATATAATTTCTCAACACAAGTGTAATTCATATTTTTATGTTTTAATGCTCAAAAGTAGCATATATTTAAAGAATATAAGCTCTTCATGTTTGGTCTTGTAGGGCCTAGGGCTATCATTACATGATAACCCTAATTCATGAAGTCAGAAACAAAAAAAAAAAAAAAAAGTAAAGAAGGAAACTTAGAAATTATAACTACCGGCATGATGGTAAGCTTATCTATTGTCAAGATGGTACCTAGATTAAAATCAAATCAAATTGCAAAACTAGAAGGGTATACTAGCATGAAGGTAAGCCTATATACCGTTAAGATAATACCTAGATTAAAATTAAATCAAGTTGCAAAACTAAAAGGGTATACCAGCATGATGGTACCCATCTCCTGTCATGACGGTATACTAGACTCCTAAAGCAAAAACACATCAGTTCATTAAAAGAAAAGAAGAGAAGTGTACAATACATATCCACCAGCATGCCAATACCCGTTCTTACCATCATGTCGATAGCTACTTGTTATAAAATCTCCTTCTTCTTCTTCATTTTCCATAGACTTTGCTTTGTAATTTCAAGGGTTTCGGGTTATATTTTCTGCCATTTCTCTCCTCATTAGGCTATCTTAGGTTACTTTTACAATAATTTTATAATTTCCATGGAGTTTTCCTGTATTTTCATGATCATAGTGTAAACTATAGTGGGTTTTAGCTCTTTTCAAGGTTTAGTTTATAGATTTCCACTACATTCATGGAGATTGTTGGGAGAATCTTGAGGAACTCCATTGTTAAGGTTGTAGAGATCAGTTTTGTAATGTTTCTAATACCTTTTTCATGTTTATGTGTTGAATATTTATTTTCTATGAACATGTTAAATAAAGCTTATTATGCTTATGGGTAGTGTGTGAACATGAGGAAGTAGTTGTAGCTATAAATGTTTTTGTATTATGAGAGTGTAAATTTGAAATTTTGCTTAATTCTATGTGGTAATTAGGTATAACTTGAACATTGGGTTAATGTTAAGCTAAATAGCATTTCCCACACATTAGGCCTTCCTCCTTGTTATCCTAATAGGGTCTAGATATTGTAATAAGATTTGAAAAACCCGAATAGAACTTAAGATTCCTAATTCAAATGGGTAATTCTTTAGAATTAGAACTTAAATCCTTATGCTCACCTAGAGCTAAAAATTAGTTGGAATAAGGAATCAATTCTAACATGGTTATTTAATTAGCAACAAGACTTGAATAGCTAGTTGATAGTATAGATGAGATATTAATAATACAATGCTCTTACCACATGATAGAATTTATGAAACGAGAGTTGGATAAATTCTATGAGTGTGAGTAAAATTCATATTTAAACTATCATAAATACTCTAATAGCATAGCTACAATAACTTAGATAATTGTTTACTTGTTACTCATACATCTTTTATAAAGAAATTCACATCCCAATATCAAGAAATTGCTAAAATCTATGTTTAATTCAATTGTAGTTTTTACTTCTAGATAACTTGCATGTTCTTTCCCTTAAAATTGCTAAATCGATAGCTTAGATTAGAGCATAAATTGTAGAATCCAGTACTTAGTTATTTTTATAAACTCTATCCTTTCCTTCACCGCAAAATACAACCTTAGTACTCACCATACAATATAAATTGACCGGTGTGCTTGCCATTAGCTCGCGGTTTCCATAAATATTTTTTAAAAGATTGCAAGTGAGTTCAATTTATTATATAGTGTTTTCACTATTTTTAACAGGGGCAAATTTTATATTTGTATGTAAGATTATGGAAGGTGATCACGATACCAAGTTTTTAGCACCATTGCCGAGGAAGGCAAAGAATGTGAAAGTCAGCTAATATTAGAATAATATTTCTCTCTATGATGAGGTTTAGAGTAGAGTAAATTTAGCTATAGCTAGAGTTAGTTTTGCATGCTTAGAGTAGATTTGCATCCTTATTTTGTTGAGAACTTTTTATTATGTTATTTTTGTTACTTTGTAGGAATTATGAAGAAGCTCTTGAAGATTTGGTTGGCTAATTGGAGAAATGATGTACCTATTGCCATAGGTTAAAAGGGGTTGAGAATTGCATTGTTGGTGGTGTTTAGAAAGAAGAATAGGGTTTATGAGTAATTTGTATTGGCACTGTGAAGATGAACATGACCTTATTAATTGTCCTAAATGAAATCCCAATAGTTCAACATCCACTACCACAACCAATCACTTTTCGAATGTTCCATATGGAAGATACGCAAATACCACTCCTAATTACTTATGTTTCATGATTTGTAGGAATTGTGAAGGAGATCATTAGACTCATGACTGTAGGATTAGGAGACCTATCCCATACCCTCATTATCAAACCCCTTTTCCTCTAAACACACATTATGAAATGATCATTCCATCTATACCTTTGAGCTATAATACCCTTAAAGAGGAAAAACCCAAAGGGAAGTCCATTTTAGAGTTAGCGTATGAAAGTGGACATTAATATCCTAAGGCATATGCCTAAATCCTTCAACACACGGAAGAGATGGAAGCTAGGAAATATATGGACAACGAGACACTTGAGCCGGTATAATCAATTGAACTTAATGAAGAACAAGTGGTTAAAAATGATGATATTTAAGAGCCTAGGATGAATGGATGTTAAGCATGACAAGGACTTTGAAGGGGACATCATTAATGGAGATGAGGTGAAGGATGAAAAGGAAGAGTATTAGGGAGTAGAAGGCGATTTGAACAACCATGAGAAAGAAGCTAAGCTAAATGAGATGAAAGAGAAACCAAATGCAAAGAGAATTATTGAAGTAGATTGAAGAGGATGAATGGGAATGGGTAATTGAAGAAGAGACCTCCTCTTCAATCACTGAGGTAAAGCAACATAATGATACTAGGGAAGATGTGATACAATTGGTAATCAAAGATAAGAATTCCTCTCTGGTTGTTGAGCCAACAAATTGGATTGGAGAAATTGAGGTATAGTTGAAGTTAAGAGCCTAGAGGCTATATTGTAATGTTTGAGCTGGCACTTATTTACGCATTTTCTCCATACCAAAAACCTACTTTTGTTAAGCTTAAGGGAGGAGGGATGAAGAGACACGGAGCTAGTAAGAGAAGAAAGCTTCCCATGTTTGTTGTTGATATTTGTAAATGGGATATGTTCCCATGGGATCTTGGTAGAGAAGTTGGTGGTCTAGCTAAGGGATTTTAAACCCAAGGGTTGGGTAAGAGGTAACCCACTAGAGTTTTATTTAATTTCCATGAACTCTCCTTTATGTTTTTCTGGTTTTGTTTTATGTTTTTAGACAAAGGTTGAATAAGATACTTTGACACGATTTTTGTTCTTGTGTAAATCTTTAAAGAGGCTTGATTTTAACTCTAAGAGGACCTAATCTGTGAAAGGAAAATAAAGCAGCTCAACCTAATTCTAAAGGTAGTCTTGTCTAATACAATGAAGAAAGAATTTTAGTATATTTTTGTACCATCTATATTTATCTACAAACATAACAATAAAAAGCTTAGTTTTAACTGTAAATGCTATTATCTACCTTTAAGTCTATCCATTGTCAATGATTAATTATTCATATTTTACTCTTCTTATTAATTATATAGTAAACCTTTAGTATAATACCACTAAAGACAGTCATCCCTTGAAATGGTATTGAAATATAACATCCTACCATGCACTGCTTATAAGCTAAAAATAACTTCACTAGTATCCAAAAACTTCACCAAAATGAATAAGGTACCTCTTACTTATGATACATGGAAGGGGTCAAGTAAGTGTTTATTATCATAAGCAAAAGCAATCTTCACTTATTTACAACTAAGAATTCATATAGCTCACGTACTATTATCATTTCACTATCACATTACATTAGTCTCAAAACTTAGATAATAGAAACTTCCTAAAGGTTAGCTTTCAAACAAGAAGGTTTATTCAACTACATAATCATATATAGCTTCTATTAGCTTTAGTTTCCTCGCCATTCTCACTCCTCCTTAGCTCAGCTTGAAGTCTTCTTACCTATGAAATCTATTGGAGTTACCCAATATGAGTCCTTCAAAAGACTAGGAAAGTGTAAGCTACAACTAGCTTAATGAGATATCTATTCATACCACTAAAAAGCAAACACAAGTAAGCTATAGACCATATTAATATAACAATAGACCATATGAATGCAATATCTCATGTAGTTAACTGATAATTGTATGAACTCTATGGTTTATGCTCCTATTTGATCTTGAGTTGAGGGTTTTTATTGTTCCATCATTATTTAGCTATCCTATGTATCATATCAATTCACTTTACACACATCCTTGACTACTCAAAATAAATTAAAGACACCATAGAAGAAGGTTTTCTTGCCTACTTGCTTAGAAGAAAATCTCTTGGCTACTACCTTAAGGAATATAAACAAAATGTTCCCTTAGCTATTGACATCTCTAGATACCTTCAGCCCTTAATAGGATTAGTGAACATGGCTCACACAATCACATGACAATCCTTAGAATCAATTAGTTTGCAATTACATGAGAAGAACCCTAACTCAGGATATTCTTTTCAAACTTATGTGAAAATTATGGAAATCAAGATGTAATTATATAATTGTGCATGCCCTATTGATAGTTAGATTGATATCTCAATCTCATTATCCTTAGTTCATGTTCCATTCATAATAATCTTTAGTCTACAAGCAATAAACCTTAATTTCCTTTTATTATAATTGAAGCTCTATTGTTTAGACTTTGAGGCTAGGTTTAGCTTTCTTACCATAATTGTCTAGAAAATCCTAAAGATTACAAGGGAATATTAATACTAAGATTCTTGCACACATAAAAAAGAAAAAAAGATTAAGAATGAAACGAAATATTTTTGGTATATATTTCCTTCTTAAAATGTGGTAACCCTAGGGCTTTAAAGAGGGCATAATTCTAACTCAAACACTTGGTGAATTTAATCCTTGATAACTCATTTCATATAGAAAAGTATATGTATTTTAATTACATTATTTTGTTTCACTAAAACTAAAGGAAGATGAGATAAAGTTTCTTAGAAACTTACCTACTTATGGGAAGCTCTAATGTTAGTCTATTGATAAATCTATATAATATAAGTTGTACCACCTTGAATTTCTAAAAAATATAAAGAAATAGCTTAGATCCCATCCTTACCTTATTTTCTTATCAATTATTTGAGGATGTGAGATAGTGTGCTTTACGTAACTCTTCACCCACTAATTAGGAGTTGGCTCTAGATGTACATGTGGAGGACTTGATGATGTGTATGTTTGATGTAATATTGGAATAAAAAAATCGAAAGGAGGAAGGAACTAGTAGGGGTAGCAAAAAAATGAGCAAGGGACCACTTCTTGATTTTTCTTTCCTCTTTAATATAGTTTTTTTTTTCCTTTTTTAGCCAAAATGAGGAAAAGAAGCTGATGGAAGACCTACACACACATTTATAGTAATTACTAAAGTTAATAAAGAAGTTTGTTGCCAACTATAAGTCAAATTGCTTATGGTGGAAGTTTATCGACATCATTAAGTAATTTTCCTCTAAGAAGCTAATTGAATAATAACTAATTGGTTAAAATAGAATGGAGGTAGTTGCATATGAATGGAACAAAAAAAAGGTGAAATTTTTAGGGCTTCAATCCCTTATTCATTCCAATTTATAGGAGTTGTAGGGTAGGTTTTGTTTTTTAAATAAAGATATGTAATTTTTAATAAATAATCTCCCCATTTTCTAATGATTATTTACTAATTAATCATTTGATGAAAGTTTTGTTGATTGGAAATTAGATTTAAACTTAAAACTAAAGCTACTTAGTGCCATAAATGGGGTTAAAATTATGTTTTAGAGTTTTTTTCAACTTTAGTATTACACTTCTAGCTATTATATACATATACTAAGATTATTACTCAGTATCCTACAATTAGTCTTTTGGTTTATTCTAACTATTTAAAATTTAAAATTAATAGCAAACTTTACGATTCTAATTTATCCCTTATCTAAAGCCTATGGAAAACCCTAATTAGGTTTATTGAACTTTTAGGGGTTTACATCAGCAACTAATTTAAATAAGTTCAAAGTGATGAGAACAGCAAGAAGATTAATACACTCAGCTAAGTTGGGTAGAGAGTTTGGCATAGCTTAGCTTAGGTAATGAAAGGTTCATACTTAAAGTAAAGAAGTCTAGGTTATCCTTTCTTTGATGATCGTTTGGTAGTCAATTTAGAGGAAGTGATAAAGGCCTTAAACTTAGTAAGATATCTCATCCCTTACTGTTTCTTTAGCTATAATTCGATGGGTAAGGCCTTGTAGGCCTTTAGTTTGGCTTTAGGTAATGTATACAAGAAATTGATCCTTATCATTTTTCCTTGGGCCATGAAGATTTGACCTCAAATCTATAAAGTCCTCTTTAACTCCTTCTTCATTAGCTTAGTAGGGAATCAGGTCGGGCATATTAATGGTTGAGGAGACACTATTAGCTTAATTTGGTAGGCATTGTTGCTATTGATTTTCTTTAGGACTTTGAAAGGATCATTACCTCTTGGAGATAACTTACTCTTTCGAAGATGCGAGAATCTTTCCTTGTTGAGAATTAAGATAGGTCTAAACTAGGTCTCCTTGACTAAAGTGTATAGCTTCTTTTCTTAACTACTAATCTATTATTGCTTCTCATTAAACTTAGCAAGTTGCTTTACTACTCACTAATGCTGTGTGTATGGTTCTTGAGCTTAGTCAATTCTAAATAGGCTCTCTTAGGCTACCGTAGGGGCTTTTACTAGGTCAAGGGGGATGGTCAAGTTGAAACCATAAACAACCTCAAAGTAGCTCTTCTTAGTGGTACCATTGATAGTTCAGCCGTAGCAAACTCCATAGAGGGTAAGTATAAGCCCTAATCCCATAAATTTTTTCCAATGTTAGCTAAAGTAAGGCACCTAAGGCTTAGTTCACCACCTCGGTCTACCTATCGGTCTACAGGTAGCTACTTGAGTTGAACATGAGCTTCATACCAAGCCTCTTTCATAAGAGCCTATAAAAGAAACTCAGAAACTTCATGTCCTGATCTAGTATAATAGACTTTGGTACTCTATGTAGCTAAATTATTTCCTATACGAAAAGATCAACAACATATAGAGCAACATCAGTTCTACGGTACAATATGAAGTATGCCATTTTGTTGAAGTGGTCAATGGTCATTAAGATGGAGTCCTTCCCACGAAATATCCTAGGCAACCCTTAGACAAAGTTCATGTAGGGGTCTTCCTATGGTTTGGTCAAAGTGGACAAGGTCATACATTCTTCATGAGGTTCCTTCCTTCCCTTAGCCCTCTTCTAGGTCTCACAACTTTGACCACACAATAGACATCTTAGGCCATTTCTGACCAATAGAAATTCTCCTTGTATAGCTTGATGTCTTGGTTTATCCAAAATGCCCAAACAACCCTCCGCTATAAGCTTCCCTCATTAGAACTCCTTAATAAAATGGGTCCGGATATAGAGTTGCCTCCCTTTGAGCAACTATTCATCCTGTATAAAGTACTTTTTTATTGTAATCCCTTCCTTACATCATTCCATAATAGAACTAAATTGGAGTTCTTAGTGTATAGCTCTGTAATTGGAGAAAAACCCAACAACTTTATCTAGAGTGTATTGAGCGGAGTATGATGTCATACAAAGGCATTGGCTACCACATTTGCACTTCCCTTCTTATGTTGGATGACATAAGAGAAACCTTCCATAAGGTCTAGCCACTTAACTTGACTCTTTAAGAGTTTATGCTAGTTCCTTAGATGTTTTAGGGACTTATGGTTTGTATAGATCATAAACTCTCTTGAAAATAAGTAGCGCTATTATAATGTAAACTCTGAATAAAGAATAGAGCTCCTTCCTATACATAAGGTAATTCAAGGTGGCAGCACTGAGCTTCTCATTATGGTATATAACACGTCTCCTCTCTATATTAGGATGACACCAATTCTAAAGCTTGATGCATTACATTTAAGCTTAAAGGATTTCTTAAAGTCAAGTAAGGTTAATATAAGGGCTGAGGTTAATCTCTCCTCATCTCTTGGAAGCTCTTCTCAACTAGCTCACTCTGCCAAAATCCATTCCTTATCTTTTCTAGCTTGGTTAAGGGGGTCTTTCATGGCCCGAAACCTTGGATACTTAATAGATCACCATATATAACCCTAAAGTCTACACACTAAAGCTTAAGACACTCGGATGACTTTCTACCCAAATTTTAATTTATGATATCCTACATTAATTTTTGTAAAATATTTGAGTTGATTAGATGGTTAAAAATATTTTACAAAAAAGAGAGGTTTAAAAACTGATAATCTCTTAAAACCTTAATACCAAATTAAGGTTATGAGGCCTAAAAGCATAACCGAAGCAAGTATTAAGTATCATAAACAAATCCTAGACTATTACAATAGGGCCTAAGCATAGAAGCTAACAAAGTCTAAGTCTAAATAACCAAACAGGAACCATAAAAGTCTAAATATGATAGCTAAAAGTCTACATATCTTCCTCGCCAAGCCAACACTCAACATCATTGCTAAATTCAAAAGCATCATAACCGATATCATTAGAGAGTAGATCATCACATGAAAAAAACAATGGAAAAGGGAAATGGGTCATAAAAACTCAACATGAAACAACTACAACCACATGCTTGCATGTCATGTAGACCTAATCTAATGCAATGACCAATACTTTTTTATATTAAATTTAAGCATAAATAAGCAATGCGAGAGTACTTATGACTCAAACACTTCGAAGAACATTGGGGTCTGATTATACTAAAGTATACATTAGGGGTTGATGGGTATATCCAATTACTATGTTCGAAACCAAATACAATATCTACAAAACAACCTCTATGGAGTCTCCCAATGGGTCATTAGGCCTCCTAGTTGTAATTCATCCATATTGCATAGACTATTAAGTCGCTGCCTTCGAGCTACTCTTTATATGACATCCTTTTGCTCTCCAAGAATGTTTAATGTTGTTCTCTTTATAGCTCAACACATTTGTTATCCTTTAGATCGAGTAACTATGCATAAACAATATACTATTTAATTTTAAAGCCCAATTTACATATTAGTCCGTTACACTAACACACAATACGTAAGGTCAACTTGTACCTATGAGAGAAACAATACGAATCAAAGCCAAAAGCCAATATTGGAACACTAGTTGAAAGATATGTCAAAAGAAGATAATATTAGAAAGTTTGAAAAATTTTATTTAATTGTTAATTGTTACTTAGACCTATAACTTGAGTTCAATTATTTGACCCAATGGTCTTTAACTTAGTAATTTACTAACTAGGCAATTAAGCTTGTAAGCCATTTAGGTTATACTAAATTGACCCACCAATTTATCTAAGTAAATTAATTTAACTGGTTATCTAAGTCTTTTAAATTATCAAGGCCCATTACTTATTTATAGTCTCAACTCATTAATTGAATCAGGTCATAAGGTGAAGAACTAATTAAGGGTTTAATCAAATTGGTTTTAGGATGGCTTGGAATCTAGTTCAATCATAAGGGTTCTAACTTAACATTACTCAATTGAAGTGAATTATATTACTTGGTCATACTAGGTTGAAGATTGGTTCAGTTAAATTGATTGGCGCTTAAATCTATTTAATTCATAATGAACCAGGTTTGGATTGATTCGGTCTAGGGGAAAGCCACCCTAAGCCTTATTTTATTATTAATTAATGTGTCAATTTATTATTTAGTTATGCTAATTATAATATTAGATACTATTATGACATTGTTAATCACATGCACACACATAAATTTGCTAGTATTTACAATAACACCCTTGAATGCACTAACACGTACTCATGAAGATCAAAACTATTCTTGAATGGAGTTTGATTCAAATATGAAAGATCAAGTTGGGAAATATGTATTTTGATTTTGCTGATTTGGATTGAAGATTTGAATTCATTGGCTCTAAATCCATCTAATTCACTACTTAGCTCAAATTATCCAAAAAATGTGTTTGTGATGAATTTCTTAAGTAAAATGAATCAAAGACTTGAATATGAGAAGAAGATTTTGAATTTCATGATAAACATTTGAATACAATGATAAACGATTTGAATATTTAGTGAATAACCTCAATTCAATCAACTATAGCTATATATGGTATTAGTTAAGCGTATTACTATTCTCATGAACAAGGAATGAATCATACATCTTTAAAGGCATTGAAATCTGAAAATTTCTAGCAACAACATGAATTGAGCACATCAATTAATTGTCAATTTAATAGTATAAAGTTTAGCAAATTATAGAAAGTTCTAGCCCTTCATATTTCCATACTACTTATCTTCAAAGGCTCATAACTTGAGCAATACAAATCCAAATTGATCTAAACTTGATCCCACTTTTAACTTATTCAATTAGATTCAATATAAACTTGAATTCTATAGGTCAAAACCAAGTTTGCCACATCACTATATTAGATTAAACAAGCTATCCAGTTTTGCTCCGTAACTCTAATCAATACTAATTCACTTCAATTAGCCATATCTTACTCATTTTTAATTCCAAATTCATCTAAACATGTTCCTATACTTAAATTATTCAATTAGTTTCATTTCAAACTCATAAGCTCTAGATTTTTCCATAAATGTATTAGGCTTATATTAGATTAACTAAAATAACTCCAAATTTGTTTAAAGCACCATATATTGATCCATTTCAACTCCTAAATGATTTCTATCAAATCTTTCATCATATCATCCAATTAGCATGACCTTCACTTGAATTAAATCAAAATCCCAATTACACATCATGCTAACTTCAAATGTACACCTGATGATAGTGGATTTTTGTGCTCCTTAACTACCACTTGGCACATTTCTTGCTAACCTATCTTATCTTGCGAAGGTTTGCTATGTGGCCTAATTTGATGACCAGGAGGAGTTTGGGCCTGGCCATCTAATGGGCTAGAAAGCTCAACCTGCCTTGGTCAAATACTTTGAATTTGAATAGGGGCATGAATGTTTTAGCATATACCATACTTAACTACGTAACTACCCTTTTCCCTTGTTTTCTATCATGTGACTAAATGGAAGAATTACGACATCTTAAGTAGTTGAATTGCTTATCACTACAGTTATCAGATAAGTGCCTATAAATAAGGGGATGCCACCACTATAAGAACTCTCTACACACTCTTAACACTTACTTGCTTACTCATTTCTTTGACTCCTCATGTATAAGCTCTAATTTAGGCATCGAAGTGGCTATATCGAACTAGCCTTGGATCCCCATAGCCTAATCTTTCTCTTTCTTTTAAGAACAAACATTTGATAGTACTTCTGACCAACAATATTTTGGTGCCATTTGTTTTTTAACCATTTTACCTATGGCTAAGACACATATAACCAAAAGTGCTAGTGACGATAATCCTTCCCAATAATTCTAGGGGGAGAGTAGGCATCACCTTGATGAGGATTGCTTAGCCAAATTGGAATAGCTTTGTGGCAATCTGGCTAAGGAGAACCAAGAGTTATCCAAGAAGAACGATGAGACCTAGAATCATATTTGAAAAATAGCTTGCCGAATTATAACTAAGAGCATTAGGATAATAATGTCGGGACTCCAGTAATTCAGTCCATTTACTTGAATTGTTAAGGAAGCAGGTTGAAATAACGCATGGAGCTTCGACCCCTACAATTAGGAAAATGGATAAAGGGAAGTAAACATGAGAAGCACATTATGTTGGTCCATCACATATAAGTTCTCTTGCTACAACTAGTTTTTAATTCACCTTTAAAAAGAGTCCATTTGTTCCAAAAATTCTAGAAGAAGTGATACCATAGAATATTAAATTGCCATGGTTTGAGACATACGATGGAACAAAAGATCTTGAGGATCACCTTAAACATAATTGCACTCTTACTAGGTTTCATGGCTTGCATGATGTAGTGGCTTGTTAAGCATTTCCCTCAACGTTGCGAAATGCCTCATGCACATGGTTTAAACACTAGAAGTCAAACGTTATTATGTGTTTCAAAAATTTCGCAAAAGTGTTATTGTAACACCTCCTTGCAAGTAAACTTCTAGTTAAGGACTCCTCTATCCTTAACACTATCAAATAGAGGATTGATGAATCAATTAGAGATTACTTAGCTCGGTTTATGGCTGAGATGATTTAGATCCTGAACTGGATATATGAGTGTCGCTCTAGATGCAGTAATTGATGGAGTGAAGCTATATGGAGATTTCTTTAAATCTCTAGCAAAAACAAAAAAGAAAAGCCAAAGATATTTATAGAGTTGAAGGCCAAAGCTAATTCCTACATTTGGTAGGAAGATAATATAAAAGCTTAGCTTGAGGTCGATTAAAGCAAAAATGATCAAAAGAATGATAAGAAGAAAAAGACTACACAGGATAGACTTTGTGATTATGACGACCAATATTTTAGAAGGTAGTAGTGGTGAAAGGAAGAGGCTACGTATTTTGACCTATTCTATTCACATCCCTTTAACTGTTCAATATCTAATATATTAATGGAAGTACAAAATTAGAAAGTGTTGTAATGACTTGAATGTATGAGGAGAAATCCTCCATGAAAGAATTCAAATAACTATTGTTATTTCCATCATGATAGAGGCCACAATATTAACAAATGCATATAGCTTAAAAATGCTTTTGAAGATGCAATCTAGAGGGGTTATTTAAGTAAGTTTTTAGCTCATGATATCGAGATCATTGAGCAACCATCCCAAAGAAGAAGAGATGAGAAAGACCATGATGATTTGCCTCTTAAGTCTAGAAGGGATGTGAGAGAAGGAGGTAACAACAATAGGGATTCGAATGGTGTTATAAACACCATCGTCAATGGACCTCTAATTTAGGCTGGTCTTACTCTTTGAACTCAACTAATGTGACACATTATGTTTGTAATGTGTAGGGAAAGAAAGTAAAGGTCAGCAACTCCATTTCTTTTACAAAAAAGGATTTTAAGGGCTTCATGATGACGTGCTGGTGACCAGTGTAGTGATTGCCAACTTCAAGGTCAATAAAATCTTATTTGACAATAGATGAAGCCGAAAATTAAAGCATAACTGAGATCTTATGATTATGATTTATATGCCTTTAATAATCAACCTGTGCGAATAACTAGGGTGACCACACTCTTGATCTAAATTCGAGATGATGAAAATGTAATAGAGGATAAAGTAGATTTCCTTATTGTCAAATGTTGGCCACCTTACAATATGATTATGGGTCGACCATGATAGAACTTTGTTTGGCATAGTTCCTTCAATGATACATTTAAAGGCCAAATTCCCTACTCCTCCTAGAGTTGGAATATACAAGGTAAATGGGTAGTTAGCTAAGTCATTATACTTAAAGTGCTCAAACGCGAGGAAGTTTTCCATATTTAGGCAAATCTAGAGAGTAAGTCCAATAGCTAGAAAGTGTTGAGGAAGAGGTTGAAGAAATTTAACTAGGAGATAACCCCGATGAAATAACTAAGATAAGGAAGTTGATATGACTCGTGCTAAGAATAGACAAGGCTAGTTACAAAAAGGGGTATGGGTCCAAACTTGTAGAAAGCTCAAAAAGAGGTTGAAAATGCACAAGAATAGTGAAGTAAACAAGCATACCTCAATTAGCTCTAAGGACATTATGTACTAGGGAACTATAAGGACCTATAGAGTGAACTGAGGTATAAGTTAACTTAGTGAGGGTACTTGCCACTTAGCCTTGCTTAGGAGTTAGAATAAGAGTAAAGTAAGCAAAAGGGAATGCTCATGGAAAGAGATAGTGTAGTATATTCAATATCAGATGTGTTGTAACTATACATTATAAAGGGTTTTTACACCTAAAATATTAGGGCAACTTCTATAAATGGAAATGACTAAAAGGGTAGAGTCCTAAATAAGTAATGTTTAAAGAATGAAAAAGGGCATAAAAGGGAAAATTAGGAAAACATCTATCTTATACGAAAGATTCTACCACATGATTGCTTGAACATGTGGCAGTCAATTGGTGGGTGAATTTCTGGTAGAAATAGTTAAAACTATACAGTCAGGCTAGTAACTACTATGTAGAGGTGTTGAGCAAAACTAAGGGTTCTTTTGAGGTGAGTTCATCTTATACATGCTTTGAGTAGTTCATATTTAGGTTGGTCGAGCAAGTGGTCAAGTGGGTTGAGTTGTTGCCTAAGTATATCTCAAGTCGGCAATCAGAAACTAATGATAAGCAATGGAGGGTTTGGTTCATACAAAGTAGAAGGTTAGTAGATTGAATTAGTCAGACTCATTGGGTGTAGATCGACACAAGAGAGCTCGCTTAGCCATACTCTCAAGCCTTCAAGCTTGAGCTCAAGTTGAGGGTTCGGTGGCCTAATTCCTATTAGAAGCCATTACCAATGAAGATTCAATAGGACTTCATAAAGTTTGTTTAGGACAATGATGATGTTTTTACATAGACTCCCTCAAATATGCTAAGCATCCTAAGGGAAGTCGTGACACATAAGTTGCAGATAAATCCTAATGTAAAAGTTATTCAACAGAAGAAGAGGGGTTTCACCCTTGAACAACAAGTGGCAATTGAAGTGGAAGTTAAAAAACTACTGAAAGTAAGGTCTATAAGGGATGAGCCTTATCTAACATGGCTGGCCTATTGTATGTTAATCAAGAAGTCAAACGATAAGTGGCATATGTGCATAAACTTTACAAACTTGAATAAGGCTTACCTTAAGGATCACTTTACCTTAACAAGAATTGATTAGATGGAAGACTCAATCGTCAGGCATGCCTAGCTTTCCTTTATGGATACGTTTTCTAGCTATTATCAAATCAGAATGGAAAAGGAGGATGAGATGTATACTTCATACGTTTTGAACTTTAGGACATATTACTATATAGTTATGCCCTTTGGGTTAAAGAACATTGGTTTAACTTACCAAAGCCTCATAACAAAGATGCTCAAGCTCTAAATCCATTGTAATGTCAATGATATGATAGTTAAGAGCAAAGAAGAGGATGAACACCTTACTGACCTAAGCAAAAGATTTGATACATTAGTATAGCATTCACCACTTCCACAAGTCATGCACTAAATAAAAAAAATTAGCTCCTTTATTAAAATAGTAGAATCAATATACAATTGATCAATCAAGCTTGCAAATTTTGATAAAAACTTATGGAAATCACAAAAACTTTGACAAGCGTACTGGTCGATTAGTAGTATGGGGTAAGCTCTAATGTCATATTTCCTAAGGGAATAGTGTGCTAGCTCTCAACCATTTTTGTAATATTCGTATCTAAGTAAGCCAAATAAAATATGATTCTTTTATTAAACAAAACTCAACAACAAGCTTAATGTGGATAAATAAGTGATTCTAACACTAAGAAGGATAAAGATATGATTTGTATTACACTATCTAATTCTCAGTACCACTCCTAATTTAACAAAGTGTAGGATTCCAACACTCTAATAATTACAATTAAAAACTAAGTAAATGAATTAACAAGAGACATGATGTTTGAGTTCTTTTATTGTTCACGTGCACATAGATTAAAGATTAACTCCAAAAGTGAAGTCTTAACCAAATCAACATGTGTCAACAATTAATCCAAGTTAAACAAGGAAGGAGACAACTAGAAATCATGCTTCATACATAATCCCAATCTATACACATTCCTTCACAAGTGAAATACATGTTCAATACTTGAAACCCATAACCCATGTAACATATAATAGCAATAAAGAACACAAACAACAAATATTAATCCATTAACATTAAAAGATTCATAATCTTCATGAATACAATGGGATTACAAAGCTAAACAACATCCTAAAGCAATAAGAAATTGGGTAGAGAGAGAAATCACCTAATAAGAGGAGTTTTAATCTTTAATCCATGTTAGAACGATGTTTTTCATGCATCTCGATAGTTCCTACTCTATGTTTTTATTTATTTATTATTATTTTTTTTTTAGGCTTCATATGTGGGGGCATGGTAGCCCCAAGACTTGACAGAACAAGCATAAAGAGCTTAAATTTTTCAAATAAACATAACTTTTGAACACTAAAGCATAAAAATATCAATTATACTTGTGTTAAGAAATTATATGTGATTTTAATAAAAATTCATTCATTTTGGCTCAAAATTCTTTTAAATCACATATAATTGTTAGAGAAATCTTTCAGATTAGTGTATGGTTTTGCATACTTATCATACACCGAAGAGGTACAACATGAAGTTGAGCTTGCATAAATGCTATTTTAGAGTTACCATTGGCAAGTTTTTAGGTTACATGGTGACTTAGTGATGTACTAAAGCAAACCTAAGAAAAATTGGCAATAAAGAAGATGAAGTCCCTTAGCACAATTAAGGAAGTCCAAGAGCTCACAAGTTGGATTGTCACCCTGAATAGATTTGTTTCAAAGAGCATATATAGGTGCATTGAACTTTTCAAGGTTTTGAAGAACCATAAGGAGTTTAGATGGACTAATGAATGCGAGGCTGCATTTAAGGAGTTGAAAGATTTTCTATCATCTCCATGGGTGCTCTATAAGCCCATCCCCGAAGAGGACTAATTTTTACATCTATGTGTCAACAGCCAAGGTCTTTCTTTTATCCTAGTTCGTATAAAGGGAAAGGATCACATGTTGATCTATTACGTAAGTCATGTCTTACATGGCCTAAAGCAATGGTATACTAAGATTGAAACTTTTTTTATAGCCAGCCATATTTTGAAGTTCATCAGAACATTAGTTCTCACTTATCAACTATTACAGCAAGCCTTATAACATCCTACATTTTTAGGAAGGATGATGAAGTATTCTCTTGAATTAAGTACCTATGGTATGCAATAAAAACCTTGAACAACACTAAAGGCACAAGTTTTGGTAGACTTGGTGGCTAAATTTATTAGAGAAGAGGACTACATTGAGATGGTTGAGAAACCTGTTTAGAACTTATACATAGGTGACTCTTCCACGTGAGAAGGAAATAGAGCAGGACTTGTTCTGTAAGGACCATATAATGTCAAAATACAATATATGTTGAAAATTAGATTCCTAGCAAGTAATAATTAGGTAAATATGAAGCCTTGATTGCTTGATTGAAGTTGGCAAAGGAAATTGGAGTCAAGAAAGTCGAAGCTTTTCCAAATTCAAAGTTGATTGTTGATTGAGTTAAAGGAGACTATGCAATGAAGGAAGAAATAATAAGCAAGTACTTAGCTATTGTACGAACACTTATGGAGAAGTTTCAATCCTTTACAATTGTGAAAATTCCCAAATCTTGAAATATTGCTATCGATAAACTATTAAAGTAGGCTAATACTTTGCTTCTTGATTTGAATGATAAGCTCTTCATTGAGTATGTGTAGAGCAAGAGTCTAGAAGTGATGAAACAATGCTATGAGGTATAGTCTTGCCTAAAAGAGAGGTTCTAAATGGACCTCGTCATTGAATATCTTAAAGATAAAGTATTACCCTAAATAAAAAGGAAGCTCAAAGGCTTATCTATTATGGTATGACAATGCTTACAGTGTCAAAAGCATGAAGTTTTAAGCCATGCACCCTCTAATGACCTATACAGTTTGATAAGCCTTAGCCTTTTGCTCAACGGTGATTGGATATACTTAGGCCTTTTCCCAAGATAAGGGTATTACATAATGGTAGTTTATAATAGTTGTGATGGATTACTCCACCAAGTGAGTAGAAGCTGAGGTTGTGGCAAAGATAGCTCAACAAAGATCAAATCATTTGTATTAAACTTTATTATATCAAGATTTGGAGTTTCTTACATGATAATCATTGATAATGGTGTGAAGCCTTAGAATTTTAGTAATTAGGATTTGGACACCTAATTCAAGATGCTTGCCATAAGAAATCTGATTAAGCTAGGAAATTGTGACGAGATAATAGGATTTAGTTGAAGTGTCCCATAATTTAGATCTTGAAAATAGAACAATGAAATAATAATATAATTTAAAAGTTAATTACAGCTATATTATTCTTTCTAGGACTTCAATATATGAGCATTTAGTTAAGTTTTCAAGCGACATCTTATCCAACAAGAAGATCATACTTAAAGATAACGAACACATACTATATATTTATTTAATATGTAAAATATAAATATATATATACACATACAAATATAGAAATAGATTGATATAAACTCCAAATGTAAGAATATATATTAGTTCTAACTTTATTAAATATTTAACAATTGACGATTACAAAACACTTTCAAATTCTCAATTTCAACAATATAGAATTGAGATTTAATGTATGATAAAATGCATTACTGCACTTGAAATTAGTTGTGGCAATATATTAGTAAGAACTTACAATAAAATATACTTGAAAAATTACTTAACTTGCCATATGGCCTTGAAAGTCGATTGCCTAACTAAACATTCATTAGATAGTATGTGATTATTTTATATTGTTTAATAACAAGTTGCATTAGTAAATAATAAAAACTTAGAGAGGAAGTATAATTCTTGCTACTTAAGAATGAGTTACAAGTGGAAAAATAAATAAATAAAATAACACTATATATTAAAATAGTAATATATTGATACTAACGTATTAATGTAGTAATATAATAATAAGTAAAGTACCAATAAAATAGCTAAGCATATTGAAGAAGGTGAGTTGGTTAATTTTTTGTTCTAATGAGGAATTTTGACTAAGATAGGATACATATAAACAATAATATAATAATAATTATAGCAAAGTTCTTATATGTTAAAATATTAAATAAATACCCAAAAACAATAATATATAGTTGTTAGAATATAAATATAAATTATCAAATAAATTAGGAAAAGCAACACTTGATTGATAACGTATTGAAATTACCTTGAATATTTGCACTCATCACTCTTAGTTGTTGGAGTTTTACTGGACTGACTGGAAATAATGGACATGTGTAGTTGGAATATAATTACAATAATCAACTAGGTAACTAAAGAAACAAGTAATATTAATAGCAAAAACATAAGCCGAATCTTATAAATACCAATGTATTCCATCAAATCTTATTTTCCTCACTTCTCAAATTCATATTTAAAAAAAAAAAAAATAACACTAAGGTTCAACAACGGCAAGATATTGGAGTGCTACTAAAACTGCTAAGATCAAAATTCCTAATCCCAGCTAATAAAGGAATATATTTTGCAGAAAATAGCATATTTCTACCAACAATTTTCATCAATTATAGGTAAGCTCTATTTTAATCTAGTTAAAGCAGTAATTTTCTTAGATTTACTTCATGTGGTTTGCTATTTATGATGTACAAAACATACTGATATTAAACTACAATTTTGACATTGATCTACATTGTTTTTAAGTCAAATATGTTATTTTGATAATGATTTAGATGTTGTACTTTACTAACCAAACTTGTTTACAATGATATTTTCATATGCTAGGGGCTTAAGATGATAATGGTTATATAAATTTTGCATATGTATAAGAATGTAAATTATTGTTAGGATTGTAATAATAGCTTTGGTTGTACTTTTCTTGAACAAAAACTTGAATGACTTTAAGAGTATACGTTCCTGGTTAAATTACCTTTAATTCATATTTGTTTTGGAACTTTTGAGCTTAAAATGCAATGCATACCAATCACTGATAAATAGGTTTGATTATTATGAAATATTGACTAAATAAACTGTAAAAAAGTATGTAAGGTTAACATCTACAATGGCTTAAAGTAGGGTTGATAATATGCAGTAGAACTGAATTGGATATTTTTAATTAAAATAGTATATTTTTTTTTATCAATAAATAAGCAAATAAATAGAAGAGGAAAATAATACATATATGTATATATATAATAAACAAAATGGCCCTGTAAGTATAGATTTTGTAAATATAATAGCAAAATAATAAAATAGCTAAAAAACTAATTTGTAATACAACATTTGTTATTTATCGAAAGTAAGCAATACAAGTTCTAACACTTAATGAGATATTAGAGATAAAATATATGGATAATGGTCTAAAATCCACATGTATATGTTATATCCTAACTAAATATTCAATAAATAAATAAGTTCGAAAGCTACAATGGAGAAGGAGCCGTAGGAAGTAGTCAAAGCAACCCTGTAAGCTTAGATATTAGATATGGAATAATAGAATAATAAAATAGTTAAAAATTTAACGAAAGCAATGCTAGTTGCTAAATATTGAGACTGGAATTTAAACTCCAATGATTAATAAACTCATAGAGATAAATCATCTAGATAGTAAAGTCAATAAAATGACTTGAAATGATATTCAAGGAATATAGACATACACCACATATATTTACTCTGTAGAGTATGCACTTGTAAATTAATCACAAACCCTAAACATATATATACATATCTATTATAATCAAATAAGTTGAAAAATTAATAAATAAGGAATGGTGTCTAAAAGTAATAAATTGGGAAGGAATTTCATCGTGACAGCCTTAGGATTAATAAAGTAAATGATATAGGTAGTACAATGTGAGAAAAGGCCACCTAGATGCAAGATAATATGGAGAAACCATACAATTGGACACATAGAAAATCTTTATCCAACTCTTAACCAACTTTTTTGAGCTTATAAGTAGCTGTTTCGTATTATAAATTCAAAACTTTAGGCTAAGTTGTAACAAGAGGAAATTGTGAGAGTTTACATACAAGAGAAGTTAAAGAGGAAACAAGAGAAAACAAAAACACTACTATAGAGCATGAAAAAGAAAATTCCTCACATAACTCATTTTTTCTAATCTATGAAGATCGGATTACAGAGCCATTTGGGAAAAATAAAAAAGAAAGAAACGTATGGCATCGATGAAGCAAAATTTAATTAAGAAGAGAATAAAACGTAAGGGTTGATAGCTACTTCCTTAAATTCAATATTTATGCCCATCATAAGTAATAGGGAAATGTATATATATATATATACATATTTTCTTTTCTACAATAACTAATTCATTCTCAAAAGTTAGGTTAATGTTGATAAAAGACGATATTGGGCAAAATTGAATCTTAAAGAAAATATAATAATGAAATGTGTTTCTAAGCTAAGGAGGATAACTTGCTATTATTCATAAAACGATTAGATATGTTTACTTCATAGTATGAATTAGGCATATTTACTCTATATTTCTATCATGTTTATGTTAAGTTTTATGTCTCTAGCATAAGATACACATGTTAGATGCATATATTATATTAATTTAGCATGCTATGATTGATATGGAAATAATATATAAATATTGGACAAATTGCTTATAGAATTTTGAATGATCAAAATTTGAATGGTATTGATGATCATTAGTCAATTAAATACAATAAATGGCTAAGTTGATATAGTTGAGATTATTTGTAATTGGATAACCAAAACATTGACGTATTTATAATAATTTAGGATTGATTAGAAATTGTTCAATTTAACTTCTAATTAGTTAATATAAATTACCTAGGGATTCCTAAAGGTAAAGGTGGTACATGTAATTAGGCTTCTAGCCATTTTGAAATTGTCTTATATTATATTGTAATATCTCATTCTTATTATATTTTATATAGTTAGTATATTAGTACTCTAAATGTTAATGAATTTCCTATTATCTTAATTATATTTACTTAATTGTAATTAGTATCTTAATCACCTTTTCAATGACTTTTACATATTTTAACTATTTTGATCATGGAAGTCTCTTATCATATCCAAAACCTCAATATGGTCTTGTGTCCAAACTTAATCAAATTTTAAAGTTAACAATCCCTCCATTCCATATGTTAGTTGAAACCCTAAATGGCCACATCTACATTTACATCATCTTGTTGTAGCTTTTTAAGTGCTAAACTTTTAAGATATCTCACACACATGCTATTATATGTGATTTATGGTTCATAATACAAGAAGAATATGTACATCGGTATATATATGTGGTGCTAACTAAGGTACAAGAAAAGAAGTATTCAACTTAATAATTTCTTAATCAAATACAAGATTTACTTACTTAAGATAATAATATGCTAAGACCAACATCAAGTATTTAGGGATTATAATAAGCTAATGCACTTAAACTGTAAGTGTTAGAGTTTTCAATACTAACTTATGTGTACTTTATGTTTTCCCTTTGAAGTATAATCTATGTGTACTAACTTTAAACAAGTGGCAATAGTTACTACTTTTGGATAACCTTGTTGGAGCTTTAAAGAATTCAAAAATGGAAATGGAATGAGAAATGGGAGAACTAGGGTGATGACTAAATGGGGAGCTTTTTGGGACTACTATGAAAATGAAAGAGTAAGGAAAAGGAAGAAGGAAAGTTGGTTGGAAAGTAGAAGAAGAAACCAAGAAATCAAAGCTTGTTTAGAAGGGAAAATTAGCTTGGAGAGGAAGGTACATGATCAACACTTCTTTAATAAGATAGAAATGGTAACTTTAACCTTCCACTTCCTTATTTTCCCTATGTGCAACAACAAGAGAAAGGAAGAAGGCTCCAATTATTTTATCTTTCTTATTCCATATATTATTATATCCATTTTTGTTTAGCATGTGACAAAAGTGTTGTTGAATTTCCCTAACATCTATGGAAGTCACAACATCCATGGGTTCTTTTATAACTCTATCATTTGTTATCTTTGTCTTATATTCATTAATTTCAATTATCAACACATGTTAATCAGTTGGTTGTCAATTCCTTTAGTAGTTTACAAATATTCCTATAATTTGCACCATATATAAGAAGTGAATATTGATTAGTGATTAGTTCTATGTATAATTCTATGAATAACCTATTTACTTTTTCAACCTAGGGTTTTCTCTATCATTTATCTAGGATTCTTATTCTACTACATTATGAGAATTCAATTTCTAAAACTTACTCAATCTACTAAATAAAATTTTAATATACTAAGTTCCTAAAATCTTACTCCTAAAATTCTAAGGGACACTAGGAGCTCAATTGTTGCCTCCTCATTATCCCGAGCTATTAGCTCCATATTATTAGGTTGGGTACCATTTCCTCGAGGCTATTGCTCAATCCTTCTTCACTAGGTAGGTTGTTGAATCCTTTTTTCCTTGTCTACTATAAACTTCCTCAAGTATCCTCTCTAAACATTATCTTCTAGAACATTCTTTAAGTAGATGCAATTGTCCATATTGTAATAATGATCTCTATGGAAATTACAGTACTTGTTATAACTTTTCCTCATAGTGTTGTTCTTCATCTTTTTTGGCTAAGCTAAAAATCCTTGGTTACACACTTCCATCAAGATTTTCGACATAGGTCGGTTCATGAGGATATGTGTAGCAAAGGTCGGAATTGGCCTTTTCTAATATCATAGAGGTTGGCTCAATATATCCTACATGTTGAACTTCCTTTTAATAGAACCTCTATCTTTTTATGGCCTCCTCTTGAATTTTTTTTCTCGAGCTTCCTTCAAGCTTACATATGATCTTCTTAGCGTATGAACTTTTCCAACCTTTAGGTAAAATCGTTTAATGAGGTCAAAGGATGCTTAACATGTGACTTGAAAAAGTCTAAGTCTTCTCTAATACCTTTGCAAATTGTGTACAATGCTATGCTCTTATCACAATTGGTAATTTTGGTCATTAACTAATTAAACTAGTATACTTAGTCTCTGATAGCTTCCTTAGGCTTTCTCCTAATTGAGGTTAGGGTTGAGGAATCTTTTACAAGAGGCTTACTAGCTAGGAAGTATTATTTGAATTCATCAACCAGTTAATCAAAAGAAGAGATGGAGCCTACTTTTAATGGGTTAAACCAATTGCTTTTTGACTTCCTTAAAGTAAAGGGAAAGATCTTATAAGCAATTGCATTAAAAAGTCTGTACAACTCTTTCAAAGTATGGTATGTATTGAGGTGGTCATTAGGGTATTTTTTCCCATTATAAGTGTTGAATTGGGGTAATTGAACACTTATTGAAAGAATTCTATCCGCAATTTGTTGGCTAAAGGGCCTTGACTTCCTACTCCTTGTATCTACTTCTTTTTTAGAAGTTAATTCTCTTGCCAACTTCCTAATGTATTCTTCTAAATCTTGCAAACTCATATGTGCTACTGCCTTCTTCGACAAATGAGTAATAAGATGCTTAATGTTTCCCTTTACTGTGTTTGAGCCTATCCTCTAAGCTAAGCTTGCATTAGGTAGCTTCACTCACCATAATAGCTTTATTGTGTAATGGTCATAGTGCATCATCATGAGTAGCTAGGTCGGTCTCCCCTTCAATTGCCTTAAATAAGGGGGTAGAGGAAGAGGTAGCATCACATTCATTGAGTTTTTACCTTAGTTCATGATTATTGGCTTGAACTTCCTCAAGCTCCTTAACAAACTTGGTGCATAAGGCTTCTAACTGTGCAATGTACGAGACTTCATCACTCTAGTCATGTACTCGTTTAGGCTAATCACAAACCTCCACCCAACATACTTTTGGAGTGTACTTGATAAGCTCTATGTTAGTTATATTTTATTTGGCGATTTTTCATTATTTTCCCTTGAAATTTGAGCTTATTTTCAGATAATGATACTTAATTGAGTAAAATTTTGTTTTCTAGATTTTGAAATGATGTACATAAGAAAATGAGAAGATAGAAACAAATTTCACTTAAATTGGAGTTACAATGAACAAGTTATGAAAGTTCAAAGATTAATACAATTGAATGACATAACCGTATCATTTCTAGGCGATTTTGACCAAATTTTCACTTGCCATAACCAGTTACATGTCCCTAGGAAATGGTCATATCCTTATTCATGTCATTTCTAGATTAAAAAAAAATGGGAGAAAAGAAGCCATTTACAATCAAGTACACTACCAAAGGATACAATTATGTGTTTTATACTGACAAGTATTGTTTACGTCTATATAAAGCTTCCTTAGGGTTTTCACAAGAGAACTATTAGATGACTTTTAGAGAGTTTTTCAAGCCAAGAATACTTGAGAGATCAAGACTAAAAGAAGACTTTAAGATTTAATCTTCATTATATTTCATGATTCTTTCTTCTATTTTTCTTTATTCTTTTACTCTAGATTTTTTCTTTATATTGTGTAGAGAGTAAATCTTTGATCTCTAGGTTTTGTGGAACTTAGGTCTACTCATGTGAGATGATTTTTTTATTAGATCTAATTAATTCTTTATTCTTTTCTTGATTCAACTATGTGTGCTTCATTATTTAGATGATTATTTACATGGTTAATGATCTAGAATTTGATATCTTGTAAGAAAATCGAAGAATTTCTTATAAGATTAGATCTATCCATAGTTGATAAAGATTATTGCAAGCTTAGAGATAATTTGCATGATCTTTTCAAAATTTTGAATTATATTGTAGAGAATTCGTTGTGCAATAATGTAATCTTAGGTCATGCTATTGAGAAGAGATTTTAATAGGTGATTTTGCAATTAGGATTCATTGGCTTAAGAAAATGATTAACTTTAGTAGGGAGTTCTCTTAGTAAAAAAAGATTAAAGAATAAATTAGATTATCTTTAAGGGAAATCACATATTAGATCTAAAGAAAGCATAGATCTAGATACGGTTTGTGAATCTTAAAGTAGTTTATAATTTTATTGCTTTCTTGCTTAGTTCTTGAACAATTCTTATTTAGTGATAATTTATTATTTGTTGCAATTAATTTTAGATTCTTTAAATTCTTGAACTCAAATTTGTAGGTTAGATAATAGAGATCTAGTGAATATTGCTAGTCAAAGTCCCTAATGGATTGATACTTGAACTTAATCCGCTTATTACAATTTGATAGGAGTGCTTGTCTCATGTCAAGTGTGGTGTTATGGGGATCTTTGTTCTTGAGTTATATGAGAGGCATTACTCCCCCTTGGAGTGTTGTAATATTAGATTTTGTCTTATTCACCATTGGATTTTAAAAGAATAGATGACACCAAATTGTTGATACTAAAAGTTATTGTTGTAAGGTATTTGGACACTTGTCAAGCCGTAGTTCTACAAAAGAAAGGTAAATGTAAGCCAGTAGTGAAAGAAGTGTCTAGAAGAAGCTTACACTCCTCTAAGAACTTGATTGTCTCCTTCTTCATTATTTTGGGCTACTAGTTCCTAATTGTTTAGTTAGGCATCATTGTCTCAAGGTTTTTGCTTGACCCTTTTTTCTTTGGGTGAGTCGCTTAGTTCTTTCTTCTTATTTGCTATGAACTTCCTCAAATGCCCTCTCTAAACAACATCTTCTACTGCATTCTTCAAGTGGATGCATTCATCTTTATTATGACCATGATCCCATGGAAGTCACAATACTTATTAGAATTTTTTCTTGCAAAATTGCTTCTCCTCTTCTTTGGTTAGGCTAAGAATCCTTAGTTGTGCACTTCCATCAAAATATCCGACGTAGGTCAATTTAGGGGGGTTATATGTGGCAAAGGTCAAAATTGGCCTCTTTCGATCTCCTAGAGGTTAACTTAGTCTATCTCACATGTCAAACTTCTTTCAAAGATAGTATTTTATAGATACTCTCTCTTTCTTTGACCTCTTCTTGAACTTTTCTTTCTTAAGCTCCTTTCGAGCTTGCATCTGATCTTCCTAGAGGATAAACTTTTCAACACCCTTAATAAAATCATGTAATAGGGTCAATGGGTGCTTAGTAAAAGATTTGAAGAATTTTAAATCTCCTCTTGCTCCCCTACAAATAGCAAGAAGTGTTATACTCTTGTCGCAATTGGTAATCTTAACCATCAATAGGTTAAACTTGTGTACGTAGTCTCAATTAGTTTCCCTAGGCTTCTACCTCATTGAAGTTAGAAGCCTGGAAGCTTTAGCAAGAGGTTTAATCACTAGGAAGTATTAAAAAAATTCATCGGTCAACATATCAAAAGAGGACATAGAGGCCGCTATCAATGTATTGAACCAATTGTTTGTTGATTTCTTTAAGGTGGAGGGGAAAAACCTTACAAGCAGTTGTATCGAAAAGTCCATACAACTCTTTCAATGTACAAAACATATTCAAGTGGTCATCTAGATCCTTCTTTCCATCATAAGTATCGAATTGAGGTAATCAAATACTTAATGGGAGAACTTCATCCACAATCTATTAAATAAATGGGCTTAACTTCCTACCCCTTGTATCTACTTCATTTTTAGAAGTTCTCGTTGTTGCCAACTTCCTAATGTATTCTTCTGGATCTTGTAAGCTCATATTTACTATTGCTTTCTACTACAAACTAGGAGCTAGATGCTCAATTTTCCCTTTTCTATGCATTTGAGCATGTCTTACAATACAAGCTTACATTAGTGTTAGTTGAAATTCCATCTCCATATGGATCTCTTATCTCTGCTACTGAGCAATCTCATCTACTATAGTAGCTTTTCTACGCAGTTGTCATACTACATCATCATAAGCAATTGGCTTAGCTCCTCCTCTAACTCCCACTAATGGGAGAGTAGAAGAGGAGGTAAGAGGCCACTTCACATTCATTGAGTTTCTACCCTAGTTCCCGATTATTGGCTTGAACATCCTCAAGTTCCTTAGTAAATTTTGTGCATAAGGCTTCCAATTGTGCATTGTATGAAACTTCATCATCTTGGTCTCACATTCATCAACTCTAATCATGAATTTCCACCATACACACTGCAGGTGTGCACTACTATGGTGATCTTTGCTTGCTAGTTGTGTAAGGGGCATTAGCCCTCATCCACCCCTACCCTAAAGTATTGTGGTCAATAGTTCTTGTTTTAGTCACCATAGGGTTTGTAAAGAATAGATGGCACCAAATCGTTGATGCTAAAAGTTAGTGTTACAAAATAATTAGACACTTGTTAAACTATAATTCTAGAAAAGGAGAAAAGTTAGGTGTCAAGCCTTTTTTCGATTTCCTTAGTTTAACTTATATCAAGCTCAGTCCGCTTAATATAAATTACCCAACATTAAACTAAAGAAAAGAAAATGTTTTTTTCCTTTTTTTTAAAAAAAAGGGGAGTCGCCAATTGATAAAAATAAAATTAAGATTTTCGGGTGGGAAAACCCTAATTTGATTGCTAGTTTGTAGATTTTCTAAAAAAATAATTTTTAGAAAAAATAAACTAGAGAAAATTAAGTTTAGGGACTAACCTATTAAGACTAAGTCACCATATGAAAATTAAAAGAACTTGATAGGCTTTATTTTTTGTAATTCTTCTAAAAATATTAAAAATATACCTAAATAGGCAAAAGTAACTAAAAATGATTTTTAAATTTTCTTTTATTATGAATTTCTAAAAAGGAGAAATTTTTTTTTTAATGGTAGCCCCAAAGGTGCCTACATACTAGCTAATCAAAATCAAATTGAGCTAAATTTATGTTTTTTATCCATTTATTATTAAAAAAAAACTAAAAAAAATCTAATTTTTTGAAATTAAACAAAAAAACCTAATTATCTTTCCTAAAAAAATACTCAATTAAAATTTTTATTTTTCCAAAAAAAGATAACTTAAGTGTCAAAATATATTTTTTATTGAAAAATGATTTTTTTTTCTAAAAAAATTAATTTAACAAAAAATTTGCAAGAAAACAATTAATAAATAAAAAAAAAATTAGCCAAGTTGGGTTGATCAATGTTGGGTAGTGCAGGATGTGCTCGAGCAACATTACAAGTGAGGATTAGGTGAGAACGAGCAAGTGCCTAGGCATGCGCGGGGTGTATACTCAGGCAAGCATGAGATGTACATCTAGGTGAGAGCTTAGGCGTACGTAGGCAAGGGCTAAGGCAAGTGACTAGGCGATGCACAGTGAGCGAGGGGCATACACTCGGACGATACTATAAGCGAGAGTTTAGGCAATACGGGTGTGCTATGGGCGGTAGCTCAAGCGATAGTAAGCAAGGATCTAGGCATATGATGGGCGACAGTAAGTGACCGTGTGGGCGATAGTGAACATGCTATAGATGGTAACTCAGGCGACAATGGGCGATGATCTAGGCGTATAATGGGCATGGATCTAGGCATGCTATGGGTAGTGGCTCAGGCGAGGATCTAGGCAATGCTTAGGCGATGGTGCTAGTGGCATATGTTAGGGTGTTGTGGTGTTGGGGTGGCATGTGATACTTGTGCAGCGGTGTATAGGGGCGCGTGGTAGTGTATGGTGATGTGTGGTGGCACATGAGGGTTTATTGGTTGCGCGTAGGGGTTTATGGTGGCGCGTGAAGAGATGTGGGGAGTGTGTACTATTTTTTTGGGTATGTGTGATTAAAAAAAAAAAGGCCTTCTCTAACACCTTGGCCAATGCATTATTTGTAAGTTTTAAAATCAAATCTTTTGTATCTTTGATACGGAAGATTTGTTTGCGATTTAACCTAAATTTACCCTAGTTTTTGGAAACCTTAGCTAGTTTGGGCCTTTCGTTTAAAGCTTGACCTGATCCAATTTAGCCCAACAATTTAACAAATCATGATTTTTATCCCTAAAACTAATGGATTCAACCAAACTTAACACAACTTGACTCATAACTTAATTTTCTTTTTTTTTTTTCCTTTGAATTTACGTTTTTTTAATCTTTAATTTTACTATTTTTTAAATTTTTATTTTTTTTACTAACTTGGCTCAATTAATAAAAATAACTTAGCAAAAATGAGGTATCTATAACTGTCTCTCTTTATAGTGAAGTTCAGTTAGAACTTTGCTTCAAAGATACAAGAGATACCCATTTTTGCCAAACCCACTTTTGAATTGATCCACTGAGTTGTGTTTTATTTTGACTAACTTTAAAGGTTGATGTAAAGAATGAGTTGCCCATCTTGAAAGGATAGGGCAAATGAATGTCTGTTTAAAAAAAACAGAGTAAAAGGTTCTGGGGCCTATCTTGAAAGGATAGGGGAAAGACTTCAAGGGAGTCTATCTTGGAAGGATAGGGCTTAATAGTGTCTATCTTGGAAGGATAGAGCAAAAATTTTAAGGGGCTATCTTGGAAGGATGAGGCTTAATGGGATCTATCTTGGAAGGATAAATCAAAATTTTCAAAAGGGGGCATATCTTGGAGGGTTAGGGTTTAATGGTGTCTATGTTGGAAAGATAGAGAAAAATTTTCAAAGGGGGCTTATCTTAAAAGGATAGGGCTTAATGGTGTCTATCTTGGAAGGATAAAGCAAAATTTTCAAAGAGGCCTATCTTGGAAGGATAGAGCAAAATTTGAAAAAGGTGGCCTATCTTAGAAGGATAAGGTTTAATGGGGTCTATCTTGGAAGGATAGAGCAAAAATTTCAAAGGGGGCCTACCTTGAAAGGATAGGGCTTAATAGTGTCTATCTTAGAAGGATAGAGCAAAATTTGAAAGGGTAAAATTCACTTGTTTTGATTTGGCGGATAATCCGAAGAGGATAGATCTCTCCAAGATTCCTTTTGGTTTGATCTAAAAAGGATAGTTTTCTTCAAAAACTGATTTTACTTTGGTAACTTGAAGAGGATAGATCTCTTCGAGGTTGAATTTCAAAACTAGCTTAATTCCTCTAAAGATTTCCTTTTGAAGACTTTTAAGATTATTTTCTTAGGAATAAAGGATTTCTCAGATAGCAACTGATTGGCATGCTTATGCTGACTCTCAATATTCACTCATTCAATTAGCAGAATTTCTCCAGGAGTCTATGCTTGCTCCTTCTTTCCCTTTTCTTTTTCTTTTCTTTCTTCTCTTATTTTCTTTTCTTTACCATTCTCATGCCTTGAATTTGCTTTTCTCAATACTAAGTTTCAATTTCCATTTTCCATGACTTCTAAACGATAAATCTCTTTTCGAAAGAAACAAAATTAAATTATTAGGAACATTCGATTTCAATTCTTTTGGTGATTCAGACTCAATGGTAAGTGTTTGGTATTTAAGTGTATGAGGCTAAGAAACAGGGTTTATTGGTGGAGTGTTTTTTGGTCAATGACCATCCGAATTCAAAAGCATTCATGGATATCAACTTTACTTATAAACGATGAAAGATTAACTACAAACTATTCAAGAAAAATTGAATTCATATTTAATCTTTGTTTTCATGGATATCACAACTTAACTGCATTTAAATTCACCGATCCTCTTAATTCTAGGCCATCCATCTATCTCAACACTAATGCACCTCCTAATAATACCCTTTTCACCACATAAGGGCCTTCATAATTCGAAGCGAACCTACCCCTAAGGTCTTTTGCATTTGGTAACACTTTCTTTAACACCAAGTCTCCTTCTTTAAAGTACCTTAGGGGTACTTTCTTGTTAAAAGCTTGGATTATTCACAGCTGGTAGCATTGACCATGACATATTGCTACAAGTCTTCACTCATCTAAGGGATTCAAATGCTCTATTCTCTTCTCTACCCACTCTACTTCATTGAGCTAAGTTTTATCCAATACTCGGAATGAAGGTATTTCTACTTCTACCAGTAGTATTGCTTCGGTTCCATACACCAATGAATATGGGGTTGCACCAGTAGAAGTTCTAACTGAGGTTTTATAAGCCGTGAGAGCAAAGGGAAGCATCTCATGCCAATCTTTATATGTGATCATCATCCTCTCAGTGATTCTTTTGATGTTCTTATTTACGGCTTCAACAGCTCCATTCATTTGAGGTCGATATGGAGTTGAGTTTTTATGATTGATCTTGAACTAGCGGCACACTTCATCCATCAAGTTGTTATTCAAATTCATCCCATTATTTATAATAATAGACTCGGGCGCACCATATCTTGCAATAATGTCTCTTTTCAAGAATTTGACTACTACTCCTTTGGTCACTGTAGCATATGCCGCTACTTTTACCCACTTGGTAAAATAGTCAATGGCGACTAAAATGAATCTGTGCTCGTTTGAAGCCGTTGGCAAAATTGGTCCGATCATATCAATTCCCTACATTGAAAAAGGCCAAGGAGCTGACAACACATGTAATTCATAGGAAGGAGCATTAATTTTATTAGTGTACACCTAGTATAGGTGACAATGCCTCACATGCTTGATACAATTCGATTCCATCGTCATCCAGAAATACCCCATTCTCATGATCTTTCTAACTAGCATATAGCTATTCATGTGAGGACTACACACTCTTTCATGTACTTCTTTGATTAATTTCTTAGCTTCTTCTTCATCTACATACCTTAGTAATATTACATTTGGTGATCTCTTATATAATGTGGCTCCACTTAACAAGAAATGAGTAGCCAAACTTCTTAAAGTCCTTCTATCTTTTCAATCAACATCTGCAGGAAATTCCCTCGTTTGAAGTAACTTCTTGATATCATGATACCAAGGTTCTTTTGTTCCCTTCCCTTCAACTACAAGGCAAAAAGCTAGTCTTTCTTTGACTTCAATCTTCAAAGGCTGAATTTCTATTCCATCTATGACTTTTACCATTGACGCTAATGTAGCCAATGCATCGGCAAACTAATTCTAAGTCCTGAGAATGTAAGTGAATGAAATTTCTTGGAATTCTTTTAACTAGCTTGCTTAAATGTTCGTAATAAGGTATCAATTTCTCGTCCTTCGTCTTATATTCTCCTAAGATCTGGAGGATTATCAGGGCGGAATCTCCTAACACTTCTAATTCTTGTATTCCCATATCTATCGTCATTCTAAGCCTCAAAATGCAAGCTTCATATTCTGCTATGTTATTGGTATATGGGAATGTTAATCTTACTACCATAGGAAAATGGTTATCCTCAAGCAACACTAATACTACTCTTACCTCACATCCAAACATATTGGCTGCTCCATCAAAATACATTTTCTGTCCCAACTTCTTACCACCCAATTCGTTTGTTACCATCACATTTTCATCAGCAAATTGTGCTTTTGAACCCTCATCTTCATCTTCTAATGGGTATTTTTCCAATTGATCAGCCACTGCTTGCCCCTTAATTGAACTTTAACTCATGTACTTAATATCAAACTCAAAGAGTAGCATTTACCACTTTGATATTCTCTTAATCAATGCTGGCTTTTCTGTTAAATACCTCAACGGGTCATGTTTTGTCAACAACTTTATTGAGTAATAGAGAGTGTATTGCCTGAGTCTATGCATTACCCATACTAAGGCATAACACATTCTTTCTACTTCTGAGTACTTTTGCTCACCTTCCATGAATTTCTTGCTCTAATAGTATATAGGATGCTCTTTTCTTCCATTTTCATCTTTCTACCCCAACATGCATCCCATTGATTCGGGGAGAATCATTAAATAAAGGATCAACGGCCGTCCCGATGTAGGAGTGACTAGTATAGGAGGATTCATGAGATATTCTTTGATTTTAGCAAATGTATGCTCACATTCTTCATCCTACTCTATTGCAGCATTCTTCCTCAATAACTTAAACAATGGCTTGCATTTATCAGTTAACTATGATACAAACCGAGCAATGTAATTCAATCTTCCTAACAATCCCTTAACTTCTTTGATAGTCTTAGGCGTAAGCATGCTTAGGATCACCTTGACTTTACTTGGGTTTACTTCGATTCCTCTTCTACTAGCTATGAAACCTAACAATTTGCCCAAAGTTACTCCAAAAGTACATTTTTCAAGATTCAACTTCAATTGAAACTTCCTCAATCGCTTAAATAGCTTACACAAAATATCTATATGGTTTTCATTCTCTTTAGATTTGGCGATCATATCATTTACATAAACTTCAATTTCTTAATGCACCATGTCATGGAATAAGGCAACCATGGCACACTGGTAAGTTGCCCTAACGTTTTCCAACCCAAACAACATCATATGATAACAAAAAGTTCCCTTGGTGGTAACAAATGTTGTTTTAATTTTATCTTCTTCCGCCATTTTAATTTGATTATACCTTGAGAAACCATCCATAAATGAGAAAAGATGATTCTCGACTGTATTATCCACTAATATGTTAATATGCAGCAAAGGAAAATTATCCTTGGGTGTCACTTGGTTTAAACCACAAAAATCTGCACAAACCATAACTTTCCCATTTTTCTTCAATACTAGCACCACATTAGCTACCCATTTAGGGTAATCCGATACTTCTATGAATTTGACTTCTAACAACTTCTTGACATCTTCTTTAATTTTGAGGAGTAGATTTAGCCTAAACCATTTAAGCTTTTGTCTTTTTGGCTTAATTTCTTTCTTGGTTGGCAACTTATCAACCACAATAGATGAATCTAAACTGAGCATATCTTCATAAGACCAAACGAATATGCCTAAGTATTCTGATAATAATTGTGATAACTCCTGCTTTTGATTGTCTGTTAAATTACCATTAATTTTTTACTTTTGTGGATTTCCCTCTGTTCCCAAATTAATCACATCCATTAGTTCATCAATAATTACTCTACCCTACTCATGCCGACGCCAATTCTCTTGAATTTCATTTAGAGTCTCAATATCATCTCCAACGTTTAACCTAATAAGGTCTAAAGTGATATTGATACTTTCATCATTTACGTGTGTAAGATATCCATTATGTTCATCATTTTTATTAGATCTAAGGAGTAAAGGAAAAAGAAAAGGACAACGAATAAATAACAAGGAAGAATTGATAGAAAGAAAGAAATGAATTTCAATGGATGAATTAATTCAAATTGTCCGACAAAAAAAGACCTAACTAACCAGACTAATTATCAAAATCGATTGCTCCTAATTAATCTAATTTTGCATTTCTAGAGAGACCTATTCATAGGAACAAAAAACCAGTTATACAAAAAACTAGTATGTCAACATCTTCTCTCTCATTTGGACCAATGTTGCATTGCTGAGTCAGGGCCTTAGATAAACCTGTTACTTTAGGTTCTTGAACATCAGCTGGTGTAGGGAATGTCTGATGGATGTCCAAAAAATCCATATGAGCATAATACAAAAGATCCCCTCTCTTGCTTTTGGTTTTAACCTTTATTTCTTGAATCTCATCTTCAATAGGCCCATATCTAAGCCCGAATGTTCTAATCTGTTGGTTAGGCTGTTTCAAACAACCCCATGTCCCCTGTCTTACTTCTTCGATCATATTAACTTCATTAAAAATTTGTAACCCTGGTTCTTCCAATTCTTCGTCCTTAATATAGGGTATAGTCATTTCTTTGTAAATCTCATAATCTTATTCTACAAGAATAGTAACCAACTATCCATCAACTATGAATTTCACTTTTTGATATAGGCTGAACAGAATTGCCCCTGTTGAATGAATCTATGATCTTCCTAGTAGAAGGTTGAAAGCTCATGGAACGTCAAGAACTTAGAAAGGAATAGTAAACACTTGCGGGTTGATTTCGACCTATAACCCGATTTCTCCAATTATTTCCCATTTAGATCCGTTAAAAGCCCTTACTAAGATCAAGTTAAGCTTTATCTCATTCTCCTCTAAACCCAGTAAAATTAGCGTCATCAATGGACACATGTTCAATGATGATCCATTATCTTCAAAACTCAAGCAACTACTTTCCCTGCACACTTAACTACTATGAAGAGGGGCTTTGTGTACTGGTCTCCTTCTTTACCTAGCTCATATGGCGAAAATGAGATCTGATCTATTGCAAATATTGAGTTTACCACCAGCCCTAGTTTTTCCATAGAAATATCTTTAGGTACTTTAACCACCTTCAGAATTTTAATCAGTGCCTTTTGATGAGTATCTGATGACAATAGCAAACCCATTAAAGAAATCTAAGCTCGCACCTCGGCTAGTTAATCCATTATCTTGTATTCACTAGCCTTCACTGTCTTCTTGGTGACATTCTAATCTTTATCTTCCGAATCTTCAAAGATTTTTTGAGAAGCCTCTTCTACAGTAGATTTCCTCTTGGCTTCCTCAAGCTTATCATAAACTTGTCCTGAGTAGGTAAGCCCATCAACTATGGGTAATGAGGCTCTAGTCGTTTGGTTCATCACTTTGTAAACCAAAAGTGCTGCTTTATAATTCTCTAAGGCTATTGGGACATTGAAAGCAATCTTCGTAAGCTTTCCTGAATCCTCAACTTTCTTAGTCTTTCCATCGTATTCAAAAATCAATAGCTTAGGCCTATCTCTAATCATTCCAACCATCCTAGCTACCTTCTTGGCTTCTGCAATGAGCGTGTCTTCTTCCTCAAATTCTGGACCCCATCTAATGGGCAAGGCATCAACATATATGGCTGGTGAACCGGCTTAGTCCACCAAATACTTAAACTTCCCGGTCCATTCTCCTAGGGTATCAACTGTTGGATCTCTAGCTTCATATCTCTTTCTAAGCTCCCTCTAAGTACTTCTCTTTCACGGTTTTGGAATTGTCATAGCCATGATATCACCTTTCTTTATCTTTCCTTCCTCAAGTAGTCGATATATTGCTGGTTTAGTTCGGGTCCTATCTTGGGGATTCGTATCCTACAAGTACCCAGCCTTCCTTAGATTCCACACTATCTCCTCAATAGTGATGGGGAGATTGTCTAGGTTAATTTTTGGCTCAAAAGCCTCAGCAACGATCATATTGATCGAATGTCCATGATTCAGTAGAGGGTTGTTAACTATGTTGGGAGTAGGAGTCTAGATGAAATCTAATTGAACCAATTTGGCATCAATAAGATCTTGGATTTTATGGTTGAGTCTCTAACATTGGTTTATAGAATGCCCTAATTGCCCCTGATGATAATCACATCAAAGCATTAGGTTATAATCTCTCAGTCTTTGCCCTTCTCTTGGTATTTCAAATGTCAAAAGATTCTCCTTCCTTAATCGTGTGAGAACCTGGCTTAAAGGAATGGAAATATATGTAAACTGTCTTCTTTATGGGCGGTTGCTCTAATTAAGACTCGATAGGGGATTAGGTACTCCAGTCATAGCTATTAGGGTTGTAGGTCTGACAAGGTTGCCGGTATTGACAACACTGATAGTGGTTTCTTAGGCTTCATTGGAAAATCTTAGGGGAGGTGTCTTCTTTTTAGTTGTTTCAAGATTAAGGAGCCTCCCAATAGCAATGGCTTCCTTAATTTGGCTTCTTGAGGCTACAATTTCTGCAATGTTAGAGGTAGGGTGCCTAATCAGGTGTTGGTAATGCGAGCTTCCAAGCATATTAATGAAAGCGAAGGTTAGATCCTTTTCAGTTAAGGGTGGGTCACCCTAGCTACCATACCCTTCCATCTTTGGGCATATTCTTTAAAATGCTCATTGGTCTTCTTTCATAAATTGTTCAGATCCTACATGAACGGGGCTACTTCGATGTTGAATTTATACTAGTTATAGAAAGCCTATGCTAACTTATCCTAAGTATCAATTTCATTCAGGTCCAATTGGGTGTACCAGGTTAAAGCAGGCCCTGTTAAGCTATCTTGAAAAGTCTGGACCATCACTTTATCATACTTCGTGTATTTCCCAATTTTCTTGATGTACAACTTGGTGTAGAGTTTTGGGTAGCCAATCCCATCATATTTCTCAAATTTTGACACCTTAAATCTTTCTAGGAAGTCAATGTCATCATAGGTTAGCAAACTGAACAGTCCCATTTGCTTAAACCCATTCACCATTTCTAGGGTTTTCATCTTCTTGGTTAACTTTTGCATGACCTTTCTTTCCATTTCATGGTGTTTTTCTTCGATCTCCTTCCTCTATACCTCATTAAGGGTTGATTCATCATCTTCCAATTTAAGGGGAGGGGTCATTTCTACATTCCGGTTTAGGTTCGCTTAAGATCCTTGCCTATTGTTAAGGATCCAAATAGCCTAAGTGAGAGCTTGAATCTATTCGGCCATCTTGTTCATGTTTTCTTCCATAGTCGCTACTCTTGGATTGGGCTCAATTCAACTAACATTTCCAGTGCCCTAAGTCAACATCCTTACCTTAAAATGAGTGAATATCAGGCTTCTAGTTAAGTCTACTCGTTTGGACGCTATCTTTGAAATCTCACATGAAAACCTAAGTTTTAGTCTTTTTAGTAAATTAAAGGTTTTTTTTTTCTTTTCGTGACATTTTTTATTCTACTATTTTCCTCTTTTTGTGTTTTTTTTTTTCTTTAAGAGTAAAAAAAAAAATTAATAATAATAATAAGTAAGAGACTATGCAATCAATGAAAATTGGTATTTACTAAATTTACAAATTTATTAATCATAAGATCCAACTTATAAAAGGGACTAAGTGAAAGGAAAAGAAAAACTCCTAACTAATTTTCTAAAAAAACAAAAACTTAAATCTTGTATCTACAAGAGTCGATAGATTTGGCTAGGACGAATTTCATCAACTTTCCTTATAAGTTTTCGTACCGTAACATCCCTTTCTCAAATCTTGCTCCTTAAGAATTGATTTTCCTCTAGCAATCTCTCATTTTCCAACTTTAACTCTTCAACAATCCTCTTACTTTCCTGGAACTAGGCTTCAACCTTGGCCCATATGGTACCTCAGTAGGCTTACTCAGTAGGTAAAAGACATACCAGTTCCAGCTCATGTCTAAATACATCTGGAGCTTCATATCGTATCTTTTCAATTTTCTCTAACTGATTGTAAATGAATTGCTTGGTGGCTCGGTGGCTCGGTATTCTTCGACTTTGCCCCTCAAAGTTCTTACATTGACTATCTTCTTGACTTCTCTTCGTTCCCATAACTTCACGAGGTATGCTAGTCGTTAGATTAAAGTAGCCATGGATTGACAAGGATCTTGATAATTCATTGTAACGACATCTAAGGAGTCTCTATAAGCTATCTCTTGCAGTAGGCCCAGCCATTTGGTAACAGAAGTCAAGAAATATCCGGTATAGCCCGTAATACCAATAAGGGAACTCCTAAATAAGCGGTGTACCCTAAGACAGCTTGAATGCAATGGCTCGATCTAGCTGTCTACATAAAGTCTGCTAGCTGTATTTTGCTAATAATTGACACCCATCCCTTAAATTGAGCTTCATCTGGTACCTTGAGGTAGTTGGCAAATTTTTCAATCAAGCCTATATTCTTTATTAAGGACTCTCTAAGAAGATTCCCTCCATATCCTTATGTGTGACTGAAAAACCATATGGCAAAGACTGTAATGTTAGCCATGAAATAACTGTGCCTTTACTTCTTCAAGTAGGTAAGCATCTTGAACTGTTTTGCTAATAGCGCCGGTATATAAGATTTACCGGCTAAGAATTGAGTCACTAATTTAGCAACCCTAGAGTAGACCTAACCATATCTAAAGAGAAACAACATTGTTCGAAGCACTGCTACAATAAAAGCATTAACTCTCTTTTCGGCCCATAATTCATAGCCTCCACAGAAGATCTGACGATATTTTTGGTAGGCATTTGGGCTTGAAAAGCACTCCACCAATCTTAAGATACTAAGAGATTTTTGGCCCTCTAAAGATAAGAATGGAGCTAAGGTTGACTTCTTAACCCCTAAGAGTGCCATAAAGATTTTCTCAGGCTGGACTTTGAGATCAGGTATAGCTATGCTTGCTTCAAAGGATAGGGCACTAAGTAGCTGTGAGTATTCTTCTATGGTGGGTTTCAATACATGTGGGCTGAAGTTGAAAGCTGTAAATTTTAGATCCTAATAATGGATAAAGGCCTGAATTAGAGGCTAGTGGAGCTAGACCTACATAAAGGATATGACTGGCTCGATCTTCTTGCAGACATAATTTTGCTTGCTTTGGGGAAGCAGTACTTATCCAATTAGACTTCACAAATGAGCTCTAGATTGATACTACCTTGACTCCCCATATCTATATTATAATAAGATATAAATGAAATAAAGATGTGTCAACTATTTACAATGAGGATACTAAATTTGGAATAAAGTTAGATGCGATATTAATAATTTCGTAGCTTTTTAAAAGATTTTCTTAGAAATTGCATAGCCGTTCATTAACTAAAAAGCAAAAGAAATAAAATACGTATAATATAAGGAAATACAATGTTCACAAAGAAACAAGCATAATCTAATATATATGTTACAAACAAATGCAATGCAGTAGGGATAGTAATTAATAAATTACAGGAATTATGGTGAATCAACGGTCAAAGAGTGCCCTTATATATAAGTATATTCAAAATACGATTTAATAAAAATGAAGCTTATATGTACTTATATATAAGGGTTACTAAATTTTTTTGAAAAATAGATGATGAACTGATCGCAAATTAAATTAGGCTTTTCCTATAATTTAAAAATAACTACCCCTTTTTCGAAAAGAATGATGCAAGAGGGTAGGGTCCATGGGTCTTAGGCTCTAAAGTTCCAAGGCTTTCTAAAGAGAAGCTTAGTGGGCTACATTGAAGCCTAAGTAGGCTCGCATATCACCGCCAAGCGGGGGTAATTATCCCAACAACCTGAGGGTTATACAATGGCAATCTATCTTAGGTTCCTAAGGTGACTCAAGTCCAACCACATCTAAATACATAGATGATTACTTGAAAAATAAAAAACCCCTTATCCCCACGAAGGCCCATTGGACCAAGCTTTGTTTTTTTTTTTTTTTAAGGCCTGCATCACTAAGAAACAATTAGTACAAGTATAATACAAAAATAAATAAATAAAATAATAACATTAAAGCCCATCAATAATTTGTTATTTTCACATGGCTAGCCTACTAGTATTCCTAGTAGAGTTGCTAATTCTGTCAAACCTTATTTCGATTTCCTTAGTTTAACTTATATCAAGCCCAACTCGCTTAAAATAAATTACCCGATATTAAACTAAGGAAAAGAAAATGTTGTTTTAAAAAAAAAAATGGAGTCGCCAATCGATAAAAATAAAATTAGGACTTTCGGGTAGGAAAACCTTAATTTGACCATTAGTTTGCAAATTTGCTAAGAAAATAATTTTTGGAAAAAATAAAATAGAAAAAACTGGATTTAGGAGCTAACCTATTAAAATTAAGTCACCGTATGAAAATTAAAAGAAATTTATGAGCTTTATTTTTGTTTAATTTTTCTAAAAATATTAAAAATATACCTAAATAGAAAAAAGTAACTAAAAATCATTTTTAAATTTTTTTTATTACGAATTTCCAAAGAGGAGAAATTTTTTTTTATTTTATAACGGTTGCCTCGAAGTTGCCTATATATCTGTTAATCGAGATCAAATCGACCATAGTTTCTTTTTATAAAATATTTAGTTGGTGGTTTATTTTTATTTTGAAAATCGAGCCAAATTTAGGTTTTTTGTCCATTTATTATTAAAAAAAAAAACCTAAAAAAGAATCTAATTTTTTGAAATTAAACAAAAAAACCTAATCATCTATCCTAAAAAAAAAACTCAATTAAAATTTTTATTTTTCCAAAAAATGAAAACCAAAGTGTCAAAATATATTTTTTATTTAAAAAATGATATTTTCGAAAAAACCTAATTTAACCAAAACTTTGCAAGAAAATAATTAACAAAGAAAAAAACCTACACTTAAATAGAAAAAAAATTAATAAGGAAAACTAATAAATAAATAAAATAACTAATTAATTAATAAAAAAAATTACCTAAGTCGGGTTTATCAGTGTTGGGCAATGCTAAGCGTACTAGGGTGATGTTGTGGGCGAGGACTAAGTAAGAATGGGCGAGCACTTAGGCATGCACGAGGCATATACTTGAGTGAGCGTGCGGTGTAGAATTAGGGGAAAGCCTGGGCATATGTAGGCGACACTGTAGGTGAGGGCTAGGGCGAGCGACTAGGTGATGCATGACAAGCGAAGGGTGTATACTCGAGCGACATTGTAGGCAAGAGCAGGCAACATTATAGGCAAGAGTTCGAGCAACACGAGTATAGATCTGGGCAGTAGCTCAAGCGATAGTGGGCAAGGATCTAGGCATGCGATGGGTGGCAGTAAGCAATAATGTGGGCGACAATGAATGTGCTTTAGGCGTATTGTGGGCAGTAGCTCGGGTGACAGTGGGTGGTGATCTAAACGTGTGGTAAGTATAGATTTAGGAATGTTTGTGGGCAGTGGCTGAGGCAAGGATCTGGGCAATGCCTAAGTGGTGGTATGTGCTAGGGTGTTGTAGTGTTGGGGTGGTGTGTGATGCTTATGTAGCAGTGTATGGGGGTGCATAAGAGTGTATAGTGATGCATGAGGGTATGTTGGTGGTGCGTAGGGGTTCATGGTGGCGCATGAAGAGATGTGGGGCATGTGTATTGCTTTGTTAGGTGTATGTGATTAAAAAAAAAAGCCTCCTCTAACTCCTTGGCCAACACATTATTTATTAGTTCTAAAATCAAATCTTTCGTATCAAAGATATGGAAGATTTGTTTGTGATTTAACCTAAATTTGTCTTAGCTTCTGGAAAACCTAGCTAGTTTTAGCCTTTCTTTTAAGGCTCAGCTCGATCCAATTTAGCCCAATAATTTAACAAATCTTGATTTTGAGCCCCTAAATTGGTTTGGCCCAAAACTAATGGATTCAACCCAACTTGATACAACTTGACTCCTAACTTAATTTTCTTTTTCTTTTTTCTTTTTTTTTCATAGAATTTTTGTTTTTTTATTTTATTTTATTATTTATTTATTTATTTATTTTTTACTAACTTGGCTCAATTAATAAAAGTAATTTGGCAAAAATAAGGTGTCTACATTAGGTTAAGGGGATGTTAAGGCAACTTCGATGTAGCCACTCTAATGCCTAAGTTAGATAATGAAATGAAAGAAAAGGGAAAGGGAAAGAAAGTAAGTCTTGTAAAAGTGTCTAGAAGAAGCTTATTGTAGCCCTCCAAGCTTCATTGATAGCTACTAATCCTCCCTTATCTAATAACTATTGCCTCCAAAATGTGTACAAGTGCCAAAGTTGAATTTAAGACCGCTCCTTAATATTAAGGGACATAGTTGGAGTAATGGCAATTGGTGGCCTTTTATTTCTACAAGAAACCTAATCACTCATACCCTTTGTTCAAATTTGAAATCTTTTGGTTGATCAAGTCTTAAAGAGCTGCAAGTAGTTCCTTTAAGATGATTAAGGCTAATTCGACCTACTTAAGTTAGGTTGCTCTTTGTTGCTCAGGTATGTTTAGTTCGCTAGCTTTCCCTAGTTAGATGGTTCTTTGAGAGCAAGCTAAAGGAGCTTAGAAGTACAATAGGGAAGGAGTTGAACGTGAATAAGTAAATGTAGTATCCCTTATTTATATCGGTTTAAGTCTTAAGGAAGAATCACTATCAACTTGACTCATTGTACATAGCTTAGTGAGCAATCTTGTGTTTGGATATTTTCTTGTATGTAAGCTTTAGGTTTATTATTGTAGTAACTGCATCTATTTATATAAGTTAGATATATGGAAAAATACATTTTTATTTCTCTAAGTTTATCTCTTCTTCATTAAGGGTAGGACCTTTTTAATTAAGTTTTCTTTAAGTATTTTATACCAATTCTTGATTTTATGAATTTAATTCTAGTAGTTTAAAGTGACAAGCTCAACCAGTTCTCCCATCATCCTCTATTCTACCTCTTCTTCCAACTTCACAAATTAACACTTAGGCAGACTATAGCATAATAAGATAAGACTGGATTGAAAGGAAATAACAATAAAAGGATACAAGTAACTAAATGGTTAAGCAAGAAAGCACTATGTAAACCCCTAAAAATTTTGATATAAGTTCATAATCACCTGGATATAATCTAGAGATATATTTGAGATAAGCTAAAATCGCTAGGAGAGATTTGAGAGATTTAATCTAAACTACTTATAAACATCATAAGTAGTAACACTTACAATATTGAAATGGGATTTCTAGAAATCAAAGATTTAGTAGATATTAAAACCTAAAAACTTAACATAGCTTATCTAAATCTACCATAAACCTAACATAACCATGCAAAATCATTTAAGATAAGGACCAAAATCATATGTCAACATTTCTTCCAACATGTAATACACACAGTGCTAAATAAGTAGAAGATGCCCAACCACCACAAGTGGCATGTGGCATAGTAGAAGAGGATTCCAAATTGTCTTCTGTATGTCATTTTCATCCAATTCATCTAATTCTATTATTACCTTACAAAGTCATCCATATGACTAAGCATTAAAAGGACATGAGTAAGACATGTGATGAAAATGTCCTTATCCTTAAGAGTCTATTTCCTTTAAGCAACTTCTAACTAATATTAAAATAATATCCTAACCTCTATAAATAAGGAGGCTTTACTACTTTTGGGACTACATCTTGTCCTTATAATCCACTAAATCTATCTCTTTCATCTCGTCTTCATTCCATAAACCAACCAACATTCCACTTCTTCCACCTAACTTCTAATGCCAACAACAAAGTATAGGAGGTTGTTTTTGAGTTTCAAAAGCAACTCTCAACCGAAAAAGTAGCAACACTTACTAACAACTGATCTTTGATTCCCTAAAGTTTTTTTCAAGTTAAAAGACTTTTCTAAACTCTTATTAACAAAAAATTTTTCAACATTCCCAAATGAAGCAAGAAGTATTTTCAGTAAAGCTATTTTATGAAACTTTCAAGCTTTTCAAAGATTGATTTTAGCTTTAAAATTTTCCTCTAAAAATCTTTTGCAAACCAACCAAAAGCTTTTCATCTACTTCTCTAGTACATATAAGTTTCAAACTTTCTCTATCAACTATTTTTCAAAACTAAGTTTATGATAAGAAAAATCTTATCTTCACTAAAGTATGTCTTTTTTTTTTTTTTTAAGAAAACCCTAAAAACCAATATTTTTGTCAAAATCTCTTTCTTTTGAATACCTTTCCTATGTGTAAAAGTCTTCAAAGAATGATAAGATATGTTTTCTACAAAAGGAAGCCTTTATCTTTGTCAAAATGTTATTTATTTTATTCTCGAATACAATTTGTATACATCTCTAAAATATCAAGACTAAAAGATTATGTTTCTCTTTCAAAATAACTTAACAAGAAACTTAAAGGAATCAAGTGGATAAATCTATACTTGAATAATGATGCCAAAGTTTCATGTTTGAATCTTTATGACATGTACATATCTTGTAACCATGACCCTAGAACATATTTAGACATATTGGACTTATTAGAGACATGGACATACTCTTAACCTCAAATATTGGATCATAACAATTATCCTATTACGAGGACTGGAAGTCTGAACATATGAACTATGGATGTAATACAACAAGGATAATTTGGGCATGACACTGATTAACTAAAAGACTTTATGAAACCATAAGGCTATAACCAACTAGGAAAACTTATATGTGTACCTAGTATTTACCTCTTAAAGTGTTCTTTTAGGTGATTGTGACTTCGAGCTACTCGAAGACTATTACAACAAGTAATAAAAATGGCTAGATGAGTATCTACAATGAGCATCACTTGCTTGTGTTTGTAATTTGTAGCACTTTAAATATATTTATCAATTGGTTTGTGTGTAGGGTATTAGGAAAATGCTTATGTTTGATTTGTGTGAATTGCTTGTGAAAATATTATAAGATATTCCGTATAATATGGTTGATGATTATGATGTGATGTATTCGCATGCAAGTGTTTGATATTTGGTTGATCACTTATTAATCAACCTTAAGCATATCAAAATTTTAACGTAAAATGGTCATGCATATTATACTGCATAAATCTATCTCTACCACCATTGCCATACAGGGATTGGAAAGATAAGAATCTTCCTCATCTTTTACAAACTAAGTAACTTTGAGGATGGTCATGTACTAGATGGGGCCATGTCCATTCTTCTATTTTGGCTCGCATACATCTAAAGGCCAATCAAGGATCTGATCAGATCGTGGTCATTTGGTGGTTAAGGAAGGCATTTATTTCTTAACACTTCATTTAGGCCTTCTTGGGACTAATTAAGAGATCCTTCTCTTACAAGTTATTTACATGGCCTTTGTGGACATTTCCTTTAGTCCCTTTGGCTAACCGAAAGATCCTTCTTCTCGTATATTATAGTGGATTTTAGGTTGAACATTTTGTTGGTTCTTTTAGATAAGTAAGAGATTGGTTCTCTTGTGAGGTTAAAAAGAATTTTACCTATTTAGTTCTCCTGAGACTAACCAAGGGGTATCATCTCTTGATCACTATACTAACTTGGGTATTAGTTCAGCCAAGAATTGAGATTCTATGACTATTTTATTATGGTAGCTAAGGATCTTATGCCAAGAGACTTTATTCGCTAAATTATGCCAAGTGACTTTATTCGCTAAATTTAGAGGCTTAAACACTAGGGGAACTACTAATCCTTAACTTAAGGTTAAGGCAAGGAATAAACCCTAGACTATACACTAGATACCAGTTGGCTATATGTAATGCTTCATATGCTTAATTGATTGACTGCATATCCTATGCTTGAAAACTTGCTTGCTATGCATGAATGGTGGTATGAGTAGATTTCCCACTAAGTTGGTTGTATCTTACACCTCTATAATTCTAACTTTTTACGAGAACCTTACTAGTTGTATCTAAGAAGTCTAAGCCTTTGGTAAGCTTTAAGAAGTTAATATATCCTTATTACTTTATTTGCAATGGTTTATAATATTAATTATTTGAAAAGACTATAACTTTTTAAGTTCTGTATCATCCATTTTATGGTATAATGTGAAATTTTATTCTATACCATTAAATTTGTGATACTTTATGGATTGATCTAAGAATGATGTTTCATGTACTCCTTAGAAGTAATTAATGGGTAGGAAAGCACTAATTGATTACTTTTTATCAGTACATGGTAGTTTGCCACTACTAGACCATCTTACGAGTTATAATAGACTAGGTAAAAACTATGAAGTAAATTACATAAGAATCAAGAATAGAGGAAGGAAGTAAGATCTATGAGTGTAAGAACTAAGGTGAGTTCTTACTCATACCTAGACCAAACACATACTTTACCCCTTTATCTCGATTAATCACCACCCTGGTGATTAGTTGCCTAAACTATTTTAAGATCAATTAACCTAAGCATATCTATGACAATTCATCCTAAGTATCTAGTAATGCATCAACCTATGTTCTTCTATGATCCATCTCCTAAGCAAATCTATGTTCCTTTATCCTAATTGATCAATAAAATGAGTTTTCCACCCTAAAAATTGCTTAATTATATCTTTAGTTGTAGCCATTTGTAAAAAAACCCATCTAAATCAATAATTTTGACCAATGATTAATGAATGCATTTTTGGGTTTTTCCGTATTTGAGTCCAAATTTAATTCATTTTTCTATGTTGATTTTAATAGTTAATGGGTTAAAGTGTAAGTATGCCATGTTCTCTCTTCATTTAAATATTTAATTTATTTATAGAAAAAAATAACAAAAATGGGTCAAAAAGGGGGTATACATGCTCGACTTAGTGTAAGTCCTTTGACAACAATTAAAATGTGATTAAATATTAATCTTTGTAGAAGGTTATTTCGATAATTAGACTTTTGGCCTAATTTAATACCATGGACTAATTTAATGGGCCGGTGATAGAGTCTAAAAAACTAAACTATGCTAGGGATGTTTTAGGGATATACAACTTAGAAGGCTCAAAATAGGGATCGTTAAACTGATTATTCTACTCTTAGCCTTACCTAATTGACTTATGCACAAAAAGTGGGCTTGAAAGGGATCTCTCTATGCCCATATAGACTTCGTTAGACCTAAAAGAAGCTATTTAGATGTAAATAAGTGTTGTGGGCTTATTCTATATTAGATAGGTTTTCATCCTTATATTATAAGTTGTTGGGTCCATCCAAACCTAAGACCTAAGTTCATGGTCCATATGCGAAAGAAGGAGTGAATCTTAGCCTTTGTATTATCCAAAGTAATCCTACGGCTACTTGTAATGTTAAATTTCAACCATCCATCTCTAAGTAATCGAACTAATAAGATTAGCTTCCAAGATTTATAAAAGAGGCTTGTCCTCTCATTTGGCATCATTCTGAACATTAGCTAGCTTAAGACAAATGTGGAAGCTCTATTAAAGTTACTTCACAAAGGATCAAACAAGCTACTTAGTGAAGAACAAATCAAGAGCATCCAAAAACACAAGACTTCATCTTCTATCACGTGGGCATACAAGTGATCAAGCCTACTAGTTCCTCCTATCACTCATCTCTCTCTTACATCTGTATATGTATCATTAGATCAAGTGATTTCCAAGGTTGACCATTGCACGCATAGCATGTGATTGATCATTAGCAACAACCCTACCTATGACCTTTAATTATAAATAAAATGTGATTAATAAAAATAAATTTAACTTTTCGACTAAAATTTATATACATATAAAATTATGTATGTTGTAGATAATTATTTTCTCTTTGACTAATTATTCCAGTAAATAATTATTTGGCCTTTCACTAAAATAAAATATGCACATATGATTATGAACTTAGTAAATAATTATTTACCCTTTGACTAATTATATTAGTAACCAATTATTTATCCTTTGAATATAGATAAAATATGATTAATAAATGCATAAATAATTACTGAAAATAATTTATAAATGTGATTGATAATGTTAATCACATTTCCTTTCAATTAGTAGCTTTCTTGCATTACATTTGCAAAAAGGAAAGAAAAAAAAAATAACATAGTAAAAGGAATAATTAAACTTAAGGAATTAATGAGCATGATATTTTGTTTATCATTCCATTTCAAGTGAATGTGAAAGAGCTAACTTTCATAACCACTAGTTGACTCAATAATATTTATAAAATTAAAAGCTTTAAAATTTATACAATTTTTTAGTATTTTACAGATTTAATAATACCAATGGCATGATATCTTAAAAGCAAATTATATGATACTAGTATCTTAATGCAAATTTTATGTGCAAAAATAGAATTTTAGTTTTAGTTAAAGGGGTGTTGTTGGTGAATTTTAGGATTAAGAAAAATCCTGTAAAAGAGAATGAAATGCTTGGAATTGTGGCTAGTTTGATACGGTCAGTCCGATGCTTAAGTTAGTAAGGTGACTTTATATAAAAATTATGTGGTGAAGTGTTAGAGAGATCTAATGGAGTTTTCTTTCCCATATTTATAATTGGTTGTAATGTTTGAGGTAGTTGTTAGAATAACTGGTAAAATACATAGAAGCTTCTTGATTTGACATCTTTCTTGGTATATAAGGAGAGCAGATAATTATGTAATATAATTGTGCTTATGATAACTGTTTGCACTATGGGCTTGAATTCAAACTAGAAACGGATTTAAGATACTCGACATAAATGCTATGTGTCATCTTTCTAGAGGTATGCTAAGAGATTCAAGATATTTAAGATATCGGCAGCTAAATGAATGAGTATGATAGATGAGTGAAAATTGACTATCAAAATTCTCTAACTCCCGTGTTCAAGTAGTTGACAAAGGGAGTAACATATATATTGCATTAGAGGCCAAGTGGAGGACTGATTCTATAGACTGATGCCGAGCAAAATAGGAAGTGGGACGGATCACATCCTAGTCGAAAGGTTGCCATTTCTAAACTGCCACCTATTCAAGAAACAAAGAAATTAGAGGCAGGACATCTGTCATCAAGGTCATCATTTTGCTGTAGGCCTAATAACTATCAAAAAGTTGTCAGCAATTAGATTTCTATCATGAAACACATGTCAGCAATTCGTGCCATTACCAAATCTGCACATCATTACTGTAAAAAGCAAACTTACAGTTATGAGGATGGATCGTCCATATATAAGGTGGATTTCACTTCCCTGGTTACATCTTAAACTTTCGTTCGCTTTCTCATCTTCAAAGTCACATTCTTCGACTTGTGTTATTTCATTTTGTACATTTAAGTATAGTTCGCAAAGTTGCTTGTCGACTTGTTCTATCCGATTCCGAGGCAACGAAAATTGAGGCTACTTTCCCCCCTTAAATAAGGAGCAAGGTAACATGTTCTTCGAGTAGTTCAGCTAATACTATGGAGGTAAAGTGGGATAAACTTGCTTGGATTAATGAGCTTCCTATAGATAATTATCCTGAGGATATGGAAGGGAGGTCTTTAGTAAGATATCTATACAGCACAATAGCAGACTCTCGCGACTCTCCTAATGGTACTGCTGATTCCGTTGATAGAGTTCTTGTCATAAAGTACAACTAGTATTGGTGAGTTCTTCTTAGAACATAAAACATGAGGAGGCTGAGAGATGAGGAGAGAGTATGTTTCCTAAGGGAGTGCGAGTTCCACATATACTTGAAATATCTAGATTTTGGGCTATGCTTCCCTTTCTCAACTTTTCTTTAAGGCTTCTTTAACTACTTCAAAGTTGTGCTGAAGATGTTCTCACCAAACACATATTGGCTTATGGCCGCTTTTGAGATAGTTTGTGAAGAAGTTGAGGTTAGGGCTACACCTCAGCTGTTAAGGTTTTTCTTCATTGTTCGAAGGCGACTTGATAAGTAGTACTTTGTCATTGCGAGGCATAGGCGCAAGTTCATGGATGGGTTAGAATCCAAAATCTACAAGTGACATTATAAATTAATATCAGTAGTATCTGATGAAGACTTAGACTTCTAAACCCAATGGACTGAGTCGATCAGTATAAAAGATATAGATCTAATGCTAAATGATATAGTAGTAATGAAGAAAATTCAAGAGAGGAGGAAGAATAAAATGTTGTTCTAGGATGCCGAGAGGATTATATGGTGATATGAAAATGGAGACCTAATCTTTTCTAAAAAAGAAGGTACACTAATGAGTTATCACCATACCGAATATAGCCATGTGGAAAGCCATTTTTGAAACTTGGAGGGAGAATTGTAGCCTTCAATCCTTGCTCAGTACGAAAAATGTAAGTTCATCTTTCTCCCGTCTTTATATTAATTCCTTTACTTGTATCATAGATATAGGTGCTAGCGAGGTGAATCCTACCAAGCTACTTGCTTAGGCCAAAGCCAAGAAATCTATGGTTGCCAAAAGGGCGACTACCTTAGCAAATACCACTTGGCCTGTTGTCATAAAGAAGGCCATAAGGAGGCTGTATTGAAGTAGGCGGCTGTACATAAGATCTCTTGTCCTACTGAAAGGCTAAAGGAGAATAAGAGAACACTATCAATTGAGGTTGTTTGTTCTAAGGAGCCTTTAGGCGAGATTATTCAAACTTTTGTCAAGCAAAGAGATAGCAAATGTCGAGAGACACATCCCGCTGAGGAGGATGAAAATGCTATTGCTGCAAAAGGCTCATTGCTGGCAATTGCGGCGACTCCAAGTGATGACAAAAGACTAGAGAAGAAACTCATTAGCCAACCACTTACCAAGAAGTCTAGGGGCTTGGATGAAAAGCACAAAGGAAGCAATGTGTTCTAAAGTTCTCAGCATCAATAGCATTGAATGCATCCTCAACAAAGAGGTTAGCAAGTACTTTGTCCCTTGCTAGAGCCTCTAAATTTTGGATGTCGACTCAAGCCTAGGAGATAAGATGAAATCTTTAGCTCTAATGAAAGGGATCATTCTTTCGAAAGACAAAGATATCGCTAAGAAGGATGTCATAGGGTCGGCAGTCGCAATAAGACCCATATCACGACTAAATTATATGATGTGAGTATCCATAACCATTGCTTTTAATTATCGAATTCGTTTGGGTTACTAATACATTTCCTTTTCTAAATGAGCAGCCACATTTTGATGGCTTTGGACGAGGCTAACAAAGAGGCAAAGAAGGTATTATCTTCAGTTGTATCTATGTGTCATATGCAATCATGCTTGATTGTATTAAATAAATTTCTTGCAAAAAGTTGAGGAAGCAAACAATGCATCAAAGGCCTAAATTGCTATTGTTAAGAATGCAAGGATTAGGGTGGAGATGGAGGCATGAAAGCTTCAAGAAGAGCTTGTTGCCAAGAAATTGGCACATGACCTCACCACCAATGAAATCTCTAACCTGAAGGCTAAAATGGAAGAACAATATAAAAAATCTAAAAGCCTAAAAGAGGAGATGCAGAATAAGAAAGAAGAGTACTGGGGCTTGGGTTAAACTATTTGTACGATGAGTGACCATTAAGATAAGCTCAGGATATAGACAAAGGAGTTGGAGACCAACAACTCGAACTTACAAAGCCGTATGGCTAAGTTAGAGGAGACTATGAGGAGGGGACCATCAGTTGAAGAGGGTCTCAATATAGTCACTGCCATTCAGCAATACGAGAGGCTTCTATGAAAGAAGTTAGAGGGGGTTTAAGCGGTAAGAGAAGAGGTCTTGAAGCTTTATCTTGATTATGATCTGTCCTATCTTGACTTTGCTGACATCAACAACAAATTTAGTAGTGCTAATGAAAATGAAGGCAACGAGATAGGTACCAAGAGTATGAATCAAGGTGATAATGAAGCTTATGCTAAGGAAGTTGCTTACTCTGAGACCCCAGTTGCTAAGGAAGCCCCAATCACTGATTTAAAAATCACATATGTTGAATCTAAGCATAGGCTATAGGATTTTCATTGTATTAGAAAATTACATTCTTGTGTAATTATCAATTGAAATATATTCAAGGCAATGCCAAGTGCTTATGACACTTATTGAACAAAAATAGTTGGTAGATCTCCAATATGTTTAATTTCACGTACTACAATTTCACAACATGTATGGTATATGTATGTTGCTTCACGCTCTTATTTGTCAGTATGTTTTATTTCACACGCTAGTTGTTACTTAGCATGTTTTATTTCACATGTTATTTGTGTGGCGACCCTAAGAGGGGCCTAGTAGTATTGCCTAAAATTTCCATATCACGTGTGCACCCATGATAAGAAAATCGCCTTACAAGTCAGAGATTGCAAGACTCTAAATAGTTGTTTACTAGAGTCTTCGATTTTAATTTATTGACTCATTATATAATATATATAATTATGGATATCTAATTTTTCCACAATTCCTCAGAACCGCAGAGAATCGGTATCCCCTACCAAAATAATGAAATAGGATATACAATTTTCGAAAATTCTAAACTTACTAAAGATAGTAAACTTAAATGAGACATTAGTCGTTTTTCGGAGCATTCTGAATTAACTACATAAGCTTTTCATCATACTGAATCAATGGTAGCACTCTGCACTCGATTCCTATCCCCTTTCCCAACTATCGATCAACCTGCAAGGAAAAGAACTGTTGGGGTGTAAGCTTACGCTTAGTGAGATAATTACCCTCCTCAATACCATATAACGGAAATTTATTATATGCACAATCATATGAATGCATGAACAATCAGTATGCCAAAACACATGCAGTGACCTAGGAACTGCATACGACTCAGAATTACGCCCCCTGAAGTCGGGGTTTGGAGATAATTAACCGACCCAAACCAAAATCCGGGTTCTAGACCTTGGGTTTTAATTCATTAGCACTATTGTGCTTAAGTCAAAACAAAACTAAGTATATATCCACATATATATACTTTCCCTACCAAATAATAAATTATATTTTCAAAATCCCAAGTCTAGCGGTGTGGTGGCCCCCGCAGTCCACAAACACACGCCCTAAGCAGAAGCCACAAGACTCGGCCCCTCGCCGACGGTTGGCGTCTCCCGGCGCCTAGTAAGCCCATCAGCTTAAGACAGAGACTCAATATATATGCTGGCGTAGCTAGTGCCCAATCCTGCAGGAAACTCGTATTCCTGTGAGTCCCTTCCCATCTTCTGCGTGAAGCGGCAGTCGGTGTTATCCGTATGCAATATGGGGTATGCATGATTCACTTTGAGTTCTTAGTCATATAAGCAATTAACTTGATTTTTTTTTAGGGTGATCAACCAGTTTCATTCCATACAATTCACATGTATAGATAATGCAAGCAATTCCCATTATTAGATATAATTAACAAGTCATCACATTCATCCACAGATTCATACACATGCATTTCCCATATCCCACAAGCATCCAAATTCATATATATAAGTTTAGGTGCATCTATTCTATAAGCACAATCAAGTAAAGAGTCATTGGGAATTTACTCACTCTGCCATGTGGTTCAATCAAAATAGTCTGGAGGCAAGTCGTCCTCGTAAACAGTGTCCCCTGGTCATTGAAATAATTTTTCATAAGGAATTGAAACAAACTTAAGAAACTTTGTAAGTTTTCCTTAAGTTTTACTCTTGACTAGTTTTTGAAAATTTTCCCGGTTTTTACCTAATGTTCAATCGCGTATAACTTTTTCGTTTTAAATCCGATTTTTATGATCTTATAGTCAATCTTCATCGTTTTCGAGTGTACTTTAATGTGGTAAGGTTAGATTTTCGAAATGAGGTATACAATTCTGTCCATGGGTCAGAACAGTAGCGTTCCTCATGTGTTGGAATGTTTTTGGGCCTTGTTTGGTAAATGGGCTTTTTGAGAACTTGAGAAATTCTTTGGGCTTGATCTTTAGATTTTATCCTAAGCTCAAAATACTCCTTAAGATCAGATTTACAACTTTGATTTATATTCCTAAGGCTAACAACCATTTCTTGGGCCTTTTAGTGGGCTCAAGTTGTCAAATGGGCTTGTTTTTGGTTCAAACTAAAGTTAATGACTTTTGTGGGCTTATGGGGCCTTAGGTGGATTTCTTATGAGCTTCAAAACAACTTCTCTTGGTTCTTTATGTTGCTGGTCAGATTTTTGTTGAAGGCCCATCTTAATGTTCTAAGCTTGTTTTGAGAGTTTTAGGCCCGGTTTTGAGTTTTAGGCTTTGTATGCTAATCATACTTGCTTTGGTTAATCCTTTCACTTTGTTCTTTCACTTTTATCATATTTTTACACCTCATTTACCCATGTTCCAGATCTGTTCATGTTGTTCCTAAGGGGTCCTTACTTGGTTTTTCAACTTGTTTCATCATTTCCTTAAGTGTAGGTGATAGATTATGCACTTAACTACTTGTGTATAAATCTTAACTTAAGTTTCCTTCCATCAAATGATCCTTTAACTCATGCTCCACATAAAGAAATAAAAGATCTAATACTTCATAAAACCTCCATATCATAGCTCATGTCATACAAAGTTGATTTCTTCATAAAACTTTATGTGATGGATTTTTCCTTAACTTAAGTCTAGTTTTGAGCATGTTTAACTAAATGGAAACAAAATCAACATTCAAATGATCATGGAACCTTCACGTCCAGCATGCTTACCCTTCATCAAAGTTCTCATTTCAAGATTTCCTTAGCTTAAAATATTCCATTCAAAGCATTAAACAAATGTCCATACAAAACACCAACTTTACATGCTCATATTTCAACTTCATGTAATGGTTTTAGGGTTTGTTTCTTAAAACGAATTTTTTGTGCTATAACAACTCAAACCTTACTCATATCTTCAAGAAATCCAAGTCTTCTAACACAAATATTAATCCACACATCACAAGAATCACTTACTCGTCCTTAACGCAAAGTTTGGTGGTTGTGCACTAAGGTTCCTCTTAAGCCTTTAACTTTGCTTCCTCCTTTTTGCTTACCCTTTGAAACCCGAATCCTTTGGTCTTTTGGAAAGGGGTTTATGAAAGATTCTAATGGTCTTAGATGATCTTAAATGATGAAAGAAAATGGCACATGAACAAAGAAAAAAATGCCGTGAGTTGAAGCTTTCAAAATGGAAGAAAATGGATTTTGTGGGGTAAAGTTGTTTCCCCTTTTTATGTTTGTTTCAAAAGAGAGAAAGATGAAGTGAAAGTGAAGTTGAAAGTGAGAGAAATGGGGAGGAGTGCAGCCGGTTGGAATGAAGAGAGAAGGAGTGTTTAAATGCCTTGAAAGTATTGTCTTAAAGCTTACAAAAAGTCAACAATTGCAACTCTTAATGATGTAAGCATTAAGGGGTGAATAGTGATGTGTAAGAGGAAGTGATTGATGGGTGAATGACAAATGCATGGCCCCCCTTTCTCCCCTTTTTAGATCTGCCATGGGAAGTCTTTTAATGGCATGGAGTGGTCTTGTCACCTTTATTAAAGTTAAGCTTATGATTTCTTGTGAAAATTTGTCCATATGTAGTATAAGTGAAGAGGTGATAAGGAAATTGTCTTATCACTAGATTTTGATAAGTTATCAATTGATAAATGATTCCAACTCTCAATTGATAAGTTATCTAAGGTGATTGGTTGGTCTACTTATTTATGGTGTAAGGCTTATGCATGAAGATAAGGGCATAGCCTTATAGAAAATTGTTTTAGGATTTTCATCTTACATTGTTTTGTGATTTATGATTTGATTTTTATAGAATTGTGAAATTTTCTAAAGTTGAATGAAATTATTCAAATTAAATTATCGATTAATTATTTAGGGTTAAAATTCCTTAATGGTTTTAAGGTTTAGGGTTTTAAGTAGCTTTAGAGCTCGCAGTTTTTTAAGCTCGGGTTTTATTGACAATTGGCTTTTGAATTGTAAAAATTTAATTTGTTCCTAAATATAAACTTAAGTTTTTGGTTTAGTTGATCTTTAGGAACGTTCGGGAGGTACTCCTAATCAAGTCTTAGGCCTACTAAAAGTAGGGTTTACAATTTGTTTCTCGACATATTTTATTTCACACACCTAACTATCATTTGGCATGTTTTATTTCAATGCCCATTGTTTTATACTATCCGTTAACCATTTAAGGCATAGACTAACTGCATTACTTGGCTGTAAGGTTAATTTTTATAGTTCATTAACCACATTCAACTAGAACCTAAGTCAATTTGTTTGCCGTATAGCTTAAAACTTATTAATTTGGCAATCATGACAAAAACAAACATAATGAAACTTCAAATATGATTTTCATAAATAAGTACTGCAATTTTAGAAACATATCAGCTATTGCCAAATGAGTGAAGACAGAAATCACCTGATAGATTAATTGAAATAAAATTTCAGATTCTTGATGTTCCATGCTTAAGTGATGATTGATCCATCTAACCTTTTAGTCGATAGGCCCCCTTGCCAATGACTTCGAAGATCTTCTCAACTCGTGCTAAGCTTTCCTTGAGTCGCTTGTATACCAGTGACTTCCATTTTACAACAAACCAGATCACCAAGTTAGAAAACTTTGTGCTTCACTTTTTGATTGTAGTACCTTGTTGCTCTATGCCGGTATGCCATAACCCTAGCTCTTACAATGTCTTGAATTTCCTCAATAGTGTCCAAATTTACTATCAGTGTAACTTAATTAAGCATAACATCAAAATTATGCATCCGCAGACTAGGCAAGTCTAACTCAATCGGCTACACAACTCACGTACCGTATGCTACCTTAAATGGTGTCTCTCCCGTTGCAATTCTATGAGTAGATCTGTTTCCCCATAAGATGTTTAGTAGTTCATCTACCCATCTCCCCCAAACTTGATCTATCTTCCTTCTTAAGCCGTGTAATTTGATCTTGTTGAAGGCTTCAACTTATCCATTTGTTTGAAGGTGTGCTACAGACGTATAATTGAGGTAAATGCCATGCTTCTCGTAAAATGCTTGGAACTTATTGTTGTCAAATCATGGGCCATTATCTATGATTATTGTATGAGGAACTCCAAATCTTGATATGATGGAACCAGAGACAAATGCTTCCACCTTCTGCTCAGTGATCTTCGCAATTACCTCAACCTCGGCCTATTTGGTAAAATAATCCACAACGATAATGATGAATTGTTGTTAGGTGGTAGATTTAGGTAAAGGTTCAAGGATGTCTAACCTCCACTGAGTAAATGGCTAAGGGTTGGTCAAACTACATAACTCAATGGATGGAACGTTACTCAACGAGTCATGCTTCTAGCATTGAGGATAATGTCAAATAACATCCTTTGTGTCTTCTCTCATAGTTGGCCAATAATAGTCGAGTTGCAGAGCTCAAATGTACAGTGTTTGCACCTTTACGTGGTTATTGCATATGTCACCATGTAGTTTAGATAACACCTTTAAGGCATCTCTCAAGGAAAGGCATCGAAAGTAGGGTTGAGATGTGACACGCTTATACATCTGACCATCAATCAACTTATAGTTTGTAGCCTGGTAAGCCAATCTTCGCGCCTCTGTTTTGTTGTTAAGGAGAGTATCATCTTTTAGATAATTCACTAGGTAATCCATCTACAATTCTTCTCTCGGCTAAGGAGCTAACTCATAGCTCTACAAGAGATTAGATAAGCTTTTCTACAGAAGAAACTCAATGAAAAGTTTCTTGCTCAACTTAGGGAATATCATACTAGCCAACTTCAACAACTTGTTGGCAGCAATATTCTTGCTTCTCAAAATCTTGTGAATGGAGAAAGATAGGAATTCTTAAACAAGCATTTGTACCACCAATTGGTACTTTCTCATCTCTTCTTCTATTGCCACGTAACTTTCAGTGACCCAATTTACCACCAGTTAGGAATCAAAGAACACTTAGAGTTTCTTGACACCAATTTCTTTTGCCAGTTTCAATCCAGTAATTAGAGCTTTGTACTTTGCTTCATTGCTACTGGTTGGGAATCTAAATTTCAAAGCATAATGAACATTGACATTATGGGAGCCTTGAAGAACTAGGCCTACACCACTTCCGTCTCGTGTTAAAGAACCATCAATAGAAAGTAACCAAATAGGTTTCTTAGCAACCTCCACATACTCTTCCTTTCTAGTGAATTCAGCTACAAAATCCTCTAGTACTTAGGTCTTTAGTGTCGTTTTGGGTTTATATTGTACATTATGGGCATTAAGCTTTAAGGCATATTTCATCATCTTTCCTAAGAAATCATGCTACTACAATGCTTGCCACAACGGTTGATCAGTAAGGATAATAATCTAGTGAGCTTCAAAATACAACTTCAACTTTCTTGTCGAGAGAACCACTACTAATACAAATTTTTCAATCTTTATGTATCAAAGCTTTGGCCCCTACAGAACATGACTCACATAATAAACGGGTCGATGCTCTTTGTTGTCAATTTAGACCAATACAAAGGAAAGTGCTCGGTAGCTAACCGATAGATATAAGTATAAATTTTCTCCAGAAATGGGTGTCTAAAGTATCAGGGGTGACGTAAGAAATTCCTTAAGCTCGTTAAAAGTTCTTTCGCAATTGTCAGTTTAGTTGAATACCTTTGGATTCTTCAAAATTTTAAAGAATTCTATGCACCTATCTGCACTCTTGACATGAATCTATTAAGGGCGGCAATTCACCCATTGAGTTCTTGTACCTCTTTAACTGTACGGGGTGATTTCATATTCCTTATGGCTTCAATCTTAGATTGGCTTCGATGCCACGTTGTATAACAATATATGCAAGAAATTTCCTTGATGTTATGCCAAAGACACACTTCTATATATTGAGTTTCATGCTTTATCTCCTCAATGTGGCAAATGTCTCCTCTAGATCAGCAAGATGCTGATCTTCCTTTATGCTCTTCATAATCATGTCGTCTAAATATACTTCAACATTCCTATGGATTTAAGATTTGAACATCTTCAATACTAATCTCTGGTATGAGGCACCAGCGTTCTTCAACCTAAGGGGCATCATTCTATAACAATATGTTCCAAAATTGGTAACAAAAGATATATGGACTTCATTTACCTTATCTATCTTGATTTGATTGTAACCAAAGAAAGTGTCCATAAAAGAAAGCAACACATGTCTTGCGGTTGCATCTACCATTTGATCAATTTTTAGTCGTAGGAAACAATCCTTAGGACAGGTCTTGTTGAGATCCATAAAGTCTATGCTCATTTGCCACTTGCTTTTAAACTTCTTAACTAGCACACAATTTGTTAGCTAAGTCAAATAAGGCTCTTCCCAAATGAATCTTGCCTTCAATAATTTCTATACCTCTTCTTCCATTGCCGTTCATTTCTCTAGTGCAAAATGTCTCTTTTTCTGTTGGACCACATTCACATTAGGGTCAATCTAGGGCTTGTATACCATAATGTCTCTCGGAATACCTGGCATGTCTAAAGGTGACCATGCAAACACATCAACATTGGCTTATAGGAAGTTAATCAAACTTTACTAGACATTTGCTGATAAAGGTTTTCCTATCCTTATTGTCTTCCCAGGATCATTTCCTAAAGAAATTTCCTTTGTATCATTCTCGGCGTTCTCTATATTAATTGACTTGCCTTCTAGATAGGTTTCAACTTGAAATACTTCCTCTTGTCTCAAGGCTCTTATATATAAGGACTGTGCCAATTGTTGATCCCTCTTACACACATCGACCCTCGTGAGAGAAGGGAACTTGGCCTTAAGATGTGCCATTAAAGGGACAATGTCGAATAAATGTTGGCATAGCCATCCCATTATCATGTTGTAAGGGGACCAACATTTGACAATGAGAAAGTGCACTTTGTCTTTAGCATCATGCTTGTCTTCACCAATCTATATTGACAAAGAGATAACTTTGGCTACTTAAATGGGTTGATTATTGAGGGCATAGAGATCATACATATAAGACCATAGCTGCGCTTTATTCTTGAGCCTCATTTAATCAAAGGCATGCTAAAAAATGATATCAGCCGAACTTTTCATGTCAATAAGAATCTTCTTGACTTCAAAGTTGGTGGCTCTCACATTGATGACGAGTGCATCATCGTGCGACCTTTGGATACTCTCAAAATCTTCTTCCTCAAAAGATATTATATTGTCGATCCTAACTTTTTTTCCATGAATATCGCAAACGTAATTCTTAGCGTTAATCGAGTTTGAAGAACTTGAATGGCCTATATTACGTCCGCCGACAATGGTATTAATTACTCCATTAGGTGCTCTACTAGGATTAACATCCTTTGTATCTCTTATGGCCATTGTTGGCCAAGTGTCATCCTCTTGTTCTTCTCATCTCCTTTGAGACAGTTTTTCGATTCTTTTGGCATCATGTGCTAGATATTTTTACAAGTGCCCATGTTATATTCCATTTTCAATTGCATTCTTAAGTTGAATGCACTCATCTGTATTGTGACCTATATCATAGTGGAAATCACAGTACTTGTTTGAATTTCTTCTTAAGGGATTCCCTCGCATTCTTTCCAGCCACTGGAGGATATCTCTCTCCCCATGTACCTCTATTAAAATATTCAAGATTGGATGCTTGACAAGCGTATAAGATGAGAATGTCAGGATCCTCCATCTCTTCCTCTCGACATTTGATCTGTAGTCATTGTCCATACCAAGTCTATCCTTCACACTTTTTTGCTTATCATTCTTTCCATCTCTTCTTCTCTTATCAACTTCTCGTTTTGCCTTTATGTTTTCTTCCTATCGGATGTATGAGGTAGCTTTAGCCTTAAACTCAGTGAAAGTTTTTGGCTTATTCTTTGCAAGAGACTTGAAAAAGTCTCCATGAGGCTTAATGGTATGCCTAAGAGCTCAGTTATTACTAGGACTTACTAGGGAATAATTGAACTGAAATGAGTCCTTCAAGATATTGAAGAAAATTAGAGGGAAGCGGTCCATAATTGAGCAAGAGTAGCTAATGTAAAGTTGCTCGGAGGATGTGACTCACCAACGAACACAACACGACTTGACACCTCACTTGATATGACACATAAGTTGATGTCAAGGTCTACACATTACTAATCCTGAGCTACTTGGCAAGATTATATAAGAATGTAATGGATAAGGACTTAGAGAAGATTGTCTCACAAGAACAGAGTATTCAATATTAAGATGTAAGTTGTCTTCAGCTTATAAGAGAAAAGGACTATTTATATACGTCCTTAGGATAGCATTACAAATAAAGAAATTACAAGAAAGTATTTATAAAAAGGGGATTTCTAGTACATAAAAAAAGGGTAAAAAGGACAGTAAACCAAAAATGGAAAAGTAGTTAAATATCAGACGAGGTGGATAGCTGATAGTGCAGCATTGGTCCTATACGGATATTCTCTAAGCATAGCAGGCGAGAAGGGTCAAAATATTATGGCACTAAAGGGGTTGAGATGAGAGAGATGGTGGTATACCGAAAGTAAACTACTCAGCCATTTAAGTGAGTCTCTCGTCACTCGGCAAGATATCCTTAACAGCAATTTGTCAGAGTACTTGACACAAGGTCCTTGGCTAGGGACTAGTTGGCATCATTACTATTGAGTATATAGATCAACGTATGATAATGTAGGGAGCTCAAGGAGTTTGACCACCTTTCTTCGACGTATAGTTTCTCGTCATCAGTAAGTTGCCAAGAGATAATTCTTCGAGAGAGGGATTGGAGGCTTCGGAGGCACGCACGAGTAATGGGACCGTTGACCCTCAGTGCATCACTTGACTACGTTGATCACGACGTTAAGGGCTACACTCATATCCAACTTTGGGATTTGGACCATCTCGGCCATAAATCTAGCTAAATAGTCCTTGATTGACTCATTGGACTTTTGTTTAATGGTGCTAAGGATTGAGGAGTCCTTAACAGGAAGTTTACTTATAAGGAAGTGTTAACGAAACACTTCTACTAGTTCATCAAAATAGGAAATGGTATTTGGTTTCAAATGTTTGAACCATGTACTGGCTACATTCCTCAATTTTGAAGGAAAAGATTGATAAGCTACTGCATCACTCAAGCCGTGTAACTTGGCCAACATATGGTAGTACTCCAAGTGATCTTCAGGGTCCTTTATTCCATCGTAAGTCTTAAACTATAGTAACTTTATGTGTCGAGGTATTACTTCCTCCAAAATTTCTAGAACAAAGGGACTCTTTTTAATTAAGAACTGTTTGTTTGGGGCAGTAAGGGTGTTGACATGCCAAGGACCCGCATGGTGCACCTATTATGGTTGTTTGCCTTTGTCATTCCTTTTGAAAGCAGGAGTTGAAGGTCCTATCATATTCTCGGCTTGCTTTTTTTGCAACTTGGGTGAATAAATGGAATCATCGCTTTTTTTAGCATCATGATCACCTTGGTCTTTGTTTTGGGTGAATATTACCATAGAGGAGGTTAAGGACTTGCTTGTGTTTTTTGTTTACTTCTTGGTTTTCGTTAGCTAAGTTGAGGTAGAGTTACTTGAGCCTAGCTAATCATTGTTCATCATATGCCTACTCCCCCATTCAGGGTATTGGGAGGTAGTGCTAGCACCTACAATCTTAGATACTCTTGGCTTAGCCATGTAGGTGTGTTTAGGAAAAAATAGACAGTGCCAAATGTTATTAGTAAATTTTGGGATTAAGGAAAATCCTACAAAAGAGAATGAAATGCTTGGTACTAAGGCCATTCTGGTATGGCCACTTCGATGTCTAATTTAGTAGGGTGACTTTATATAAAATGTATGTAAGTGAAGTGTTAGAGATATCTTATGGAGTTTTCTTTCCCATATTTATAGCTGGTTGTAATGTTTAAGGCAATTGTCAAAATAACTGTTAAGATATGTGGAAGCTTTTTGATTTGACATCTTTCTTAATATGTAATGAGAGTAGGCAATTATGTAATATAACCGTACTTATGATAACTATTTGCATCATGAGCTTGAATTTAAACCAGGAATGGATTTAGCATACTCAGCATAAATGTCGTGTGTCATCTTTCGAGAGGTATGTCAAGAGATTCAAGATACTTGGCATATCGGTAGGCGAATGAACAAGTATGCTAGATGAGTAAAAACTGACTATCAATAGAGGGCACAATAAATTACAACTTTAATGATTTTATTTTAATGTAATTTTTTGATATTAACAGATTAAATTATATATTAAATAATTGGATCATTTAATATTAATTATTAATCATTAGTATAGTCATGAAAACCATTAATATTGGCTGACAAAACTTAAATATTTCCTTATTAACTTTTAGTATTTTATTTACTTAATAGTTATTGAGCTAATAATGATAATAATAATGACAAGTTAATTGAAATAATACCAACAACATAGTAATAAAAATAGAAAGGTAAAATAATTCTATCATTTTTGTTGTAGTAACATTCCATAATAAAGGGCACATGAATTACTCCTTTTGTTAAGGCCTTTAATGTAGCCAAAAGAAAAAAGTTAAAAACATAAAAACAATAGAAAAAATATGGCACATGCAAATTATCAAAAGATTAAAAAATACAAGTGTACCACAACATTCCTTAGAATTATGGAAAAAGAAAACCTATGAATTTTTATCAATTGTCTAACTTTACATATAGTATTTTTTATTGTCCTTTACAACAATCAATTAAACATAGTGAAATATCAATTCACATAAAAATTTAAAATTTAAGTCATTGATGGACTTTAACAATATATTTAACATAGATAATATGTTTCAATTTTCATTTATATCAGTTGCCATTAAGAAAGAACTAAAATTCTCCCATTTTGACATTAATTATGCATTTCAATTTTTATTGATACAAATTCATAATAGTAATTTAAAATTTTGAATTATTAATTTATAGCTTAATTCACAAGGCTATTGTAATCTACTAGTATGAACACTGGTCTCAATAAAATGGACTAGGTTTGGTTCTACCCTCCTTAATGTTGAAATACATGGTTATCCAATAAAAAAGAAAAAAATCTACAGCCATGGTATTTGTCATTAATAATTCATTTGGATTCATATTAAACTCCATTCTCATTGATGACCTATTTATCGTTAATAATATGCTTAAATTCTTATTTATATCAACTACCATTAATAAATTACCGATTTGCTAATGATAATATGTCTTAATTTAAAATGCTATCAATTACTATTAATAAATACCTAATATATGCAATCTAACAACTACTTTTTTTTTTTTTTTTACTTTTTATCATCAATATTATGTTTCAATTATCTTAATTATTAATTATGTCCCAATTTGAGGGGTAGGCTAGTTGTAGCAGCATAGTATGTACCATATAAAGATCAAGGATCAACAAACCCATCAATTTAGAATCCTCCCTATAACATACTAGGCTACTCCTACATACCAGTTTACTTCATCTGTAGGTAGAATTCAAGTGATAGTCAAGCAGGCAATTACTAGTAACCATGAAAAATATAATAAAAGGAAATAACTCAAGACAAATAGGTTCTTAATAAAGTTTATGAGTCATAAAGTCAACATAATGAATGACAATCTATATACTTTTGACCACATAAAACTTAACACTTGACCAGCTAGAAAAGTCCCATTAAACTCTCAAACCACACCATACAAGCAATAATCAAGCAAGTTTAATTACATATGTGCCTAAATGTAGTTAACCATATGCTAAACTAGTATATGCTATTAGTGGGTCTTATATCTAACTCAGATTTAATGCCCTTTGATGCTAAAGTTAGAGAATTCAAATTGCCTTATCCAGGTACCTATCACTTGGGTACTAACTAGTTATTTTATCTACATTAATAATTTTAGTGATTATCTAGTCATTAATTACCTAAGTGATATTCCTAACACTAAGTGAGATTGTAAGTGATACATGTAGTATAGCTCACCTCAAAGTAGAGGTCTCAAGACTCAATCCTTAATCGTATGGTTAGAAGCTCCAATGCTTAGTAAGCCTATAGACTAAGATAGGGTAATTATCATACGAGTGCACCATACTATTCATATAGGAACATTTCAACAAGATAAATATAACCCTTCGTAAGACCCCTCTTTACCTCTACATAATGCGACGATTGACATGAATGTGATGTCATGCACATATGTAATTATTTAATTATTAGGTCTAATATAGTGAAGCCCAATTCCTTAAGTGATCAAGCAATTCTGAAAACAATCGAGCAAGCTAAAGTAATGAGAAATTCCATTATGTAATATACTAACATGTTATCTTATAATTAAAGTGTCTTAATCACTTGATTAAGTAAATACATGTACATGAATGAACTTGAAATTCCTAAATAATTCAATTTATTATCTTATTTAGGTACCACTACGCTACACACGCATACAAGCATAGTAATCATAGAAGAAATACTCACTTAACTATGTTGATCAGGAATTGTAATAGCCTTCTATTAGGTTGGTATCTAAATCAGTATATCCTGATAACATAATAGTAACACTATTGGAACCATGCTAAGTTTCTAAGCAGTTGTCCCATCTCTGCTATACTATCTCAAGTTATAACTAAAATTTGTTTTTGCAATATCTTCTTCATTTTAAGTCCGAGTTTCACGTTCATATAATTGATTTCATAGGATTCCAAACATATATTCACATGGTGGAATCCATTTTAAGAGCTAGGACCAAAAACTATTTATTTGGATAAGGGTCATATTCGAAGTTCAGGTTTTACTCTTTTTACTTAGTTGATTTCTTAGTTTAATTAAGTGTTTGAGTGCCCAAGGCCTTATCCTAGCTTCTTATTTTTATTAATTGGGCATTACTTCTTTATTTAAGGTTGTTAAATTAGTTTCATGAATTAAATTTAAGTCTTAATCCAACTCTTATTATTCTAAGGCCTGAACTATTCTTTTCAACCATTTATGGGATCTATTTACACCTAAGCTTAATTGTGGCTCTTTGAATTATTTAGTAGGCTTGATAGATTTTATAGTTAAACTCTAATTATCCATTTTACCTATTGGTAATGTAAGTTAAGATGATATTAAAGCTTGTTTTCTAGGTCTTTTAGCTCAAATTAGGCCTAATTCATGTTCTAGAGCCTATACCTTATCTTTAGCTTAATCTATTAGGCCCTATAACTAGGGGTGGGTGCAATTTGGTTTAATACGGTTCATCCCCTATTTACTGAATTGAACCAGATGTAACAATTCTTATTTTTTTTCTTAAAATTGAACTTAACCATACATTTTAGTTTGTATATTTTTCAAACCTAATTAAAATTGGTTTGATCCACAATTTGAACCATTTATATCAATTTTTTGCTAAATACATTTATATCTAGTAATATATTTTTCCTCTTCACTAAACGTTTATATGTTTCTAATTAATTTCCTATATATTTATCATGTATATCGATGCTTAGCAAAAAGTGGTACAAGATTTTAATGAACTCAACTTAATTAGATAAAAATAAGAGACTTTGCTCCAATGAACAACAATGAGGAGAGAGAAGTAAAGCTACCTGTGTAAAAGCTATACGAAGAAGACAAAAGAGATACACTAAAGATTGAAAAAGAGATGAGAGATACATAAAGAGAAATAAGATCAAACCCATGATTTGAAAACATATATATATATATATATATATATAAAGACAACTTAGAAAAGGAAAATTTCTAGATGTGAAATTTCAAATGTAACTCACTAAATTTAATCTTAATAATTGATCAAAAGATGAGACAAAGAAGAACAAGATAAGAAAAATTCAATCAAATCCATGAAGATTAATGAGGGGAGAAAATAAAAAAAGCATAAAACAATTGCATAAATTTTTTTGTTTAACCAACTAGTTCAGTTCGGTTTGGTTAGCTTTCCTAAACTAAATTGCAAACCGTTTATATATAACCAAACTATGTAAAAAAAAAAAAAAATCGATTTTTAAGTTTAGTTGATGGTTCGATCCGTAGATTATATTTTTTTTTTAACCCTACTTATAACTTAGTAAACTTATTAAATGATACATTTTAACTTAAGTTATAGATCTAGTGTTATTAATTTGTGGAGCTCTAAATGGGTTTCCCCAAGCCGAATGTCTAATTTAGGCATAATTGCTTACTATAGACCTTGTTTAGTCTATTATCTTACAAGTTTAAATCCTAAACCTTAATTAATCATGAGACTAATGATCCAAATCAAAACTTACGGCAAGTGTAACTATCAATACATGATGATTAAAGATGATTTTTTGAGGATCTTTACCCTATATGTACTAAACCTTTTTTTTTTTTTTGTTGGCCAAAAAGTACTAAACATGAATGATGCATTATAGTAACTCTACATTGCATTTTTATCTACTTTTCACTAGAATAACCATGTGAAATAAAAAATAAAGTGAGAATATGCATCTATATATTTCGGCTTAAGTATGGGTCTTAGGTTTCATAGACATTTCCCAATCTTCATTTAAGTTATCTTCATAGAAGTATCTCTACATTTTTAAAATGAAGGCAAGATAATAGCTAACACGCATGGAAGTATTATTATGTGGTTCTAATGTGACATGTATATGATTATAACATCTTTATCTAGTATTTCTAACTGTAAACTCTCATAATATCAAGTGTATAGCTAGTGTAAAAAGAGAACTTAAGTTGGATGAGTTTTACCATAATCTAAAGTGCACAAGTTCCAACTTTTCCTTTGAAAAAACAAAATCAAAACATGATCATTTGGGGCCTTAGGTGTCTTGGTTAGGTAGAAGAGGATGTGATGGTTTGTTGAGTAGTGGCCTTTGGTGATTTGATAATGTGTAGTGGCTACAATTGGGTTAGGTAGCCAAGTGTACATGGGGATCTGAGGTTCTAACTTATTTTCCTTCTTTTCTTTTAAGTTTTGTTCAAGGGTTTTTGTAATCCTTGCAAGTAGAAGTTTGGATTCGATACACAAAATTTCTGATGATCGGATAAAGTGTCAAATCAAGCCTAAATTTTCTAACAAAGTTACAAATATTAGTAAAAGTGACCCCATAAATTTGAATTTAGAAAAATAAGTAATAAAATAATTAAATATCATAATATTGAATTATAAGCATATTACTCATTAGTTATAAAAAATATGTAAAACGAGTTTTAATAACTAACGAGTCAAAATAAATAAATTATATACATACTAAAAAATCATAAAATAACATAAATAATATTTAGGAGCATTTACTTATAATCCATATGTATTTACATGTAGCTAATAATACCGGAAATTACTTAAAATACACGAAATATACTAAATTAATGCTAAATAATTAAAGAAAATTACAAAAATAAATTAAGAAGTAAGGAAATGTTTGGATTTAAGGCATGGCAAGTTGGGATTAACTAAGAAAAATTAACCAATTAAATTAAGACAACTGGAAAGCTAAAAAAATAAGAGATAAGGGCTAAACACCAATCTAAAAATTAAAGAAAAATGTCAATCAACTCTATAAATACCCCAACCTTCAATAGGAACTCATTTGGTTAGTTATCAATCCAAGAAAATTAGAGAGGAAGTAGAAAAAGAGAGTTATGGTTTTCTACAAAAAAATATCAAATTTAGTATGCAATTAGGGCTTGGAGAGGGAACCTATGACCAATAGCCAACTGCAACTGAACCACCACTACTAACATTGGTGGTCGGAAGTCCATCAAACAGGTGAGTTTGATTCTTAACTCAATTTTGTTTCATTTTGTTAAAATATTAAATGTGTTTAAATAATTATGAAATTTGGTATTTTAATTTTTTTTATGTATGTAGATTTAGAGAAAAATCTTAGTTTGATGAATTTAGATTTTGAAATGCATAGTGCTTAAGAAATCTCGTAAACTCGAGTTTACTTTGATTTAGAAATAAATAACTTTACAAGTGTAGTTTTGATCTCAATTTTTTTGTGTGGACTATTTAGTGGATGTAGAATAGTGCTACAAAGAAATTTTTTAGAAATGATTTTTGAAATTTTTAGATAATTTTTAGACCTTAAAATGATGTATAAAATAGGTGATTATAGGCTAATTTAGAAATTAATGGATTATTACTGATTTAATGTGTAATTAGGTATTTTAAGATGTTAATATCTAATGTGATATAATAATTGTAGCTTTTAGAGTGTTAGATGTAATTATTAGGTATAATATGCAATAAATATGTGTAAATTGATAATATGTGAAATTGGATTTATAATAAATATAAAATATTAGGATAAAATTGATAATATAATAATAATAGTAATATATAATAAATCTGATATAAAACTTAAATTTTGGCAATTATATGAAAAATATATTTTTTTCTCACATTAAGAGTAAATTTGGTAGTTAAATGAGGACTAGGATATATTGTACAAACTATAATACTAATTAGGGCTAAAAGTGATTTTTAAGAAACTTAAGTATAATGTCATTAATTTTACATTATAGTTTGAAATGAATTGTTAGGATTTACATATAACACCCATTATAAAAAAATAATTGTAACCGGATTCGGAAATCAATTTCAATACTAGCCTAAAATAGATAAAAAATAAATAATACATATATATGGAAAGTTGAGTCAAATCATAGCCTAAAGTTTATATATTATAAGGATATAAATACTAAAAGAGTATTTATATTATAGGACATACAGAGACAAGTTGGCTTGCGACAAGTTTAGTGAGTGAACTAAGGATTTTAGGCAATTTAGATTCAATACTTCACTATATTTTGGAGTACTGTTTTAAGTACTTAGAGGCTTAGGATTGAATATGATTATGCTTGTAGGTAGTTATATGTGCATGTGCTTATGTGTATTTGATTTTGTATTGTAAATTTATGTTATGATTTGGTGATTGTTGAATAAATGGTGTGAGATTGTTTATTTACCCTAAACCAAACTTAATTATAACCGACCTAAATATCCTAATTAGGCATTGATGCACTACCGATCAGCGGTCCCATTTCTTATGCATGCCTTTAAGGCCTCCCATCCCTCTCCTAAACAATTATGTCTCAACAAATTGCTGATGACGAGAAACTGTACATTGAAGAAAGGTGGTTGAACTCCTTAAGCTCCCCACATTGTCATACATTGATCAGTACATTCGGTAGTGATGATGTCAACCAGTCCCTAGCCAAGGACCCTATGCCAAGTACTTTGACAAACTATTGTCGAGAATATCTTCCTAAGTGATAAGACACTCACTTAAATGGCCAAGTAGTTTTCTTTCGGCATACCACCATCTCTCTCATCCTGGCCCCTTTAGTGCTACAACATTTTGACCCTTCCCGCCTGTTATGCTCAAAGAATATTCATAGGGGACCAATGCTACACTACTAGCTGTCTATCTCGTCTGACATTTAACTACTTTTCCATTTTTGATTTATTGTCCTTTTTACCCTTTTTTTATGTACTAGGAATCCCCTTTTTGTAAATACTTTCTCGTAATTTCTTTATTTGTAATGCTGCTCTAGAGACTCATTATAAATAGTCCTTTTCTCTTATAAGCCGAAGACAACTTACATCTTAATACTGAATACTTTGTTCTTGTGAGACAATCCTCTCCAAGTCCATACCCCTTATACTCTTATCTAATCTTGCTAAGTAACTCAAGATTAGTCGTAGGTAGACCTTGACATTAACTTGTGCATCATATCAAGTGAGGTGTCAAGTAGTGTTGTATTCGTTGGTGAGTCATATTCTCCGAGCAGCTTCATGTCAACTACTCTTGCTCGATTATGGACCGCTTCCCTCGAATTTGCCTTAATATCTCGAAGGACCCATTTTAGTTCAATTCTGCCCTAGTAAGTCCTAGTCATAACTAAGCTCCTATGCAAATCATATATTCTTGGTATCAGAGCTGGAAGGTGAGACCACGAGTTGTCTAGTGTTAGTCTACTGTGTCTGTTGTTCAAGATATTTGTTTATAGAAAGGCATTTGAGTGAAGTATCTTTGTTGAAGCCTGTGTTGAGAATGTCAAACCCTAGTGTATAGGGAGAGATTCATGATGTCAAGAGTGATGCTCATTGGTATGGTCGAGTTGGCCAAGAAGCACCACGTATGAGCAGTTATAAGATTTTGTTGCTATTATGGCCATCTTAGCTGTTTCAATAAATAGGGTCTTAGAGGTAAGATTATATGAAAGAGTTATTGGATAAGGCTAAGAAACTAGAGATAAGCTGAGGAGACAAATGAACGAACGAGCAACAAAAGCCTTTCCTATGAACCAAGCACCACTATGACATGCTGATAAAGTCGCGAGAAGAAGGTTAGAGTTGGATGAAGTGGAAGAGTACGAAGAGGAAAAAGACTAGTATGATGCGATGGATAAGCATAAGTTTAGAGTGCTAAGAGGTGTCTAGCATCTTAAAGTATAGATTCCAAGCTTCAACGTATCTAGTAGCGCTGATGACTACCTCGACTAGGAAGAGAACATCGAAAAGATATTCGACTTCTATGATTACGAAGATGCTGTCTACATTAGGATGGCCGCATTAAAATTTTTTGGGTATGTAGTAATGTGGTGAAAGAAGCTTACGAATGTTCATCTGAAGGCTTGACATGAAGTTCGAACATGGAACGACATGACGAGAGTTCTAAGAAGTAGGTTTGTTCCTAAACACTACGAGCAAGACACTTTTCGACGACTCCAAAACTTGGGGTAAGGTAACAGATCCATAGACGACTATGTTTGAGAGTTTCAGTTGCCTATGATACGATGTGATGTCGACGAGCCTGAGACCCAAACTATAGCACAATTTATCTCGGGACTCTAAGCTAAGATTAGTCACATTGTGGAATTGTAGAGCCTCACAACTCTGGATAAAACCATCCGTATAGCCTAGAGAGTTGAAAGGCAATGGTGGAACCAGGTTAGCCGAATGCCGAGTAGTAGAACCATGATGTCGAGTAGGAATGGCCTACCGAGTTGAGTAGGGAGTGACAAGGCATTAAATAGATCTGAGGTTAAACGTCGAAGCCATATGCTAAGCTAACCAGACGAGGGCCGAGGTAAGAGCAAGATCGAAGAACTTGAGATTTGAAGAGACTAAGGTCAAAGATTAGGATAGAAAACCCAAGAAATCAAATGTTTTAAGTGTCTTAGCTTTGGACATATGGTTAGTCAATGTCCGAACCGCTAAGTTATGACCATCAAGGGAGATAAGCCCCAGTTTGAAGCAGAAAGCACAAGTGAAGGAGAGGAAGAAGTGGCAACTGATTAGATGCTAGAAGAATTTGAGGAACATTAGGGAGCCAAGATACCCCCTGAGGGCGATGCCATGTATTTCTTTGTTGTTCAGCAATCTCTCAATACTTTTGTGGCTAATGAGGATGAACAGAGAGAGAACCTCTTTCATACAAATTATCGGGTGCATGGCAAGCTATGTACTGTGGTCATTAACGGAGGGAGCTATACCAATGTCATCACATAAGGGGTAGTTAAGGCCATGAAATTACTAACTCTTCCACTCCCCAAGTCATATAAGATTCACTAACTGAACGAGAGAAGAGGATTATACGTTTTCGAGCAAGTTAGAGTACCGATTACTATTGGTAATAGGTATAAAGCGAGGTGCTGTGTAATGTCCTGTCTATGTGTGCATCCCATATATTACATGGCCGACCATGGCTATTTGACTTAAGGGTATTCACGATGGGTGTAGAAACACCTACATGTTTCAAAAGGATGGGAAGAAAGTTATATTGACATCGATGAGTCCTAGGGAAGTGTAAGAAGCCTAGGAAAATGTTGCGAGATCTTTGTAACAGAAGTCCTTAATGATTTCTCGAGCTTAGTTTGCATGAGAGGTCAAACTCGAGGACTATGTACTCTTCTTGGTCAAGAGACTCCTAGAGGTTAGAGAGGCCAAGAACTTACCTACCGAAGTGCTACAACTACTTCAGGAATTTGTTAACCTCTTTCCATCCGAGATGCTGAAAGGATTACCTCCCTTATGAAGAATTGAGCTTTGCATTGATCTTCAACTTAGAGCAACCCTGCCAAATTGACCTGCCTATAGACTCAATCCTAAACAAGCAACCAAGCTGAAAGAGCAAGTTGATGAGTTGGTGGATCATAGATATGTCCGTAAGAGCATGAGCCCATGTGTTATCCCAGCCGTGCTAGTACCAAAGAAAGATGGATCATGGAGGATGTACATTGACACTTATGCCATCAACAAGATTACTGTTAAGTATTGATACTCGATCCCTTGGTTAGACGACATGCTCGATGAGTTGCACAGTACACACATCTTTTTAAAAATAGATCTAAAGAGTGGCTATCATCAAATATGAATGAGACTAGGAGATGTATGGAAAATAGCCTTTAAGACTCGGGATGGTCTATTTGAGTGGATAGTTATGCCATTTGGTTTAACTAATGTGCTGAGTACATTCATGTAACTCATGAATCATATGCTTCCAGCATTGATAGGTAAATGCGTTATGGTCTATTTTGATGATATTCTAGTCTACAGTGCTGAAATTCTTGTTCATATCAAACATTTGAGATTGGTGTTTAACATACTCTATGCCAAGAAATTATTTGATAACCTAAAGAAATGTGCGTTCTATTAGAGCGAGGTTGTATTCCTCGAATATGTCGTTTCTAGGAGTGGAGTTTGCGTTGATGAGGAAAAGGTCAAGGCTATTAATGAGTGGCCTACACTGACAAGTGCAGCTGAAATTAGGAGCTTCCATAGCCTAGCCTCGTTCTATCAAAGATTTATTCAGAACTTCAGCTCCATAACTATGCCGTCGACTAAATTGACCAACAAGAACATTGAGTTTAAATGGACAAAAAAGGCTTAGAGGAGTTTTGAAGATTTAAAGTGTAAGCTGATGTCTACGCCAGTACTTACCCTACCAGATTTCGAGAAGGTTTTTGAGGTTGAATGTGATGCATCTGGTGTCAATATTGGTGCTATACTTATGCAAGAGTATCGACCCTTTGCCTACTTCAGCAAAAAACTTTGAGGTGTTACCCTAAATTACTTAGCTTACGACAAGGAGATCTATGCCCTTATCCGTACACTCTAGAACTGGAAGCATTACCTGTTGCCAAGAGAATTCATCATCTATTCTGATCATGAATCTCTCAAGCATCTTTATAGGCAGCAGAAGCTTTCTTGACGTCACGCCAAGTGGGTCGAGTTCCTACAAACCCTTTTGCTATGTCATCGGGGTATAAGAAGGGAAGCACCAATACAATGGCTAATGCACTTTCTCATCGTCATACCCTCATCAGGACATTGCAAGCTATAGTGCTTAGATTTGGCACTTTACTTGATCGATATGAGCATGACCTACATTTTGGGCCTTTAGTAGCCAAGTGTAGTGATAGAGGAGCTGTAGATAGATTCTAGTTGAGTGTAGGGCAAGTGGTTTTGCGAGGGAGCTACTGGTTAGAGAAGCTCATGCTGGGGGTCTGGCTGGTGATTTTAGGGAAAAGAGAACAATTTAGATATTGAAGGAGCATTTTTACTACCTTGAGATGATGAGGAATGTGTACCAAATACTTGAGGGGTGCAAGATGTGTAAGTATGCTAAAAGAAAGAGAGAGCCCTATAGAGAATATATGCCCTTGCCAATTCCTGAATGGCCATGGATCGATATAAGCATGGATTTCATGCTTGGCCTTCCCCACATGTCGAGAAGACACAATTCAATCATGGTAGTGGTCGATCAATTCAGCAAGATGGGCCACTTCATTCTTTGCTATAGGACTAATGATGCTTTATTCATTGCTAACCTCTTTTTATAGGAAATTATGTAACTATATGGAGTACTAAGAAGTATTATGTCTAACCATGATTCAAAATTCATGAGCTTCTTTTGGAAAACCCTATAGAGGAAACTTAGTACTAAGCTCCTATTCAATACCTCTTGCTACCCTCAAATAGACAATCAAACTGAAGTAGTTAATAGAATCGTTGGTAGTCTCCTACACGCTACTATTGGAAAGAACTCTCATGACTAGGATTTATGCTTACCCATCATTGAATTTTCCTACAATCGCTCAACTCACAATTCTACTAGAACATCACCATTTGAGGTTGTTTATGGACTTAACCCAAACCTACCCTTAAACTTAGTTAACAATCCATCTACATAAGGGAAGAGTCAATCTGGCCTGTAGCGTGCTGAGGAATTTCATAAGTTACACCAAAGAATTGATAAGCAATTGACCAAAACTGTGGCTTAATAGAAGGAAATGGGAAGTCACGGAAGGAAACAAATCATTTATACTCCTAGGGACCTTGTCTAGATCTATCTCAGCAAAGGACGAGCAAACTATCACCTAAAGTGGATGGACCCTATAGGATCTTAAGGCACCTTAATGATAATGCCTACGAGATTGAGCTACCTAAATGTTTTGACATATCTATCATATTTAATGTCATCGACTTAACTATATATGTGCCTGATGATGACGAAGGCTAAGATTTGAGGGCAAATCTTCAACCCTAAGAAACTAATGCACAGTAGGTTAGCAGTCCCATTACTTGTGTGTGCCTCCAAGGCCTCCAATCCCTCTCTAAAAGAATTATCTCTTGGCAACTTGCTCATGATGAGAAACTGTACATCAAAGAAAGGAGGTTGAACTCCCTGAGCTTCCTAGATTATTATACGTTGATCTATACACTCAATAGTGATGATGTCGACTAGTCCCTAGCTAAAGACCCTACGCCAAGTACTCTGACAAACTACTACTGAGAATATCTTGCCAAGTGATGAGAGACTCACTTAAACGGCCGAGTAGTTTTCTTTCAACATACCACCATCTCTCTCATCCTGGCCCCTTTAGTGCTACAACATTTTGACCCTTCACGCTTGCTATGCTCAAAGAATATTCGTAGGGGACCAATGCTATACTACTAGCTGTCCATCTTGTCTAACGTTTAACAACTTTTCCATTTTTGGTTTGTTATCCTTTTTACCCTTTTTTTATGTATTAAGAATCCCTTTTTTGTAAATACTTTCTTATAATTTTTTTATTTGTAATACTGCCCTAGGGACTCATTATAAATAGTCCTTTTCTCCTATAAGTTGAAGACAACTTACGTCTTAATACTGAATACTCTATTCTTATGAGACAATCCTCTCTAAGTCCATACCCCTTACACTCTTATCTAATCTTGTCGAGTAACTCAGGATTAGTCATGGGTGGACCTTAACATCAACTTGTACGTCATATCAAGTGAGGTGTCAAGTCTTGTTGTGTTAATTGGTGAGTCACATCCTCCAAGTAGCTTTACGTCAGCTACTTTTGCTCAATTGTAGATTGCTTCTCTCTAATTTTCTTCGATATCTTAAAAGACCCATTTCAGTTCAATTTTTCCCTAATAAGTCCTAGTGATAACTAAGCTCTAAGGCACACCAACATGCATTACAAGCCTTTATGTTATAGCTGTGATTCTCCAGCCAAATATCGATACCTTTGAAAAAAATAGCGCTGGATAACATGACGGTCTTTTCTTCATTCTTAGCTGAACTAAGTGATAGAAGAGGAGATTGTAGTAAGGATGAGGGCAATGGTTCGAAGGATTGTTAAGGGGGAAACGGTGTCCCTATTATATAAACTTGGGTTTGGTTATGAGTTATTACTTTGATTTCACAATGTATCGAACCATGTTGTGTGAAGGCATTTGCATATTGCAATGCATATACTTAATTGTTTAAAAACCTTGTTTGTATTTGTTATGCATTCTTAAGTCTCCATTCTAACTTATTGAGATGCTGATTGCTCATACCTTTATAGATTCTCTTATAGGTACTGATAGATATATCGCATTATGACCAACCTAAGGTTAATATCTTTTTAAAGTGCTAAGCTATGGGGGAGTGAGGATTAAGCTAGTTAGTAAGATCGAGTCTTCTAGAGTTTTGTTACTAACTTTTAAGTTTTTGGACCGATTATATAATATGTTACTTATCAAACCATCTCAGCATGTTGATATTTCTTGGGAATGTAAGACAGTATAAGTATCTTTATGTAAATATGACTCAAAGTTTTTAGTTATATAAAAATTATATCCTTAATTACGAATGACTGTTTACTTCAAAGCGAAGAGTCCTAGATGCCTTGCGTAAATTGTATTTGTGATACGAATTGTGAAGTCAGTTACCATCATAGGTTGATTTATACGGTGAGACTATTACAACTTCGCCGCTTTGGGGCATAACAATTTTTAGAGAGGATTTTTTAGGTGTATTTTATAGAAGTAGTAGAAATGCGAGTGGGGAATAAGATGATGAGATTGGACAATTACAAAGGGTAGGGACTAAGGGGATAAGAATCATTCTACAATGATTATTTTTATGGGGACCATTTACTTGTTGCTTAAGTTGGTTAGGGTTTGTCTCCTAAATGGAGGCCTAATCTTAACCTTCTCACTTTTAGTTAATTTTTTGCCATTTATCGCTAAGTCATCTCATTCTCTTAGCTAAGCATAATGCATGTCTACATGTATGGATTAAAGTTAAATACTATGCTATTTACTTACATGCATAATCCTAATTAATTTTAATTTTTAGATTCTTCTAATTTAATTAAACTAATTAAGATCATTAGGTCCTTTTATCTAATTATTTTAGTATATCCAAGGTTCAAAATATATTATTGTTATTTGGTTATGATTTCAAAGGTAAATTAGGACTTTTTAGCAATAAATTGACTTATGAGCAATTAGTGATTAGTATGGCTATATAATTGGAATTTATTAATTAAGTCATGGTTTTTTATATTAATTTAGAGTTTTAGAGTTGATTTAGGGTCTTTTGTTTGTTCGGATTTAATTTGGGTTTAAGGGTATTGAAGCTACATTAAGGGTTTTAGTTCTGGTTTTAGAGTTTCAAACGTATCATTTAAGGTAATTTAGTTGAATTTACTATTTAGTTGTGATACCTTTTTTTTTAAGGACTCAATTAAAGCAATGTAATGAAAAGATGATAATTTAGGTGATTTTTAAGAAGAATTTTGTCTATTTTGAAGGATAATATAAAAATAATAAGCACCGAAGAGAATTTTTTTAAAAAATAAGCAAGGAAAATGACTATAGTTATACACCATCACTGTGTTCCTTGGCTATGAAGCCCATGTCTTTAATTTCGATTTGAATTTTGAAGGATTTTTTACAAGAGCATGACCATGGTCACCTACTTTGACCATTTTCCCTGGCTACAATCCCTTGGTAATTAATTTTGAATGATTCTCATAGGATTTATTACAAGGTGTTGTTCATGCCTAATTGCCACGCTCATGCTCACGGTAATGTACCTCCAGTATGCTATGATACACTTGCCATTTGTAGATTATTTTGTCCAAACATTATAAATAGAGGATAGACACTTATATCAAAAGAGAGAAGACATAGAAAGAGAAAAAGTAAGGAATAGAAACACTCTTTTAGGCTTATTTTAATGAAAGTTGTTATCTTTAATATAATTATAGCTATGAAGCATCTTATTAATTCAATTGTGTGTTTTATTTTGGATTAAGATGTTATTATTAGAGTCTCAACTTAATTATTTGATTTTATGTATTGAAGTTGCAATGCTAATACATAAATGGATCTATAGTAATTGAAGGGATTCACTATAAGCTTAGAGATAAGTTATAGGATGTAATTAGGCTTAAAATTTAATAAAGAAGTAATTTCTATTAGATTAACAATTGAATTCCTCTAGTTAATAAGAATAAGAAATTCATTAAAAACCCAATTTACATGTTACACACATGGTAATTAGAATCAAGACATCCTAATTTATGTTTATTTAGTTTTATTTTATTATTGCACTATTAGTTAATCTTCTATTTGTTTCTACTTCATTAATTTTATTTAATTCATCATTAATGTTACAATTCAATATTAGTTAAAGCAATTAAAATGGGTGAGTAAGTGTTTAGTTTTCATGGAATTGACAACCCAACACTCTTGTAGTTTTCTATACTATTACTTTGGCCCCATCAAGTGTTTGGTACCATTGTTGGGAACTATTGATCAGGAAAACTCATTCTTTTATCACTCTATCATTTTAATTTTTATTATTTATCTCTTTTTTTCTACTAGGTAACCTAAAACTAACTTAAATTTTCTTGTTCTGCATTGAGGAAATTTAGAGCGATGGCAATAACATTAAAGTACATAAAACTATGTTCGACTACATTAAATTGTCGATTAGTAGAGTCAACTCTAGTATTGCATGACCAACTATCAATGCAAATTGGTTAATTATAAACCCCGCGAATCTGGCTCTCTAAGTATAGAATCAAATGCCCAAACTGTAGATGATTTCTTGAAGTCAATAAAGCTAATAAGATTTAAAATCGATTAAAATCTCAATTCAAAACCTAAAGTGAATATAAAAAACCTTAAATTATCAATTGAACCTCTAATCACAAACGAAGACCCTAAAACCTCAAATATATATAACTACAAAAGTTAACCTTGAACCTCATCAAAAACCTAAAATAATAATCGAAGACTTAATCGCATATGAATATATTAAACCCTAAATGTGTAAAAACACTAGAGATTGTACTCGAAAGTAATAAAAACCCTAATACTATTACTTTAAGGATATAGAAGCATTAATCTAGCATAATTTAGTCTAAAACCCTAAGTGATAATATATCTTTCATGTTTTGCCATTTCATTAGTAAACGACTAAAAATAACTCTCAATTATGCATAAATATTTAGAATACTTAAGTGATCCTTTAGAAACTAAGATAATGCATTCTAGATCATATTCATCTTTTAAGTATATAACTAAGTTAATATTACATAGAGTTAGGGATTTAGTTGATGCTTAGATTAAACATAGTAAACCTTAATACCCTAAATAATACTTTTCATGATAGTTACATAAAGTAGCATACCAAATGATATTTCTAGGATATAAATACTTAAAGAAAGATCTTATTACCTATTTTTACTAATTATTTCAACAAACCCCACATTTCCTTAATTTTCTTCCTAATTTTTTTAATTACTTCATTATGAGAATTCAAATTACTTACAATTCTAAGAGAGTTCATTAAGTCAACATTTGACCAAGTCAAAAGTTGACTAAGTCAACATGTTGACAAAGTCAGCAAATGTCATTGTCATCTAGAATTCTCTTCTCCTTTCTAATGATTTTTTTCTCTTTTCTTTTAGATTTTTCTTCCCTTTTTCCCCTCTTCTTTACCATCCACATCCCTTCTCATCTAGACCCCACTCATTCCTCTTTGAAAACACAAATTAAGACAACAAAACACTCTCTTCTTCCCCTTCTCAAACCGTAAAATCCCCCCTTTTGCTCCTTATTCTCATATTCTTTCAACACTTCACTTTCACAACTTCTACTCACATAAATCAAGGAGAAAGAGGTATGTTATCATTTGATTATGTATATTATGTAGTAGTTAGTTGTGTAAGCTAAGTAAGTATAGAAAGTTGGCATGATATGGGTATATATGTTTTTAGAAGTGGAAGCTCCATATACATGTGTAGAAGAGTAGGAATCTTTATAAAATGGGAGAAGATGCATATGTATATATCTCTAAGTATGTGTACATAAGGGTATACTAGAGAAATACATGTATAAAGCCCTTCGTACATAAGTATCCATTATGTACATGACCTAAAATAAGGCATATACTAACTATACATACATATACTATGCTAAATATACCCTTAAAATACAAAAAGATGAAATTTGAGAAGCTTTCTTATGAGGGTAAATAAGGCATACGAAAATACGTATAAAAATACGTATGTCACCATATGTGTATATGGGTATATGTATAAGTACATAAGTATACATATTAGTATGTTAGAAGTATAAGTATGTATATAACATATGGATGAGTACATAAGGATATACATACATAAGGATATATATATATATATATATTTATATGTAAAGAATGATTACATAAGCCATAACATCATCAAATGATTACATAAGCAAATGATGACATAAGTAATTGATGACATAAGCGATGACACAAGCGATTGATGACCTAAGCGATGACATAAGCATAAACTTGTAAAATAATAAATTATAAGATTACATAAGAATATAACCTATATATGTATACATGTACTTCGGGGTCAAAGATCTCTTAAACCCTAATACACTTCCTAAATTGAATTAAACTTAATTAAGTACGTGATATAGTAATACCAATGTAAAATTCCCTAAGTGTAAGAAGCTAATGGCTAATGAAATCATTAAATACTAAAATAAGATATAAACATAAGCAATAAGAATACTAAGCTTCAATGAGTTAAAATTTCAATAAATTTAGCCTATATCATAAAACACGGGTCTTAACATCCAAAACAGACATCACCGTATGAACATGCATCCGAAAAAATCGGAATTAGAATGAAAAAGTTACTAAATACATAAAGGAAGTCTCATAACTGACGAATATAAGAAAATAGTACTGTTAATCCCATTAAGTATAGTAAACCCTATATACATTATACTTAGGTTATATTGGGGGAACTAGACAAACTATAATTGACTTTTAGTTAACTAAGGAGTCTGACTTCTCAAAATACTTATAAGTTTTACTATTTTTCAGGTGTTCAATATCGAGTTTTGGAAACCCTAAAGGCTTGGAGAATGAGCAATAATTTAGGTGAGGGAGTTCTAATGACCTGCTACTTGCTTGTGCGTGTTATTTGTATATGGTTTTGTTGCTTACTGCTCTTTGTATGTTTGAATGACTGCTTTGCTTGTTTGCTATCATCTGTGTGATAACCTTTTTAAGTTGATAAATATAAGTATCAAACCAAAATAATCAATTATACTCATCGCATGTCTATGACCTGGTAAAGGTATGAATAGAAAGTACTAGCTTTACAAAAATCTTGAGAAAAGTGCTTTTTGAAAAAGCTTTTCTACTCTTAAACATATTTTTGTATGATCTCTGTAAGGGCTCGTAGAGCCATAAATAATATTTTAACGTTAAGGCAAAGCTAGCATGGGATCTCCAATGATAGCAAAAGGACTCGCTTTGTTGTGCCTATAAGGCCTTAGATAATTATGGCTACAAGAGGACTTGCATGTTTATACCCAAGGGGTCTTGGATGGTGGATGGTCCTAGTTTGAGATCCACCTATTTGGATTGGAACTTTTTTTTTTTCTCGACTAGGGTAATAGTCAAGTGTTGCCTAGAGGGGTGGTGCCCCTCGGTAACCTAATGCGGGTAAGCTGAAGTGCCCTATACAGGTAAGTATAAGGGATAATTGAAGTGTAGACGACATAATTCTACACTTTCCATAGTTTCGAACTCCTATGGATGTATTGCTTGCATTCATCATGCCTACATTCATTTTGTATATAGATAGCTTGCTTGCATATGTGATAATAATGTGTGACAACTTACTTGAACGGTAGTAGTGAGGAATGAACTCACTAAGCTGTTTTATGCTCATTCCCCCTTAGTTTCTCTTATAGGCTTACTTATGATAGGATTGGGATAGGGATAAGTCTCGAGTGCCGAATACGAGATGAAGATATGTATACTAGTATTAGAAGTAGTTGAGTACTCTTTAGGTGATACATAAACATCCTTTGTAGAAAATATTTATATGTTAGAACTTACTATAATTTAATTTTTCTTGTATATATTTTTTTTTATAATGTTAGTATATCCTGTCTTATTATTTAGTAGGGGATACCGATTCTTTATAGTTCTGAGGAACTGTAGGATATCGGATATCTATAGTTATTTATATTTATATGTTATGTTATGTTACAATAAATTAATTAATTAAAAATTAGTAATCTTAGTGATTTATTATTTAGAGTCTTACAATCTCTAACTTGTAAGGCAGTTTTCATATCATGGGTGCACACATGTTATGGAAATTTTAGGTAATCTTACTAGGCCTCCTTTAGGGTCTTGACATTAATGATCTCTCTAATCATTATTTAGATGCCTTATCAATTGAAAAGCAGCCGAAGTCTTTACCATAAGCTTAAGCTAAAGTTGTGAGCTTAAGAAGTTGAAAGGAGTTGCAAGTTGTTAAAAACATGAAAAGACACCAATCGACCTTGAACCAGTGATGGATGAGGACAAGGATAAAGTTAAAGAAACTTTTAAACCACATAAGAAACAACCAGAACCTCCAAGAGCCAAAGAATGTAAGCCATCCATTCCATATCCTCAAAGGTTAAGGATGGAGCGCACAAATAAGTAGTACAGTAAATTTATGGACTTATTTAAACAATTACATATGATTAGTTTTTGAAGGAGTTGCTCTCTAACAAGAAGAAGCTAGAGAAATTATCCACAATCATGCTTAGTGAGAAGTGCTCAACTATCTTACAAAACAAACTTCTTATAAGGCTAAAGGATCTAAGGAGTTTTACTATCCCTTATCTTATTGGAAATTTGTCTATCAAACAAGCATTAGCTAATTTAGGAGCTAGCATAAATTTAATGCCTTATAAATTATTTAATCAATTAGGCTTAGGTGAACCAAAACCAACTAGGATGAGTTTACAATTGGCTAACTGATTAGCAACATATCCTAGGGGTATAATTGAAGATGTGCTTGTTAAAATAGATAAATTTATATTTCCTGTTGATTTTGTCATATTAGACATCAACAAGGATATTGAGATACCACTCATTCTAGGTAGACTCTTTTTAGCTACAATCAAAGCTATTGTAGATGTTGGCAATGGTAAGCTTATGCTAAGAGTAGGAGAAGATTAGATGGTAATTAAGATTAAAAAAGTAATAAGAAAATGTGCTGAATGGGACGATACCTGTTTTAGTCTTGATTCCACTAACTTTATGGTATCTAGTACTTTGGAAGAATTATTATCTAAGGACCTTTTGGAATCATGTTTGATATAAGGATGAAGAATCTAGTGATTCGAATATAACTACGGTAGAAGCTCAGCTAGAAATTAATCCTCTAATTCAAGAGCAAATAGTTGAATGATTTGAGTTTGTAAAGGAAGCAAAACTAAAACCTTTCATGGAAAAGCTACCAAATTTAGAGTTTAAGTAGTTACCAATGGTATAACCGCAAGGATGTCTAAACCCAAACATGAAGGAAGTAGTCAAGGAAAAAGCTATCAAGCTTCTAGACATAGGTATGATTTACCTTATTTTTGATAGTTCTTGGGTTAGTCTTCTATAAGTTGTACCTAAACAAAGAGGCATGGTAGTAGTATTGAACAAATAGAATGAGCTAATTTTGATGAGAGCAGTTACAGGCTGGTAAGTTTGTTTTGACTATTGAAAGCTTAATGAAACCATGAGAAAGGATCATTTTCCCTTGCTATTTGTTGACCATATACTAGAATGCTTATTAGGTCATATGTTTTATTGCTTTTTAGATAGTTTGTTTGATTGTTTTCAAATTCTATTTGCCTTAGAGGACCAAGAGAAAACTGCTTTAACACATCCCTATGGCATATTTACATATAAGAGATTGTCCTTTGGCCTCTATAATGCACTTATGACTTCTCAATGGTACATGACGGCAATTTTTTACGAATTCATAAAGGATATAATGGAAATTTTTATGGATGATTTCTCACTTTTTGGGAATTCATTTCATAATTTCCTTAGGAACCTTGACATAGTATTAGCTAGATGGGAAGAGACTAATTTAGTTTTAAATTAGGAGAAGTGCCATTTCAAGGTATGAGAGGGGATAATGTTAGGACATAAGGTGTCTTAGAAAGGCATAGAAGTCAACAGTGTTGAAATTATCATGCTAGGTTTTGCAAAAGGTTTGTTAATGATTTTTCAAAAATAGTTAGACCTTTAACTTAGTTATTAGAAAAGGATACTCCATTTATATTTTCTCAAGATTGTTTAGACGCATTTAATACTTTAAAAGATAAATTGACTAATGCCCCGATTATGTTAGCTTGGGATTATAGCCTACCATTTGAGCTAGTGTGTGATGCTAGTAACTACGCTATAGGGGCAATGTTAGCTCAAAGGTAGGAAAAGCATTTCCAGTTGATCAATTGTATGAGCAAGACTCTTAATGTGACTCAATAGAATTACACCACCATGGAAGAGGAACTACTATCAATAGTCTTTGCCTTTAATATTTAGGTCATATCTTATCTTGTCTAAAGTTATTATTTACACTAACCATTCTACTTGATGATACTCATTAAATAAGATAGATGCCAAGTCTAGATTGATTAGGTTGATGCTTCTAATTCAAGAGTTTGACCTAGAAATTAAAGATAAAAAGGGAGCAAAGAATTAGCAAATGACCATCTCCTGCACCTAAAAAATCCCTTTGTTAGAGAAACTTAATGAATAGGAGATCAATGACAAGTTCTTAGATAAGAAGCTATGGTAGGTAAGCCATTGGGAAACTTTTTAGTTTGCCAACATAGCTAACTATGTAAAAGGTAGGATTATCCCTTTAGTACTAGATTTTAGACAAAGGAAAATGTTTTTCCATGATATCATAAGTCATTTTTGGGAAGACCCATACTTGTTTAATGTCGGTGCTAATTAAATAGTTAGTTAATGTATATCTCATTGAGAAAGTTGGCAAATTTTAGAGCATTGTCATTTAGGGCAAATAAGAGGACACTTGAGTGTGAATAAAATGAATCATAAAGTCCTTAAATGTGGTTTTTACTAGCCAACATTGTTTAGAGACACCTAGAAGTTTGTTGAACTTTATGATAGATGTTAAAAGGTAAGAATCAAATCTAAATGAAACGAAGAAAAACAAAACCCAATTTTGATTTGCAAAATTTTTCATATATGAGGTATTGATTTTATGGGACCTTTTCCAAATTCAAATGGAAATAAATATATCCTAATAGCCATAGATTATGTATCTAAGTAGGTAAAAACGCAAGTTGTACTAACTTATGACTCTAAAGTAGTAAGATAATTCTTGAAAAGTTTGTTTTCTAGATTCAATGCTCCTCAAGCACTTATAAGTGATAGGGGAACTCATTTTTACAATGTCCAACTAGAGAAAGTTTTGAAGCGATATGGAGTTAAGCATTGAATTATAGCTCCATACCACCCTCAAACTAGTGGACAAGATGAAGTAGCAAGTATAGACCTTAAATGAATCTTAGAAAAGATCATCGAGCATAATCATAGAGTTAGTCTAAGAAGCTTGATGATGCTCTTTAGGCCTATAGAATTGCATACTAGACATTGATTAGAACAACCCCATATTGGCTTGTCTATGATAAAGCATGTCATTTTCTTATAGAAATCAAACATAAGGCCTACAAGCCATAAGATGCACTAATCTTGATCTTAAGTATGCAAGCATGTACAGGAAGCTTAAGTTAAATCAGCTTAAAGAATGGCGAGATATAGCCTATAAGAATTCAAGGATAAAGCTAAGTGATTTCATGACAATCGAATTAGACAAAAACAACTCCAACCTAGAGATAAAGCTTTGTTATATCAATCCTAGTTGAACCTTTTCCTAAGCTTAGAACACAATGGTCAAGATCTTACATTGTAATGCAGGTTTTCTTGTATGGAGCAATGGAGATTTCGAGTCTCAAGAAGGAAAATTTTCAAGATGAATGGTCAATACTTAGGAGGAGAATTTGGCAAGGAGAACAACCTTGAGTACGACCTCCATTCGATTAAAGAAAATGGGTAATTTTGTTCTTAACTTATCGAGCGAACAACATTAACCAAAAGTGCTTCTTATGAGGTAATACAATCATGTTTGATTCTTGTTCCACTAGATTCTCCATTTTACATCCTTTTTATTTCACATTAAGTCAACATAAGTGGTTTTTAGACTTCTCTTAAGTGTTTCAAGGACAATCATAGAGATGAAGAGTTATGATGACTATGGAAGAGATAGGAAGGAATTACGATTGCAAATTAGACCATGGAACTTAAGGAGAAGAGGTAAGTCCAAGTCTAGTATGGACAATGGCCTAAGACTATGTTTGTGGTCTTGCTTGTGTTCCTCTTGTCATGAATTAAATTAATTTTGAAATTCGAAGTTTTTAAGTCACGAACCTAGTATAGCCTAAGATTACACCCGTGTTTTCTAGCCTTGTAACTTTAGGACATGAAAAATATGAAGTTAAGCCTAAGATTTAGTACGAAAGAACCATAGCTAGTTACTACACATGTTATTATGCTTGTATTCTCCTCAAGAAATTATAATTTGAAAAATTTCAAGGATTCAATCCCTATGGTGACTATAACCACTAATCATAGCCCTAGTCATGCTTGAGTACTCCAATTGCCAAGAAAATAAAATGTGTCCAAATCTTGTTTTTTTAAGAAAGTGAAGTACACTTTCCTAATTGGAACTCCTCTCACCTAAAATCCACTTTTCTCTTCCTAAAACACTTTCCTATTACTAGGATGCAATAAATATTCTAAGATACTTGTTAATTTGCTAATTGCCTACATTAAAGATATTATTGTAACTTTCCTCAAAGTTTAGTTCCTTGATTAAGATTTCACTAATAATCTAGGAAACTAGTATTCAAAATTAACATTCATCTTTGGTTAAACCTATTAGATCCACAACACTCCTAACACTTATCTATCAACTAAGTGTAGGGAAAGAGAGAAAATAACCGTTGCAACCACCACTAATGGCACCATGAAACACCTAGCAAGCTATTCATAGGAACTCTTCCAACCCAATATTGGAAGAAGATCCTCTAACTACAGTTCCTCCTCACCTAAAACACATGTTGTCTTTCGACAACCCTGACCACCAAACCTGTTATGAAGCTTTATCCAAAAAGACCTTATCAAGCTTGAATTTTTGGTTTTTGTTTTTTCAAATTTTTAACATGATTTAAATTAAACCCTACACCTATTTAGCTTAAACCCTCATCTCAAATTTAAAAAAATGAAAGCCCTGTTTTTTATTTTTTTAAAAATAAAAAAACTTAAAGTCGCCACCTAATAGAATTGAAAAATAGTGATTAAATGAGAACCAATCAGATTGAATGATTCCAATTTAGCCACTAATATGTACTTTAAAAAAGTTTTTCAAAATCTTTTAAGAAACCAGATTCATAGATTCAAGGCCTATCATATTAAACCCTATGAGTACCACTTTAACCTCTGAAATTAACTTAATTTTTCAATTACTTATCTAATTTAAGAAAAATAATTCTCATTTACAAGAATAAAATGTAATTATTTATAGAGAGAAGGAATTGAAAAATTATTTACAAGGGGAAAAATAATTTTTTTTATATTTTAATTTGTCACATAATCGCTTATGTATGCTTACATACCCGATATTTGGAATTAGACTTCTATAGTTTATTTGTAAAAACTTTAGTGCATTGGTCTCTTTTAATTGTGAAAACACTCAAGTTTATTTTTAATTTATCAATTTATTTCCATTTATGAAAACTTTAAAAGGGTCCTAATTCTTTTTCTTAATGATTATTTACTTGAAAATTCTAAAGAAATCCTATTTGTGGGAAAAAGTTTCGTTAATTGGACTTTTATTCTTTTAAAAAAGTATTTTTCAAAGTGGTAAAACACCTTATTTTTATTTATTATATTTTTGTCATTATTTTCTAATTCTAAAATAAAAAAATTAAATTAAATTAATCCCCCTTTCTTTTCTTTTTCTTTCTCTTTTCTTTTTTTTTTTTTGGGGGATCCTTTTTTTTCCTACAATAGGATAAAAAATTGAAGAAAATAAAATAGAAAGAAAGAAAAAAGTTACAATAGAAAAGGAAATAAAATACGACACAAAAGGGTCAGACCTAAGCTGGAGAGCAGACACCGGTTGGGGTGAGGTTTTAGGTTGGTTTTCAAGTCACATTTGAGAAAGAAAACAGGTCATCAAGAAGAAGGAGATGGCAGCAGCGAGATGGGTTGCTTCGAGCAATTTCCAAAGATGAATCAACTAGGAAAAACAATTTTTTGAGCATTAGATTTGGAAAGGGGGGGTATAGAATTGATGCCTCGGTGTTTGGTGGTAGCTTGAGGTAGTAGGATATGGAGCAGCCAATAGTGGTGGTTATGTGATCCATGCAATGGTTGCTGCAATTCAAATAAGAGTGGGTTCATATGTTTTCAAACATCATGGACTCATCCATAGTGTCCAATTTCTCTAAAACGCCGCAGTTGGTAGTGTCTCATAAGGTGGCTGTTCACTCAAAACCTTAGGTGGTTGGTTTTCCAGCTTAAAAGCACGGTAATGGCTACAAATGGTTAATATCAAGAGCTCAAGGTCTAGGTAATCTCACCATTTTCTTGGTTGTGCTTAAATTGCCAAGAAATCGTACAAATCCTAGAGGGTGAAAGTTGTACATGGGTTAGAGAGAGAAGACAAAATGTATGTTCTTGAGAGGATTTACCTGCAACTACATAATGGAACTGAGATGCAAAGCACCTATATATATAAGTTTTAGCTTAATTAAACATGGAAGGAACTTAAATGCTCGAATTGGACATTGATGCAAGTTTGATTGTTAATCTCGATTTTAAAGGAAAAAAGAAAGATTCAAGTGAGTGATGCACGTAAATAATGATACAATTGCTTCTAAAAGAATGAAGAAGCTTCGAAACCATCCTCTAATGCTCAAATTTGAAAATCATGGTGGAGCTAAAAGCTTAGGTTTGAAAAATTTTGACTTTTTTAGATTTGATTTGGCTACATAGATGGTTAATTTTAGATGAACAAATGACCAAATTCAAAACTAAGCCATACCTAGCATATGATTCCACAAAAAATTTGTGTGGAATCATGTGAAAATCACATGAAGTATGGTCATAAGCATAAGACCCCAAGTTGGTCGTATGGAGAAAATTTGAGGAAAAAGCTAAGAAATCACAAGAATGAGAAGGAAAGACTCAAGACTAGCACATGTACACTCATCAAGCTTAGTGCATGCGATACATGCACTTGAGTAGAAAATAAAAACGAGCCTAAAAGCGCCTACACTGGCACTTTGTAGGTTTGACCCACATGTAAGCCTTTCGGCCTTGTTTGCTTTTCATATGGACTAGATTTTATACCTAGTCTAATACTTTAGTTAGTAGTCTTTTATTTAATAAAAATAAAAGTAAGATAAATGAAAAAAAAATGACACTATACTAAAGCTAGTTCCAACATAAAATTAATTGACCCTAAAAATGAAGTAGCCTAAACTGTAGCCCTAAAAACAAAATGACTCTGCCTAAATGACTCAAAAATTCTAAAAAAATGACCCATGACTCTTTTTTATTTATGTATTTATAAGTTTAAAAATTTTTAATTTTTTGAATTTTCTTTTTTCTTGTATGTTTTTCTAAGTTAAGACCCTTTTCAGATATTTTAAAAAGGTATAAAAATTATAAGGGGACAAAAAAGAGGTATTTACAACTATCCTTCTTTGTAATAAAATTTAAGCAAAACTTTACCACAAAGACAAAGGGCATACCATTTTTTCCTCGATGATGAATTTATTTTAAGAAACGCTATAGATAGTAACCTATCCTAGGCTCAATCCACTAGGAATTTGGTAAAAGATACTTTGAAAAGAAAGATGGTGATTTAAGAGCTAGTTAAGTTACCAAAATGAGTTTTTTAGAAGGGTATAGCACCGTAGGAGTTGGTTAGAACCATATAATGATATTGAAAGAAAGGTAACACCTTAGAGGCTAGCAAGAACCCTAAAAGATATTGAGTGGAGGGTAATACCCCTATAGGGTAGCAAGAACCTTAAAAGATACTGAATGGAGGGCAGTGCCCCTATAGGCTAACAAGAACTCATAAAGATATTGAATGGAGGGTAATATCCTAATGGGCTAGCAAGAACCTTAACAAATACCAATTAAAGGGTAGAGCCCTTATAGGCTAGCAAAAAACCTAAATGGAGGGTAGCACCCCTATGGGTTAGGAAGAACCCTCAAATGCTAACCCTTTATTTGTTAGCTTAAGAATCAATTTGAAACTTGGTAGTACTCCTATAAGTTGACTACCTTAGTGGGAGCATCACTAAAACACTAGCAGCCTTAATTGAAATTTGGTTATGCTCCTCTAAGCTGACTAACTAAGGTGAACGGGAAAAGCTCTCTTTGAGCTAAAACCCTAAATGAGATTTGAATTGAAACCTAATCGTGCTGTTCTAAACTGACTAACCTAGGAGAGTAAGCAAAGTTCTCCTTAAGATAGCAAATACCCTAAAAGGAGATTGAAACCTATTCATGCTCCTTTGAGTTGACAAACCTAAGCAAATAGGCAAAGCGCTCCTTGAGTTGGCTAGAAACCTAAAAGGAGATTGAATTGAGAGTTAGTTGTGCTCTTCTAAGCTAACTAACCTAGGTAGGTACACCTTTAGGGGACTAGCAACCTTAAATAGTAAATTGACTTAAAACTTGTTAGTGCTTCTTTAAGCTAACTAACCTAAGCTGAAAGTATCACTAAAAGACTAAAAGTGATTTAGAACCTAGTAGTGCTCTTCTAAGCTGACTAAACTATGCAAGAAAAGTGTTCTTTAAGCATACTAAATCCTAAAAGCTGGTTAGAATGGCAAAAAGCCCTTCATGGCTTACAGGCTAGCTATGATTCTAAGAGAGATTGACCAAAGGGAAGTGTCTTATGGATTAGCTAAAACCTTAAGAGAAATTGACAAGAGGGGAAACACCCTATTAAATGGCTTAAACCCTTAAGAGAGATTGCTGAAAGGGAAGTGTTTTACTTGCTAGCTAAAACTTTAAGAGAAACTGGTAACAAAAAGTGCCTTACAAACTCACTAAAACTCTAAGAGAAACTAGTGGCGAGAAGCACCTTACGAGTTTGCTAAACTATAAGGGAAACTAATGGAGCTAAGGCAGTATACTATGAGCTAATTAGAAATCTAAAGGAGATGTAAGATGTTGCTTGTGACAAAAAGAGCCCTATAGACTCGTTAAAACTCTATAAGGAGAAACTGGTGGTGAGAAGTGCCTTACGGGCTTTCTAAACTATAAGGGTAACTAATGGAGTTAAGGTAGGGTACTATGAGCTAATTAGAAATCTAAAGGAGATGTAGGATGGGATAGCACTATATGAGCTAGCTAGAATCCTAAAGGAGATGTAAGATGAGATAACGCTCTATAAGCTAGCTAAGACCCTAAAGGATATGTGAGTTGGAATAGTGCTCTATGAGTTCGCTAAGACCTTAAAGGATATGTGAGTCAGGATAGTGCTCTTTGAACTAGCTAGAAACCTAAAGGAGATGTGAGTTGAGATAGCACTATATGAGTTGGTTAGAACCCTAAAGGAGATGCAAGAAAGGAGATAACACTCTACCCTAAAGGAGATGTGAAGAAGGATAGTACTCTATGAGCGGGCTAAGACCCTAAAAGAGACGTAAATAAGGATAGTGCTCTATGAGTTAGCTAGAGCCCTCAATGATAGTGGTGAAAGGGAGATACCCTATGGATTGATAAAGACCTTAAGAAAGATTAATAAAGGGGAAGTACCTTATGGACTGGCTAAGAACCTTAAAAGAACTTAGTGAAAGGGAAGCACCCTATGGGCTGGCTAAGACCTTAAATGGCAATTGAAGAAGCAAAAAGGGGTAAATGCAACCAATTTGAAAAATCTCTTAACTTGAAAATTTTTATAAACTAGAAATTGGTTGATTGAAAATCATTTATGGATAAGGTCTCTTGATTTGAAAATGAGTTAGTGGACATCAATCATGAGGAAAACTACATTAGGGAGAAGACTTAGACTAATAGGGTTAACTTACAAGGTAAGACAACTTTAGATGAAAGCAATAAATTTGATTTAAAAGCTTTAATATGGATTTGAAAATGGGTCGAAAACTTGTATCAAGCCACTACCTTCACACACACACACACCCACCCCCACCCCTCCCCCCCAGCTAAGGCCAACCTCCTCCCCTCCTTCTCTCTCTCTCTCTCTCTCTTTTTCTTTTTGAAAGTTAGCTAATGAGTATACAAATTCTTATTTAAGAAGCAAGAGCTATAATCTTCCCCTTCCTTAGTAACCATGTAGGGCATCTCATACTCTTTTCAATCTCTAAAAATATTTCCTAACCTCGACACCATTAGGGATAAACTGGTGACATGCTAAGCTTCTTGGTAGGGCCTTGTGATTTTGAACATTCTTTACTTAAGAAAATGACAACTCATGATTAGTCTAGTTGAAGAGGATTTTGGTCAAATGGTTTCAAGAGCAATTAATGAGAAGGCTTATTTTGAAAGATTTACTTATCCATCTTAAGTTTACAATTCATGAACCCTTTTGAAAAAAAAAAAGTACAAGTGTGCTTGCCTTAGTTTCAAAAAAAAAAATTATTTAAGATAAATTATTCCTTATGATCAGGAGAGTTTTCACTAAGTGTCGGCTATATTGTGGGTGAAGAGGCCTCATGTTTGTGATTTAGGATAAGTAAGAAGGTTTGGAGTGTGATTGTGAATGGGTATGGAGGCTTGATGCTTTGGGGCTCAGATTGTGATTTTGGAATAGATATGAGGGATTTATGTTTTGGAGAATGATTGGGCTTTTAATTTCGATCCTTGATGATGAATTAAGGGAATCGTATTCAAATTTGTTGTCCTTGTTAGGATAAGATATACCTTTTAGGGCCTTTTTTTTTTTAATTATGCCCTGTTTTCAAGCTTCTATCTTTTTTGTTCTTTCTCTTATTTTATTTTTATTTTTCCCTATTCTCTTGTTATTTCTTCTCCTCTCTCTTTCCTTTAGCCCCAAAAGTAATTATCTCTATTACTAAGTATTTGTCTATAAGAGATTCAAGGCTCTAAATCCATAGATTCTAAGTGTATTGGTTTAGGTGAAGCAAGTATAAGCTTGAGGTGTTTTAGAAAAGTGCTAACTCTTCTTCATATCAAAGGAAACAAATTATTGAAAATAAAAATTTATCCTTAAATTGTTGTTACTAAGGCAAGCGCAAACCAATTTCCATCTTTTTCCCATTGTAGGGTGGTTCTTAATAAGGTTTAGATTTGAAAATGCTCTAAATTAACTTAATAAGGTTGGCAAACGATAATTGTGTTTGGGATTTGAAAATGAATACCTAACTTCATTTTGATCTACACATCACATAAAAAATGAACCTCTTATAAGTATTGAGATTAAAAATCCTCACCATGGTGTCACTTGACTCTCAAAGTGTTTAAGACTTAGTGTGTGGAATATAGTTTGCCTCTTTTCATTCTAAACCATTTAAAAGTAAGTTACCATTTCTTTAGGTAGGAGTCCATATTGATTTGCTCTAAGGTGGAAATTGATTTTGCCCTCCAATCTCTACAAATGTTCTTTAAATCATACCCTAATATGATACGATAGCTTTCATTTGAATTGAGTTTAAAATGAAAGGCAAAATGCCCTGAACCTTCATGTTCGTAGTGGTTTAAGCAAAATAATTACCACAAACTTATAGGTTTTAATGCCCCTTAGCTTTTACGTTTGTTTATAAGACTGGTTCTTTAGCATTCAATGGGCTAGTATTGATGTCTTTTCAAGTGGAGGAGCTATGAATTATCCTTTTGTTTGGATCGAGGTTAAGCTTAGAATGGGGTTTCTTTGCATTTTAACATGACCAAGGTTGTATCTGGCTTTATGTTTTGTCTCTATTTATGTTGGGCTTGGCTTTCTCAATAGACTATGGTTTTGTGTTTTAGGTTAGCTACTTTAATTGTTCAAGAGTTTAATGTTAGGGTCAGTTGCCTTAATGGGCTAAGGTTTTATGTTTTGGTTGGTTGTCTTAATGGACCATGAGTTCATGTTTAGGTTAGCTACCTTAATAAGCCAATGGTTTGCATTTAGGTTAGTAGCCTTAATGGGCCAGGGATTTGTGTCTAAATTAGTTGCCTCAATGGGTCAAGGGTTTGTGTTTGGGTTAGCTGCCTTAATAGGCTAAGAGTACATAATGGGGCAAAGGTTCTTGTTTTCTCCTAAGTCCTCATAAGAATTTGTAATTGTTAACATCTTTCTCTTTACTTTCTTATTCTTTTTTTTTTTTTTTTTGAGTAAGAGAGAGAGAGAGAGAAAGATAAGGCTTTATTTTATAGAAATCGAGGAATCTAATTACAAATAAGGATAAGGATTTTAGGGTTCTATTTATAAGCCTATGGATTTTATTTATATTTCCTTAAGTGAGAGAGAGATGGTTAGATGAATGCTATTTAATGATTATTTACACATGGGCAATACTAATGCATGCTAAAGGGAAATTTTATTATCTCAACAAATTGGAGTACAAAGAAAAACAAAGAAAAGGAGCTTAACATTTATTCTCAATGATTATTCAATGAAACTTAACATTTATTATAAGCCCTTTGCTGCAATCTAAAAAACCTTAATCTAACTCTTTCAGGTGAACTCTATGGCCTTCCAACATTTCTTAGGTTCCTCTAAGGACTTGTTCAAGAAGAGCTTTTTAAGGCCTAATTATGAGCTTGAGAACATCCAAGCTTCTCTCTCAAATAGGCAATCTTGGCTTATAGCAACTGTTTGTGACTCTTAGGCAGGTCTTATAACCTATCGATTCTCTAATTGTTCACTTATTGGTCACCTACCATTATCTATAGGCATAGATATTTCATGGATAAGAATCATTTAATGAAACAATAGAATGTATGTGGAAGCATGCAAATGTTATAACCTTGAGGTTAATACATTATTCCTTAAGTTACAACCCTACTGTTGCTTCATTGTTTACAAAACATTTTATAAAAGAACAGGTAAAAAAATTGATTACATTTCTATGTTACTCAAACATTAGTAGGGATGCAACTTTTAGAAGTAGTGTATTAACTTATGGTTTAAGAGAAGTGTATGCGATTAGGGTAAGTTCCAAAGGTCCTTAAGTTGTGTAACCTTATGCGTTTTCAAAGAAATGGTTCATTGGTCATATTAAAGCTTAAGTAGATTAGCCTAATCAACCTTAAGCAGTAGTTACCTCACAGTACCTAAAACCTACGTAATGGCCTCCCTTCCTAAGGTCCTAAGATGACCTAGTCTAATCATATCTACCCTACATCCTTGATACAATAATCCTTCTAATATCCCAAGTATGTTGCATGCAAAAGTGAATATAACAATTAAGGCAAAGAATATTTACAAGAAAAAAATCACAAAAATAACACAGGTATTTTGAAAATTTTAATTTTAGGAGGTTTAAATGGCTAACTCTCTTAATAGTCCCTAGTGGAGTCACCAAGCTATCGAGCTTGAATTTTTTCTTTTCATTTTCTTTAACTTGATTTAAACTAAAACATGGGAATATTTAATTTAAACCCTCAACTAAATTTAAAGAAAACCCGGCTTTTATATTTTTTTGAAAAAAACTTAGAGTTACCACTTGTTAAAACCAAGAAAAGGTGATTAAATTGGAACTGATTTTAGAATTGATTAGGTGAATTAGTTTCAATTTAGTTACTAGTCTGTGTTTTGAAACAAGTTTTCAAAATATTTTCAAGAAACTAGATTCACATATTCAAGAGCTATCCTATTAAACCCTGTGGGTACCACATTAACTTTATTTTTCAATTACCTATATAATTGAAGAAAAAATGAAATTTCTTTTGTATTTTAAGTTGTCTTGTAACTGCATACAGGAGCTTACATACTCATCATTTAGGGTCAAACTTTCATAATTCAATTGTAAAAACCTCAGTATGTTGGTCTTTTTTAACTTTGAAAACACTTGAGCTTACAATTTTATCAATTTATTTTCATTTATGAAAAACTCTAAAAGGGACTGTGTTCACTTTTTTAATGATTATTTATTTGAAAAATTCTAAAGAAATCTTATTTTTAGGTTAAGGGTTTGTTAATTGGACTTTTACTCTTTTTAAAAAGTATCTTTCTAAGTGGTGAAACACTTCTTTTTTTATTTTTATATTTTTATTATGATTTTTAAATTCTAAAATGAAAATAAAGTAAAAACAACAAAACTTACCTTTCTTTTTTCTTTTCTCTTCTTTTTTCTTTTTTTATTCTTCATTTTTTTTTCTTTAATAGAATAAAAAATTAAAGAAAAGAGTAAAGAAAGAAAAAAAAAATTACAACACAAAAGGGTCTAACCTAAGCTGGAAAGTGTACGTAGGTCGTAGTGGAGCCTTGAGTCGATTTTTCAAGTCAAATTTGGATCGGGTCCAACAGATGGTAATAGCACGATGGGTTGCTTTGGACAGTTTTTGGCAAGAAATCAAGTGGGAAACAACAATTTTGTAAGAATTACATTGGAAAAAGGGGGGTATGGAATCAATGCCTTGTCACTTGGTGGTGGTTTGAGGTGGTCAGATATAGAGAAATCAATATGGTGGTTGTGTGATCTACTCGGTGGTTGCTACAATTAGAATGGGAGTAGATTCTTAGGTTTTTTGACACCATGAACTTATCTATAGTGTCTGATTTCTCTAAAACACCACTATTAGTGGTGTCTTATGAGGTGACTGGTTCTTTAGCTTAAGAGCATGATAGTAGCTAAAAATGATTAATATCAATAGCACATGGTTAGGCATTCTCACTATATTCTTGCTGCTCAAATTGCTAAGAAATCGAGTAAATCTTAGAGAGAGAAAGTTGTATATGAGTTAGAGAGAGAGAATACAGAATGTGTGTTCTCGAGAGGATTTGTAAGCGAGTTCATGATTGAACCAAGATGAGCAGCACCTATATATATAAGTTTTAGCTTGATTAAACATGGAAGGAGCTTAAATGATTGAATCAAACATCGAAATGTCAATCTCAATTTTGAAGAAAAAAAATGAGATTCGAGTGAATGATACGTGCAAATAGTGATGCACTTGTTTCTATAAGCAAAAAGAAGCTTCCCAACCTTCCTTAAATGCTCGAATTTGAAAATCATGGTAGAGCTAGAATCTTTAGTTTGAAATTTTTTTTTACTTTTGTGATTTGATTTGGCTACATAGATAGCTAAATTTGGATAAACAAATGACCAAATTCAAAACTAGGCCATGCCTAGCACACGATTCCACAAAAAAAATTCATGTAGAAATGTATGAAAATCACATGAAATAAGGTCGTAAACACAAGGCCCTAAGCTAGTTGCATGGAGAAAATCTAGGGAAAAAGCTAAGAATTCACAAGAAGGAGAATAAAAAAATTAGCCTTGGTACATGTGCCAAATGCACTAATGCTTGAGTAAAAAACAAAAACCGGTACAAAAGCTCCTCTACTTACACTTTATGGGTTTAGCCTACATGTAATGCCTTTAGCCCTAGTTGGTTTTTGTATAGACTAACTCTTATACTTAGTCTAATACTTTAGCTAGTAGTTTTTTTTTTTATAATAAAAATTATAGCAAGATAAATGAAAAAAAAAAATCATACTATACTAAACCTAGTTCTAGCTTTAAATTAATTGACCCTAAGAATGAAGTGGCCTAAACTGTGACCCTAGAAACAACATAAATCCGTATAAGAGACTTAAAAATTCTAAAAAATTGACCTATGACTTGTCACATCCTAGCTTAGCACAAAATGCACCATCATATAGGAATACCTATTAAAAACTAACTTAATCTGCTCATTCATCAAAAGAAAACTTTATTTATATGATAATGGGGTTGCTATATCAAAATTCAATTGAACATTTGGTTACAACTTATGTATACAAGCTAATATTTACATAAAAAAATGAAACATCCCTTTTTATGTTTTTTGTCATCTTCACAATAGTAGGAGTCTTAACTTTATATGGGTTCCATCTAAAAGTCGCTAAGTCCAATTAACGCTCTAAGTATACATCTCCCCTGGTGTTAGGCCCTTTATGATACTACTAACTAGAGGATAAAAAATTTTATCCCCTCAGCTACTAAAGTTAAGTAAGAGTAGACAACAAACAATCAATACAATATAGGCAATATCACAAATGAAACATTTCATTTTTAAGATTTTATCCCCTCGTACATACTGATGAGTTCTTAATTGCACATATTTTATGTGGTGATTTTTGATAATTTTCCTTGATATTTTAGTTTATTTTAAAAAAATGATACTTAATTGAGTAAAATTTTGTTTTCTAGGTTTTGCAATGATCTACTTAAGAAATTGAGAAGATAAAAACAAATTTCACTCAAATCGGAGCTAAAATGAGCAAGTTATAAAGGTTTGAAATTGATACAACTAAACGACATGACTATGTCATTTCCTAGCAAATTTGGAGCTTATTTTCAACTATCACAGCTTAGTACATGACCAAAAGACATGGTTGTGTCCTCGGTTGTGTCCTCAGTTATGTCTTTTCTAGCTAAGTTATTTTTTTTTATTCACTTCCCTTACAAAGCCTTATTAAGGTTTGTTTTAAGAGAGAACTTGTTGGACGCGAATTCTAGAGAGCTTTTTAAGTCAAGAACACTCAAGGAGTGAGAAGAACATCAAGAATTCAAGATTCAATCTTATTTAGATTTCATGATTTTCTTTTTTATAATTTTCTACTCTTTATTTTTAGATTCTTATTTTAACATGTATAGATAGTATATCTTTGGTATCTGGGTCTTGTAGAACCTAAATCTATTTATGTGATATTATTATTATTTGATTAATTTAATTCTTTAGTCTTTTCTTGGTTTAACTTTGTTTGCTTTATGATTTAGGTTATTATTTCCATAAGTAATAACCTAGAGTTTGATATCTTATAAGAGAAATGAGATATTTCTTATATGATTAAATCTAGGTATAGTTGATGAGGATTATTGTAAGATTAGAGATAATTTGGAAGATTCGGCTAGAATTTTGAATTAAAGTATAGAGAATTCGTTATTCAATAATGTAATCGTAGATAATGCTATTGAGAAGAGATTCTAATAAGTGATTTTAGGGTTTAGGTTAATTGGCTTAAGAAAGTAATTAACTTTAGTTGAAAATTCTCCCAATTAAGAAAGATTAAAAAATAAATTAGATTACATATAATAGCCTAACCAGGCATTTATTACTAACAATGTAACATGCTATGCTCATGAATGTAGCATGCATCAATATCGATATCCTACACCTTTCTAATACACACATCCAGTTAGTCGACATATCTAGGCATTTAGAAACAACATTTAGGAACTTAAAGGCAATAAGGAGTTGCTTAGGAGTAAGACCCCTAACTTTGTTTTAGAAAATTAGACTACATACTGTAGTTTACCAAATTAGAGTATCGAAATAGTCAGGATGCTTGACCAATCAAAATCTATATGCTTCCAAAAATTGAGTTCATAAAGCCATGATTTTTCTTGATCACTTAAAAGTCTTATTTTGAAATTTTGACCCATAGGTCCCTTTTATGCCATGATATATATAGCCACTTGAGTATATCATTCAGCATAACTAGTCTTTAAGTTTTATTTAACCTAGTTATCTAAGTCTAGATTTCGATCTCTCCCTACTAGAAATCTAATATCTTACTAAAGGTTCACTTAGGTGAACACCTAAAAGATTGAGCTAACAATCACTTAATTTCCTAAGTTTGTCATGACCCTAAGGAAGCTTAGTAGGATTAGCTAAAATTTTCATATCATGTGTGCACTCATGATTTGAAAAATCATCTTGTAAGTTGAGATTGCAAGATTCTAAACAATTAGTTACTAAATTTTTTATTTATTTATTTATTTTTCTTAATTTAATTAACTTACAACCACATATATGTGACTATAGATATCCGATAAGCCACAGTCTATCAGAATCACAAAGAATCGGTATCCCTTACCAAACAATAAAATTAGGTAGTAAAGTTCTAAAACTTAAACTTACTAAAGTCACAAAATTTAAATGTAATATTAATAATTATATATATATAATAATTCAAATAAACTATATAGTCTATCCTCAGAGTCTAACTTCTATACATCTCGATGTTGACACTTAACTCTCAATTCTTAACCCATGCCCGATCATCTAGCAACTTGCAAGAGAAAACTATTGAAGAGTAAGTTACAAGAACTTAATGAGTTATCTCTCATACTATACCAACAAATAAGTTATCAAACAGTTTATTACCAAATATATGAATGCATGAACAAGTAGTATGCCAAACAGTATATCTACAGTTGACTGGTGCTGTATACAACATCGGATTTAATGCTCTCCGAAGTAAGGGTTAGAGATATATTAGCACTAATCATAACTAGGCTCTAGCACCTAGGTTTTTAACCTTATATCATTATATATATGTGAATTCCCTCTTTCATAAAACAGGTTTCTGTTTCCAACAGTCAATAGTATACAAATATCCAGGTCTAGCGGTGAGATAGCCCCCGTAGTCTACACTCACACCCTACAGCAGTGGTCTCTAGACGTGACCTCCAACCATCCACGGTTAACGTCTTTAGTGCCAATAGAACCCACTAGTTAAGGGTAGGGTCTTGTTGTACTAATGCTCTTGCACTGTATTAATCAAATCATGTGGGAATCCATCCCTCCAAGGCCCTTCATTACCAATTACGTTAGGTGACGGCTAGAACATTATATGCAATGTTTGTGCTCTATGCATGATCCATTTAATTTTAGTTGGGTTAAATATGATTAAGTCAATTTATGAGGTGGTCAAATATTATCAACAAATCATTCAAATAATGCAACAATCAATTATATAACTAAATTTTCAACTATAATATTTAACAGTATTTTGCATAGTAATCAATAAATATTAATCGCATGCATAACCCAAAACCCCATGCATCAAGTTATTAATATTTAATTCATGTGCATTAACTACAGCACAAAACAAGTATAGAGTCATTTAGAGTACTTACTTGGTCATAAATGATGTCAAGGATTGTAATAGTCCAAAGGAAAATTGGTCTTGATCTCAGGATCACCTAACATTAGAGAAATATGGAAAGTAATAAGTTTAGGAATTAAATAACTAAACTAGCATGCTAAATCGTACTGCTTACTTAAATTGATTATTGATTTACGTGAAATCATCGATTCGAGCTTTTTATCGAATTGCGTATAATTTTTTCATTTTAGCTCGAATTGTTATGAACTTATAGTTTATTTTAATCGTTTTTGAGGGTGTTTTCGAGCGTATTTTCTTATAGCAAGATCCGTTTTGGGCGTTGTGACTCGCAATTTGAATTGTGATATAAAAATATCACAAAATTTATTATTTTAATTTAAGAATTATAAAATATTAATTTTAGCTTTTTCTTAATATATTTATTATTTAATAATTATTTAAATCATATAATTAATATTTTTATTATTTTAAGCATATTTTCCTATTTTTACTCAATTTTTTCTTATTTTTGAGATTTTAGTCTTATTATAATTGTTATTATTTATTATTTTCTTATTTTTAATTTATATTTCACGACACACACATACATATATATATATTTTTATACTATATTTGATAAATCTTATAATTTACTTTAATTAGTAAATCCTAATTTACGGTAATGTATATATATATATATATAT